>VXBA01003776.1:266910-435776 GCA_013399895.1 Serilophus lunatus
CACTTTTATCTCTTCCGCTTCCTACCTCCCCATTTCCCATTTTGCTTTTCAGGTTGTTTTTTTTTTTTTAAGCTGTAGGTGTTTTATGTATCCCATATGGTGGCCAACACAGCAAGTGTATTGACTGGAAAAAGCCAGAAGGCGGAAGGAAAAAAAAAAAAAAGAGTAATAGTGCCGTTTCACCTTTTTAGCTATAGCCTTCCACCTACACTGTCAGTAAATAGAAGTTAAAATAGTGCATTCGACACTCACTGTAAATGCAGATTTTGATAGGTTACTAAAATCCCTGCTCCCAGGGCTATTCACACATACACTGAAAATGCACACAGACAAGAAAGAGGGATATTGCCTCTATTTCTTTGTTACTGCCAGGAAAACATAAAAAAAGAACAAAACGAAGATGACCTAGAGGTGGAGATAAGGCAATTGTTCTGAAAATTATTTCTGTCCTTCTCTTTTTTACTCTTCAAAAAAACCCCAAATCCTGCTTTTAGCAATAATAATATTTAGAATGTGAATACTTCTGGAGCATCTCTCCACATTTAGTTTTGCAAAATAAAAACTGAACTCCCTCAATGGTATGTGAAACATAGCATGCAGTTATGTATATCTTTTCACATAATTCATTCCCTCTAGGATGCAGGTAATTTCTCATCTGGAAGCACAACGAAGCACTTTATGTATTTTTAAGCAGCAGGCTCACCGAACGTAAGTTTGCTGCACTGGTATTCCTATTTAAGTCTTGATAATCCAACTCGAGAGTAGTATGTTTTCTAACAAAATTAGAAATACAGCCACTGCATAGGATGATGGTTTTTACGAATGTTCAGCAAAGTCCATGGTTTAGAAAACCCTTCAATAAAACCAGAAACACCAGCACAACAACATTCATATTTTTCACTGATCAGATTCAAAAGCATACCTGATAAATGTTTCAGCAGAAGCATAAAAAAGAGTTATAAAACAGCAGAGCATAGTCCAATAGCTGTATCATGCAAAATCTACCTAGTTTTTCCCTGACATTCCTCTTTTCCCTACCTTCCAATGACAGTAAGACATTACTAAGAAATGCTGTTCTTTATTATGCTTCAGAGATATTATTAAATTATTGTGAAAGTGAAACAAATACATTTTTGCCATGTACTTGATCTGTTTTTCTAGTTTTAATCTACAATAGATTTGTCTAACCAAATTAAGTGCTTCACAGTCTTAGCATTACATGTGCAAATGTATTTCCTTCATATTTTTCCCACTTTATGATGCTTTAATTGTTCACAAGTAATAACACAGTTGATTAATTTTTATACTTGATGCTCCAATTATGCTCTAAAATCTAATTTGTAAGAACTGAAGTTGTACTTTTATACATACACCACAGACTTCTAAATGAAAAAACAAATTATTCCCTGGCCCCTTCTCCCCCACCACCCCACCCCCATCTCTTCAGCATTTAGATAACGCTATCTCAGACCGATGTTTCTGCTGCACAGAGGGACAGATCCAAACCTGCATTAATTTCCTTGCAAGATTACAAAATGCAACTACTAGCTGCCTCTCAAACAGAAACTCAGTTACAGTTTAATAACAGTCTATGCTTTTACATATCAGAAAGTATAATTCTTTCTGGAGTGGCTTCTGAGGCTAGGCACTTCTACTTGGTTTTGTGAAAGTCTGAGTCAAAGGCGAAAATATTTACAAATATTTTTTGCCCTCATTTTACAGCAAAATGACTTCCGTATACTTTCAATATTTTGGACACACAAGAAAAAGGAATAAATGGGCACAGCTGGCACTTCTCTCATTCTCTCCATTTGAGTTAAATGGGTTTTCTCCCAAACCTTTAAGGATTCTTTGTGCTGCCCCAAAAATCAAGCTCTTTTAGCTCCTTGAATAAGAACCTTCTAAATAAAAACTCCTTTAGTACATGAAACTGAGGGAGTAACGATGCTTGTGCTGAGTGTCTAAATTGGACATGAAATTAGGCTGGATGAATTAAGATGTCTGTTTTCTACAGGGAACTTGTTTTTAATTTTAAATCAAGTAAATGAATGAGTCATTTTCCACACATCCAACTTTAACCCTGTCTCAGAAAGACATTATGGCTGAGTGGCTTTGTACAGTCATCGCATCAGACAATGGGCGTGCTCTTCAGAGCTTAGGCAGTTGTCATATAGGATAATGGAAAACATCGTAATTTTATTTGAATAACAAACACTGTTAGTGCCTAATACTTCAATTTAGAACAGCAACTTTTCTCTCTGACTGCACTGCCTACAGTAATCATCCTTTTCAAGGAACCAGGTAAGATTTCATTTACTTCTTTTAAAATTGCTTCAGACATTACAGAGTCTTGAGAAGTATATAATAATTTTTATTTCATCACACAAAAAAAACCCCAGCACAAAATTAAGATTCATAATTGTCTTACAGCTCCTTGTCCTAATTACAATGTATATACCAAGAGTATTTTGCATTGATCATAAAAGTCCATCAGTTTAGAACTCTTGGTTGCGAAGTATTAGGTTGCCACTTTGGGATTGATATTGGTGACCTGATCCATGCTACTCAGCAACGTAAATAAAGCAGACACTTGTAGACACTACAGTACACATAGAATGGAAATTCCACTCAATCAAGTGTATCTTAAACCTCTGCACTTTTTTTATGTATCTATATATAGATATAAATAAATATGAATATATGTATGGGTGACTACTGGCATATTTTCAAGTAAGACCTCTAACTACATAGTACAAAATTAATTATCTTGATGTTTTTTCTTTTGGGCAATTTGTGGACATGAAGGACAACCTTGCTCTATTGCAGAAGTGTCCAGTGGAAATCACTATGATTCACAGAGAACAATGGAAAGAAGAATGCATGAGAATGCACAGATTTAAATTTAATTCAGGAATTAAAAGAATTTCTCATGTTTGATAAATGGATAATCTTAAGAACATTCTTTTTAGGGCGATGGCCAAACCAGAATGACATCATGGTATCATAGAGTTATACAATTTTACAGATGGGAATGGAACAAACTCATGTTTTATTCTTGCTTCAAGCTAAACTAAAGCCCTTTTCTAACTGTCACTGTGATTTGGTGACAATGGTTTTCTTATAATAACTTCAAATTTAATTAAGAAACTGTAGTTGTTGATGTAGTCCACTGCTTGCTGTTGAAGCAGGGGAAATTTGTACTCCAGGCTACTATAACTGCATTGTCCTTTGTTTGTGCAGTCCAATGCTTTAAGTCAGCTTTGGTCACACTCTCTGCCAATGTAAATTACAGTTAACTATTCTGACTCCAAACGTTCTATACAGATTTTCACCATTTGGTGCTCAGAAACTTCTCAGCAAAGTCGCATTTTCCCTACACATTTCTACCTCTTGAATTTTCTTCTACTAATAGAGACTCGCTACACAATGATACAATGCACTTGTCTTATTTTCAGGTTACAATTATTATCTCAACTAGAAAATATCAGAATGTTCTAGATCCTCTGCACTTTGATTCAAAGTGACCCCATTAAGCACCTTGCTCAACATTCCATCCCTGCATCTTTTCATGAAGTAGAGTTCAGTCACATCAGTAATACACAAAGGGAAATGATCGAAACACTCATGGTCAACTGTCCATTAGAAACCAAGTCTCTTCTCAAAGGCAAGAGGAAGCTTTCCAAACAATTACTAAACTTGCAAAGGATTGGAGTTTTCTTGGCAGGGTTATAGGTAATGTCTACCTTTCCTCCATAAGACAACTGCACTCATGCCCCTTCCTTCATGCATTACTCACCACCACACAGGAAAAGACAGGAATCAAACTACAAAATAGCAAAAATACTGAGTGCTCCAGTTACAACTAATGGCTCTCAAAAAACAGCTTATTCCACATTTGCAACTAAAAATCGAAATCCTTAATCTTTTGGTTGCTAACAACTGCCTAAGACAATAAAATTACGTATGTGGATTGTTTTCCTGAGAATGAACATGAAAACTGATGATGCTCCCATTCAATAATCATAGACAAAGTTTCTCCCATATTCGTTTTGAAATTGTTTCTTTCGTACAACTTCTATTTGTGTTATAATTGCTTTTATAAAATCATTCTCATTTTTGCAGTGGCTGGGTACAGAGAGAAAAAAGACGCAGAAACAAGAGTTTGGATCATTATTTTGTTTTTCCTAAAAGCAATCAGAAAGAGGTTTCCAATTTGAGTACTCTAGATAAGACGCAGTATCAGGTAGGAGTTTCAACAAGTTAAGTTTAGGGAATAGCAGACAATAAATGAAGTGTAAATACTATATTTTTACTGTTTCCTGAAGATTTTCCCATTTCAAAGATTACATGAGTACAGCAAAGTGACTTATTTTCCCATTATGTGCACAAAACAATATAGGATGTACAAGAAGACCATGGAATTGTTATAGCCATCAGCTATGATTCGGTTTTTTTTCTGTTTTATTGCAGTGGGACAGGGAATCAGATAAATCAAGAATGAGTTTTTAATCAAATGTAACAGTTTAGCAGGAACTTTTAAACAAAGAGTTAATTTGTTGCTGTTGGCCTGATTATGTTTTGGGAGTGTATTTATTAATTCTTTGCATAGTGATAGCCAGTTATATATTTTTAATATGATGTTCTTGCCAGTACGAAGATTAAGCAGCCAACGCCAAGCAGAAAATATTTTTCAAATAAATATTTGGGGTTTTTTTTCAAAAATAAGCCACCTTTGTTTCATTGAGTATAATTTCATCAAAGGAAACTGGTATCTATTACTACAACATATTCAGTGCATTCTGTTTTTTCTGAACAGTTTTATATAACCTGTGCAAAATCCACCTGTTCACTAGGCTGTAAAGCACATCAAAAATCCTACTCTACAATTGAAATTACCTTCCCAAACTCATCTACTGTGATTTAAAGTCTTTGCAGGTGGCCTGTCACACAACAGGCAGATGATGCTCCCCACCAGTAATACCTGCACCTGTCTAGTCCATTGAGACACAGGTATCACTGATCACCAGTTTCCACAGGTGTGAGGAGGAGACAGCGCACCAACATTTCCTATCTTACGAGACTCATTCACGTGTTATAGCCATCCTCAAATCTACACAAAGAAAAAGCCACACGCTCACTCACAAAGGGAGCACAAAGCGGGGGCGGCTGCAGGGTTATGGCAGAGCATGAGCAGCAGGGAGGAGGGACAGCTGGGCTCTCCAGGCAGGCTGGGAGAGGACATGGTGCACTGAGGCAGAGGAAGCAGCCCACAGAGGGGATATGTGGGACCTGGATCCAGGAATGCATGGTCCACCGTCTGGACCATGCACCCCTCCCAGAAGACTCAGGCCTGGCTGCTCCTTAGAGAAGGACTCTAGTACTCATTCGCGTTGAGCAGTTCTTGGAATGAATTTGGCCCCTGTGGATGCGTTATTTGATTCCTACTAGCCCAGGAAGAGATTTTAATGACGTATCTGACCACTGACCGCTTAAGCACATTGTTTATGTTCACTCAATTTCGAAGTATCTGCTTTACAGAAATTGACATCAATTCTATCTCCTCTACATGTTTCCTGTCACTAAAATGCAACAAAGTATACTTCAATTCAGCTGAAACCACAGTTTTCCAAGTACTGTCATTCCAGAGCAGCACTGGGCATCCTTGTCTTCTCTGTATTACCCAAACAAAGAGTGACACATGCTTTCATAGTGAATCTCCCCAATTAGCCAAAAAACTGAAACAGTACAATCATCTTTTATCGGGTTTTCCAAACAAGTCTGAAAAGCAATAATTTTTCACGTTACTGAAACATGACTTTTTGAATGGACTGTCAAAGCAGACACAAATCATGCAGCGGGTACCACTGCCTGACAACCTGGCTGCATGAGAGACCACACTTCCCATCGCCTTTAAGGAGCACCAAAAATGAAAGAGGTAAAACAACACTGTTGCTTTGAGGGGAAAAAAATCTTCTCTGTGATTTATCAAAATACCAAAAAATACCCAAACAAAACTAACCGAACAAAAAAAAAAATAGAGGAAGAGATAGGAAAAGAAAATCTGCAACTAAGTGAAGGATAATAATGTATAATCAGCTTGGTTTGAAATTCTTTTGCAAAGAATCAGGCAAGGCTGCAAGATTCAAAAAAGGATTACCAGTCTTCCGATGTAATATCTATATTTTTACAATTTGAAACTCTCTTGGAGACAAAAAAAACCCCACTAAATTTTGGAATATGCTTACTGCAGCTAACAAATACAGACCATGTATGCAACAAAATCTTTCTAGATGCCAATCTACATCTGTACAAAAGTCCTGGGTTAGTATCTGTACATGTAAACTGTGATGTACAGAATGGCACCAAAGCTGTAACTCCCCCACTTACCAACCTGATTCCAACCAGTAAGCGCCAGCTAGTCACTGGGACTCCAAGAAGCTTTCTCATGTATTTGAACCAATGCATGAGAATCTTGCTCAGGTTAATCACATCTGCAAGGTACAAGTTAAACAGCTTTGGCACAGACAGAATATTGAAAAGACTCCCTGTTTACCAGAAAAAAAATCTGGCTTTGCCTTAAGAGTCTGAAGAACTTCCAAAGGATCTGTAGCATTTAGAATCACAGAAAAAAATCACAGAATAAGTTTGAGTCGGAAGGGACCTTTGAAGGTCATCTAGTTCAACCCGTCTGCAATAAGCACGGATATCTTCAACTATCAGGCTGCTCAGAGTCCCATCCAGCATCCCTTGAATGTTTCCAGGGATGGGGAATCTACTTCTTTGGGCAACCTGCTCCAGTGTTTCACCACCTTCATCACAAAAACTTTCTTCCTTAGACTTAGTCTGAATACATCACCTTGTAGTTTGAAATCATTACCTCTTGACAAGTCATTTTTCTAGAATCTTCATCTGGAAATCTCCCTTAAAGCTCAGGAAAATATTTCTGACATGAAAAACAATTGGCAAATTACTGTGTCCGCTTCATGAGATAACAAGATCTGTAGCTCTCAATACAATTTAACAGCAAATAGCATCTTTAAATAAATACCAAAATCAGAAATGTGACAGCAGCTAAGTACAAATGGGCAAACCACCTTTAAGCTGGCCAGTACAGAGGGCTAAATATTGTCATCACTACTCTGAACTGCAGGGTAGTAATACCCAAAGAAACTAATTAAATCAAGTACATAAGTACCAGCCTAACTCTACATCTGATAAATTAAAAATGATGCACCTAAATTTCATTATACTTTTTTCAAGCACTAGAAGCACAAGTAGTTTTCTGTGATTACATATGAATGTCATACAGCAGTAGAACATTGTCTGCTCAGAGACACAGGTCTGAGAAACACCTTTTTCCACACTGCTCCTTGTAGGCTGACCTTTCAGCTGATAGTTTGCCCCGTGATGCTGAAGCTAAGTACCTTTAAAGAATAACAAACAGTTCCCTGGGCCATGCTTCCTCCTAAGAAGGAAGTGAGCATTCCTCATGGCATTGCTCTATGCCAGCAGTTGATTTATGTACATTAGAATTCAGGTAGAATGGACTAAAATTAGGACTACGCAAATAGAATACACTATTCAAAATGTATACTTTGTTTTAGCACTTGGGAAAACATCTGCCTGATCTATCACTAGGGCAACACAAAGATGCCTCGATAACCGCAATTGTCAGGAGAACATGAGGTTTTTAAGTCTTGTATTTCTACAAAATATAACACAGTTAATGCAACATCCTAGACATAGTTGAGGGCCCAGAAGACAACGTAAGGTAGAACTCACATTTCTTGTTTTTCTCCCTGACCTCACACTGACTGTATTCCTCTGACTCAGACTCAGTTGTGCAGTGGAAGGACAAAAGCTACAAACAAGTGCTCTTCCCCTTGCCAGGTGCATTTCTGTTGAATAACTGAGGTAGGGATTTTGCCCAGTGCACAAGCACATGTAAGTCAGCAATTATCTAGATATCACTAAGAAATTGCTCCCTGATGAAATGGCTTGAGTTTCCAAGAAGAAATACAGGGCTAAAAAAATAGCCTCTTATTCCTACAATGCTGTAACATCTAATCACTGACACTTCAAAGAATCGTTAAGCTTTGCTGCTACCACTTCTGGCACTATTTGCTGCTTATAAAGTACATTAAGCAAATACAGTACATTATTTAAAACCACTAAACAGTTTCTTTCTAAAACAAAATAACATCATTAATCAAATATTATATAAGTCCCATTAAAAGCTTTTTTTTCCCTGACCAAGCTTCACGGCTTCTCATGTCCTGCAGGTCATGGATATAATTTTACTGTGGTTGACAATATGATTATTTTTACTTACTTGTAACTGTTTATATAATATAATGATTCTATAATCATTAATATGCACTTTATCTGGTTTGGTATTACACACTTTCTTAGGTAGTTTTAGAAAGCATTAGTTAATCTAAACAAACTCGGTCCCTGTAAGGCCTGAAGGCAGCAACTTCAGGACCTCAATGGCTGGCCACCGTTCAGACCTCTGCGATATGCACAATTTTTGGACATCTAAGTCAAAACCATACAGATGCACAAAGCGAATCATAAAAATCAAAGCATCAATGTTTTTTCCTACTATAAGTATCGGTAACTGTAATCCAAACAAATAGACGAGGTCATACATGACTTTGCATTCAAGTCAATAGAATTCAAGGTGTGCCAAGGGCACGTTTGCAGTGGAGACAGATGACACTGGGTTATTTACACACCAAAATTTGGATCTGTTTTGCTTCCATTAACTGGATATGGAGAAAACTATCTACATGTAGAAAGCACAGGATGAAATGAGATATATGAACTGCATGTTGATGTTTTATAATGCTCCAGATTTTATTGAAGCCATATACATCTACCTCCCTACAATTACTCTGAAGGTTTCTGCAATATTTACTGAATTCCAGCTGCAAACTTTTTCCAGCAAGATAGTTCTGTTTAATTTCCAACAGAGTTGTCAGAAATGTTCATTTAAAGATACTAACATACTGATGCAGTTTCATATGAAGAAATTCAAATATATTTAATCTGTTTAAGCACAAGCTTGCTTCCAATTAAGGAGATTCGTGTACCTGCTATTACAAATAACGTGACGGAAAAAAAACATCTAGGAGGTGGCATCACTCAGCACATGCTAAACAGATATTGGAGTTTCCTACTTTGAATTCATATGGGATTATGAAGTGCTGAATCTTATGATAATGGATGAAAAAGCCAATCAAACAATAGTACAGGTTTGCCTTTTAGTGAAGACAAGGCAAAAATGTTCTACGCTGCTTGAACTAACCATAAAAATTATTCTGGATTTCAGCACAGCATTTCAAGGCTCATTGACTTTCCGATCCCTTGTTATTCAGAGAGCCATACAACTGAACCACTTAAGCAATGAGATGCTAACACTACTCCAAACTTTAAGTCATTGTAATAATACCTAGATGATAGGTAGCATACTATGTTAAATTTTAAGTAGAGGTAGACTAGATGAAATGGGTTTATCACCAGACTGAAAAAGACACCACATTCAGATATAGACTTAAATCAGAGATCTGTGGTAAAATCACATCCCACCTAATCTAATCCATCAGTGGTGTCTGGATTGTTTTGGGGTTTTTTGTGGGGGTGAGAGGACAGTTTTATTTTCTTACAGGAACAGACAAGTAAGCCAGGACTCCACAGACAAGTTCAAAGCTGAATTTGTATATACCAAGAGAAGCAGAAAACTAAACACTAATGTCGTTCACTGTCATGTTTTTAATTATCTTCCACACTTCAAAATGCACAGACTCCAAGTTTGTGTTGTGATAATGCCTTAGCGTTGCTTTTGCTTTCTTTTTATGGAAGGAGAATTGCTTTTATTCTCCAAAGACTCAATCGTTAAGGAACAACCATCCTGCTGGGTATTGCAAGGCAAATGTTACTGTGCACACTATGGTTATGGTTCTCATCTAATGCAAGATAAAAAAATACAGCAACATTAATTAAACAATTTTTGGAAGGCCATTACCACTTTTTTGAAGATGGCATTGTATCTCATATCACAGAGGTAAAATACTCACTGAAAAATACTGAAAATATCTCAGATGAGCTCAGCATTTAGGAATTACATTCTTTATAAAAAGCCACTACTTGCAAGCATGAAAGGGCTATTTAAACAAAAGGAATCACCTTAATAAGGCTATTAAAAAGTCAGTTTCTGAGAGTATAAATGCCCATTCCCTCTATATATGTCATTACCAAAAGTCTTGGGGAAAAATATAGGCTAATGAATAAAAGCAGCAGCCTAGCCTCAGGCCAGTTTCTATTTTTGGAAACACCTACGTAACCCCTAGTGAAAGAGAAAGAAGGTGTATATGCATATCCACAAGAAGGTATCTGGCCTGGTGTTTGAACTGCATTTGTGAAAGATCATGGTTTTGAATAACTCACTGTTTGGACACATCAGGCATTATCATCTGTTCTTTTTTCCTTGTATCCACTGTTGGCTCTACAGGCGTAAGCACTACAGCAGCACACGAGACTATTGACTGGTATGAGTCTTCCCGGCAAACTGCAAAGATAAAAATCTCAGTGTTAATAAGTTAACTCAGTTTGCACTTTAAAGGAAAAAAAAAATAAAAATCGATTCATGCTGTGATAAACACAAACGCAAGTGATTAATCAGACTTTCCTGTGGTCACCTGCAATGAAAGTGCCATTGTTTTCCATTTTTTTTGCCATTGACAGATATTCCCGTCATCATGCATTAAGCTTTACCTAGCACGAGGTCTGATGTCAGTCTACTTATTGGTATGTCTGAGTCTAAAAGGAGTCACATTTCATAAATGACATCAGAATATGATGCGCTTTTTTGTCTTTTCTCATCACAGACCGAAAATGAGAGTAGAAGCAATGGCAAGCCTTCAACCTTCAAAAATTTCAGACCGGTAAGAAAACAGATTTGACAAAATCTGATTAGTGATTTATATTTTGTCTTTAAGTCTTATGACTCGCTTTACTCCAAAAAGACTAAATCCAAACAGTCTAGAAGTGATATCTGATATATTGATTCATGCTTTCTTTTAATATAATTTCTATGTGTTATCGTGCTGAATGATACACCTTAGATGCTATTTAGACCTAAAAGAATGATCATGTATTTAAGCTGAGCACCTGGCTCAATTAACACCAATAAATGAATGTCAAAACGTTGCTGACCTCTGAACTGACATTTGTTACAAGTTATAAATGTTCTAAAATCTAAATTACAAGTGTCACTAGAATTTAACTTTCAGCAGTGACCGCTCCTACTGATTTTGAAGCTATGGATTTCCTTTATCATTTTGTGAAATGAATAAAAGCTGGAATTAATTGAACAAAGCATAGCAGCCTCTTATGTTTGCTACTATAATGTTACATATATAAACAAGAAGAAATGTGGGGCCCTACCTTTAAACAGAAAGACAGACAGACAGACATTATAACACATAGCACCATTTTATAGAGTGCACACATGCCCACACACATCCAATAACACAGTCTGTAAAACAAGAGTGACTGTGACAAATTCTTAGCAACTCGAACCCAGAAAGAATGCAGTTTACAGGTACATGAATGTATGCAAGATCAGTATAGCTGGGAACATTGAACTGTGGCAATTCTTTATCAATGAAAAACCTAGTTTTGAAGTCTTTCCCACCTTCCGTTCTCCATAATTATGTGCCTCCTTATTTCCCACAGACAACATAGCTTTGCATAGTCTATGCTTCCCTTAAAAAACAATCAAAACTGGAGTAAAACTTCATCCATGTTGTCCAGACTAGGTCAAGAACAACTGTGTTGTTTGACTCTGAGCATTCAAATTACCTTCAGCATGAATCCAGTGCACACCAACAAGACATGCTCCGTGCCTGACAAACACCCTGAAACACCAAATGGTGCTTCAAGGCAGCTGCAGAGTAGATTTTAAGGAACAGGTCAAATTGGGGCTGGATATTTCTAAAACGGTCAAAAAAATGCAAAGGTCTTTTTTGCTTCCCAAGCAACTCTGAAACATTCAGCAAGCAGCACAAATTCAGCAGGAGTAGATACTACTTGAACACGAAGTTATTAATTTAGAATTTGTAAAAGGTTTCATGACAAGCACCAAAGGGTGAGGTTTGCCCTAGATCAGCCATTGTCCATCAGAGCAGATAGGAAGAAAGACAAAATAAGGAATCACAAGTAACAAAGAAGACACTGCTAGTCTCCTACTCTTCGCAGAAATGTCACAAGTGAATAAAACTGTGAAATTGCTTTTGTTTAATAATTAAAGCTATATAGGAGTTGTATAATCCCCTAATTTACAACTGCAGACAAACCTAGTGGTCATCCAGTGATTGAAGCTAATGGAATTTATCATCCTCTCATTCTAAACTGGAATACTCTTTGGTGTTGCTTTTGAAAACCACTACAATTCCTCCTTTTTATCTCAAGTCTCCGTGCACACAGTCTTAACTCATTATGGGACAGCGTAATTAACTAAAATGTCATGAAATAGCAATGGCACAGCAGCAAGTAATTTTCACCTACTGAAGTGTGTGCTCTTATTATCTGCTCATAACTTGCATTAAAATAATGAGAATGTGCTTGAATGTGGACTCTCAACTTTAACATTTACGGGGATGGGCATTGCTTTACTTAAGATTGTTTGCATTTTACAATCTAATCTCAACTCTTAAGCATAGCTTCATTTCTACACTTCACTTGTTTATCTGCTAGTGGCTTATATTACTCCAAAACAGACCATTCTTGATGTCTACATATCATACTCTTCATGAATCAAAATCTCTTTAATCTTCAAAGTATCACAAACTTCAGGATAACAACTACACCAAGACACTACTCTTTTGAACCATAAAACCTCTTATGTGTCCAACTGGCTTTTTAACATCCAGCAAGAACTTCACAAATTTAGCCTTTCCACATGAACTGGTAAAGAAAAGCAGAATTTTCAATCATCTGAGTTGGTGTTTGGTAAAGTCACCAATATAATCGGCTGGCCCAGACTTTTATATTATTCCTGATGTGACCACACAAGCTAACTCCACACACTCCACCCTCTGGGCCCAGCCCAGGCCACAGTGGTGGAAAAAAACTGTACAAGGTATCAATAACAAGGGAAACAATCAGCTAACTTTATACTACCTGTAGCAGTTTCTTTAAGAAACTAACATTTAGTGTCTCAGAAGGTGTTATACGCTGAGTACCTTCTAAATAAAGTAATTTGCACGCAAACAAGATAGTATTTTTCAGTCCTTTATTCACAATTCAGCCATTATGTGAACAAGGTAATAATTATACTGAAATAACACAATTGGAGGAACATCTTTACTATGTGTTATCATTAAAGAAATATATTTTTCTTAGTGAAACAAGAGACGCTACCTACCAATTACAAGGCATGCAAAGGACAACTCTACAGTAAGGGAAAACAGTCTAAATTCACACAATATTATTATGAAAGATCTGTACTACTTTTGAAGTTGCACAATTTCTCCCCAGATTCTTCAGTTTAATGATGCATACAGCTTGCTTTCTTCCACTGCCAAGTGTTTTAGAAGCACCCCATACATGTTTCACTAGGAGTGCTGGCTTGAATTTACCCTAGCTGGTTTAAACAGTCCCAGAACATCTTTCCCTATCAAGACAGATCTCTACATCTGGAAAAGAAAAACATTAGCTTTTTTTCTTTTTCCTTCACTGTTTCTTTCGAGAACAATGAGAATGACTAATTAAACAGCTTTCCTCTACTTTGAACCAACCAGTGAAAAATTTTAATTCCCTAAACAGTAGGACAGTAGGAAGCCTTCAACAGCTACTGAATAGAATCTATCTCTCTGGAGAATAAAAAAACTTTTAAGATCTAGTGGTGTCATTTACATCATCTATTCCAAATACTATTAATTGCACACACTTCTTCCCTTTTTTTTTTGTTTTTGCTTTGAGTGTTTTTATTATTGACAAGAAAGAAAATCTGATTATCATCACTTGCTATCAAAAAAAGTCTCCCTTGACACAAGATGCAAGTGATGGTTAGATGAAATTAGCCACAAGTACTACCTGCTTAGAGAAAACAGAAGGGAAATATTCATACACAGTGTGCAATGAAGCATAAGGGAATCGTGACACAGGAAGACAAAACCATTGAGGTATTTCTGGATTTAAAAAAGTTGGGTACTTATTGCGACAATTAAAAGTATTTACATTTATGCCTATGAAGTTTAAAATCATCAGCTCTCATCACTCAAGAGACATATCTAGTCTGGAAACAGCCCCTGTTCCGTACTCAAAAAAACTTCTGCTTTGGTAAAAATTTAGGCAACCAGTCAGGAGCATGGAAAGTGCTAAAGGTTTCACCCTGAAGTATCTGTCAGCTGCCACTGAAGGAGACAGGGGACTAAAGTGTGGGGAAGGAATGTCTGGATCCCAATATCCAATCCCACATTCCTTCTACTACCAAAGGCCGCAAGATAGGTTTTAGTAAGGCTGGAACATCAATTCTGAGTGCACACCTTTCTATCTTGGCACATTGTTGCCTAAGCACATTTCTGCCATGAAGAAGCTGAAGAAATGAGCCACTCTCTGAGGTGCTCTGCACAAAGAACAAGTTGCAGAATATGTAATCCATATGCAGGTTCTTTCTTCGGGTAAGGGAAACCTGGGACAATGAACTGTTACACATGAAACTTAAAAGAATCCCAAAAAAACAGAAAGCAAAACCAACCAACTAAAAAGCAAACCACAAATGCCAACCATCCAAAAAAGACCAGTGATTTTACTGTAAATTTCTTTAATACATTAGGACATGTGAAAAGCTGAGGAAAGAAAAAGAATATTTACAATATGTAACTTATGCTATTTTCCCAGGAAAGCTGTTGACATCAGAAATGGTACAGAAGACAGGATCTTGAAATCTAGTCTATTAATTCTACTATGTCCAGGGAGAATTGTGATTAATCACCACAATAATCCCTTCCTGATTGCACAGATATCTCCTCTGATAGTCTCGGGTCACTCAGCAGGCTCAGAAAAGAACTACTGTTCCAGCTTGTCTCTTCATCAACCCCAACATCACCTGCATGAAACATCTTAAGCAAAACCAAGTGTATGATTTCAGTTCCATACCCTCCTTCTCAGCCCTGGACACACAATAAAATCATTCACTACTTTGTCAGTAAACTCTAAAGCCCAAGGAGACTTTCATTCTATCTGAAGCAACACAAAAGGTCAAGGTACTTTGTGTGAAAGCCATTTTTGCCCATCTGCTTAAAAAAAAAGCCTAATATTAAAATATAATAAAAAGCCTAATTTTCCTGCTGCTTGATTCTGGGTTTGATGATGGTCTCAGGTGAAAAAAAGGAAACAAAATGGTAATCTTATTTTATTATTAGTTCAACAGTTATTCTAGGGTCTCTTGTCCCTTAGAAACAGCTACTTTACACAATATTGGCCAAATGAATACTTAAGAGAATGAGTGTATATGCTGGCAATCCTCAAAGGGTTTGCTGTAGTAATTCTGCAATAAAACCACAGGCTTAGTTCTTAAACACAACATAGTCACAATCAGAAATTTTGTAATAGCAACAATTACAGGCCCATTATGGGCAAATGAATTACTTTCTCTCAGGTTCTTAAGTTCCATAGCTCTGTTACACTATTCACAAAGGCTGTACGCACACATCCCTTTGTACTATCTACACTGGCACACAAATGTGAAGGGTACATAACACAGCATTAAGCAGGAGCCAGAGAATTCTTCTCAAACACTAGCAGTTCTGCAGTGATTATGTGCACCTTTGCTTTTGTTGTCACAAGTGATAATATATGTTGTCACTGTGACAATACGGTAAGAGCCACATGTGAAGTTTGGGCCTAGTGACTTTAAACTCTCATCTTCCAATGTTCATGCTTAATGGAATGCTGATGTTAGCACTGATACCGAATGAAAGGGTATGCCCTGATCACCTAAGGACCCTATGGACATGGTAAACGATAGAAATACCAATTGCTAACATCAGTACCTAGGTAGTGATGACACTGGTGGCCCACTTCCTGCATGTTTTCTGTTAAGTACGGTGTATTAACAGAATGATTGTAGCTTGGTCTCTTTTGAGGTAGAGAGATGCCTCAAGATAGCACCTTGACTCCTGTTCAGATTCTTCTCAAGCATCCTTCCCCAGCTTACAATGACTTGCAGACTTGCTTCAGAGTGGTCCTGTCTGTATTCACTAGTTCCTCATGGATTTTGGAATTTGTTCAGTTACTTACATCCTTGCACAAACCCATCGCATCCATACGTCCTGTAGACTTCCAAAGCTGAACTATAGGTTATGTGAAGAAATATTCCTATTGCTCCACTTTAAATTTGCCACCGGGTAGTTTCATCTGATTCCCTATGTTGTAGGGAAAAAATGTCTTGGAAAAGACTATAGACAATTTCCCCTTCACCTTTCACTCATGATTTTACAGACTTCTTTTGGATACTTTGCCAGTAATTTCTTTTACAGGCTGCAGAATCCGTGTTTTTTCCAGTATAAAACCTGTTCCATACCTCTGGCCACCCTTCTGACCTTCCACAAACAAACACTCGTTGCTGCAGTTCCTGCAATGATGGATCACAGTAGTAACACCAGGAGAAACTGTAACTGCATTTATGGAAAATTAAGTAGGTTAGTTTTTTCAGCTGTAACTACTGTATATCTAAAACATTCTAAGTATATCTTTTTGTGCTTGAGGCTGTTTCTAAAATACTTTCTTATTCAAAGTGAGCTATTTAAAGCAAATATTGTTCCAAGAAGCCTACACAGGAATTGAAAAATCAACCTTTAAAAATAAAAGCATATCATGTATCCACTAGGTAGGTATTGCTTCTCAATGTCAAAAGCGTTAGCTTAGTGTTAACATTATGGCTTTTAAAATAACAACCAACTTTCATTAGGTTTTGGCAACACTATCAGTCAGGATGATGTCACCGGCTTGTATCTTTAGCACTGTAGTCTGTGACTTGTTTTGTGACATGAGCATGAATAAAAATCGTGCGCATAAATGAGGGGAAAGACTAATGATCTGAGCCCCACCAATCATATTTAATTCTGCCAAATTGCAGGAAGTCTCATAACTGAACAGTATGAATAAATTAGAATAAAGCATGGAGGCTTAGTCATTTGGTGATGATTTGGTTTACATGCATTGTAGTAGTCACCACGTGGTCCAAACGAGTTTATTTACAAAGTTAATTCAAGTTTACTCATGAAGAGGCTTTAAAGATAACTCGTTACATTAATTTACAATAGAAAACAGCTGCAGGCAGGTTCATGGGGGAAAGGAGGATGACTTTGACCTGCTCTGTCAGCAGCAAACCTGCCAGTAGCAAACTTGCCTGTGCACAAGCCTGAGCTCTCACACCCCTTGGTCCTCCTGACTTACCAAGGCACTTACAAAGTACATCACTGGGAGGCACATGAGCCACAGGATTTCTCACTGGATAATAAGAAAGAAGAACACTCCAAGTCCTGGGTGATGCAAGAAAACAAAATAGTCCAAAATTCCATTTTTCCAGTAGGAACAGAAGAGTTACTACTAAAAGTGCACTAGTTTCAGATGGAAGCGTAAAGCTGTGCCCTGGTAACAGCCATAAAGTACCAAAAATTGGTAAACCTTTGCCTTACATCCTACAGGATATGGAAATTAAACCCAAGAGGGATGACACCAGCCACAAGAGCTGGCTGCCTAAAAGTTCCTTTTTCATCCAAGAGAAGAATAACAGTTTTAGTTCTGGTGTTGAATCACATTTGAGTTTCTATTTAATGTATGTGATGCCTTCAAGAAAAGGAGAGAAACAGGAGCGACTGACACTGGCATGTTAAAAGAAGGAAAATAAAAAGACCTGCAGGGCATTTCTGTAAGCATAATACAAGCCCCTGAAGGAATGATTACTCTAACAACAATATCCTCAACTGTCACTCACCGCAAGTAAACCTATCAAAACTCAATAGCAAGTGTTTTCAGGAGTGTGGTCTCTTGGCTTCAACTATATTCTTGGCCTAGCTGAAATAAAGACTGACAGGCAAGCAAGATTAATTTATTGTGGTTTGTACTGAATAGTTGTAGTCACAAGAAATTTATTTAAACAATTAATACATAGATAAACCTCCAAAAGCATAGTTTCCCAAGATAAATTCTTAAATAAAACTACAATGTCAGCTCTCCTTGCAGAATCAAACAACAAAAGCTCAACAGGAAAATTATGTGAGGTATTTTTGTTTTGTAAGACTACGAGGCTATTTGGATTTCTATTACAGCCATATTGGCAGCCACTGGCAGGAGCACCAGGTACAGCTGCCAGTAGAGTTGTACATCTTTTCAGTGGCAGAATAACAGCTTTTGTCAGCCCCAGTGACAAGCAACTCAGTGAGCAGTTCCTACAGAAGCACATTGGTCATAGCTATTTCAGACTCATTCCTTCCTTCACTCACACACTCTGTATTAGAAATTTACACCAGACACTAAAACTATTAGAGGATCCGTAACAAAAAAGACCTCCCTCTCTTTTTTCAGGGAATGTATCTTCTAAATTTATTATAAAATGCAAAGAAGAGATTTTCTATCTCTGCTGTCTTTAAGGTGGGCGCGATTTCCTTTAAAAAACGAAAGAAACAAAAAACCAAATAAGAAAACACACATACCCAACTAATCAACACACACAGACACATCCCCATGAGAATTTTGCAGTCATTGTTTTTATTTAGTGATTAAACTGCCTCGACTCCAGAACCTTACTTAGTAAATAACCACAGTATTTGCACATCTCCCTTGAGAAACTTCAAGATCAATATGTGCTTAACTGGTTTAGTTTGGTTTTTCTTAATGCTAAAAGTGTCACAATTGTATAAAACCAGTTTTATAGTACTATTTAATAAATTCAAAAAAACCATACACCAAATAAAATGAATCTCTTCAGAAAACAAAAATAAACATTTATTAGGGAAAGTCAATTCCACCTTCTCCACCAGACTCTGTCTGGAGTGGTTACAGACCTGACCTGGGCTAAGTTGCAGCCCACACTCACACAGGAAAGCAAATGAAGCCCAAATGTGTCTGCAGTAATTCAACAGTCCTGCATACCAGCACACATAAGCAAACAGCTGCTACTGCTCCAGCTGACTGCTCCAGTGTAACCACAAACCAGGAGAGAAATGAGGAAAGTGGGTAGAGCATCACACACAGTCTTACCTCTCAGCATTCCAGCAGCAAAGGGATAGGCCAGCAGCACTATAAGAACCTATTGATCAAGCTCTGAACCAAGAGAGGAAATGGAGAGGCTTTAAAGAAGAGCAGGTGAAATAATGGGAAAAGACAGAATACACAAGACCTTCCTCCTGTGGGCATCTATTTCTAGGAACCCTCTAAACCTGGGAGTGATCAAGGAATACTTGTACGTTCACAGGGCTAGAAAGTGAAGGTACTTCACTGGCATGTTGTGACAGCAAACAAAAGATGGACTTCAGCAGACAATCAGTACAAGAATTTCCCAGGCTGCTCACACAGCTTGTCACGCAATACCAGGGAAGTGACATTCACAAGTTGGCTAGGTGACAAGAAAGGTTAGTGGCAGTTATGGAAAGAAAATAGTATGAAGCCTCTCGTGCCACAATAAAAACTGGGAAACAGAACACCATTTGATCTACCTGCACTTTTACAATTCTGCCCATTTACAGAGCTTGGAGACTTTGCTGTGCTTTGTGATTACTGCACATGATCTACTAGATTTTAAGGCCACATGAAACTATTAGGTTTATCTGATCTGACATGTGTCACAGGTACATCCTGCGGTTCTTCTAAAACTTCAGTATTATAGTCCCAATACAAAACTTGGAAGAGGTCACTGCTATGCCAGGTTTAAGTGTTCCAAGGAGTTCTTCCAATTAATGGTCAAAATAACAGCATAATGTTTCCAATTGATTTTCAGACTGCTAGCCATACATCTATGCTGCAGATACAGCATATGCCAAGTAATATATATGCTTCTTTCTGAAAAGCAATAAAACAATTGATCATTATGCGGATGCCTTTCTATATTTTCTCTAAAAGTCTCAGATATTCTAAAAAAAAAAAAAAATCACTAGGGCTTGAAAGCCAACCAGGTTTTGAGGGTAACATATTTTACCTTAAAGAAAATGGAATTGGTGACTCTGAAGTCAACTCAGTTACCATCTCACCTTCTCAAAAAGATGACTGAAGAGTACACTACGCTGCATGTGAACTTGTATGGGCGAAAATTCCAGACCTCCCTAAATAAGCAGAAGTCAAACTGTAGCTTTAAAAGCAATTAAACTATTGAGGAAAATAACCCCAAATACTAAACATAAAATTGGTGACTGTCTATCTTCAGACACATTTAAAATTAAAATTAATACTATTTTGAAAAATATGTGTTAGTCAAGTATATACCTCAAAGTTGCAAAGCATAACTTTGCAAAGTATAATCACTTGCTATTTGTGAGACTAGACTTGACAAACTGAGGACCCCATCTATAAAAGTCACAAAAGTTGCTTGTTCAAAGTCACACTTCAAGGGTGTAACATAGATGCTTCAGTTACACTGGACTGTAAGCCCGTGTTTTTAATTATACAAGCAGTCATGGCAAAGAAAATAACATTAGCATGTATACAAGCATCTTGGAGGCCTTTCTCTTTAAGAAACTTATCTAAACCATTTTTCTCTTCCTGTAATTTTCAAATCTGATACTGACATTTACACTGCAGTCCCACAGAACTCATTGGAGTGAGAGAAGAATCATGTACCAAAAAATTAGATAAAAAACTACATGGGTTTAATTTCTTCCCAAAATATTTTCCTCTGCATAGGTAATAACTATGCATAACATGCAGATGTCTGTAAACTGATCATGTACTTGGCAACCATACGAAATGTCTGAAAAACTTTAGAGTAGGCTACCAAAGGAAAATGATGCATCATGCAGATAGACTGGTGCTAGAAGAAAGTGGTCTCCATCCAGGCCTGCATTACATTTGCTCTAAACTCATTAAACATCAAAAAACTTACCAATGAGGAGTAATTCAAATTCCTAACATGAATCAAACAAAAACCTAACTTCCAAAGAAACTCAGTTGTTTCTCTTCATGTTATGGGTGAAGTTTTTCACAGAAGGCAGGGATACAAACCTACAGAGCAATGCAACAGCTAAGACCGAGCCATTTACAAATTCATCAGGTTCTGTTCAGATTCTACCACCCATACCAAATGCAAAGCAAAGAATGAATGAGAAAGTCAGTTTTCTTTCAGTGACAAACAATGATTTGGAGACTAGATCATAAGAAAACATACATTTGCATTTCATGTCTCTAGCTTCATTTAAACACCTTTCCTCTGGTTTTGGCTCTGAAAAGGAAAGAGTGCCATTTAGTGGTCAGGTAGATTTGCTGCATTTCTTAAACTGCAGATATTAGTATGGGAACTGCAAATGCTGAGCACTAGGGAGGTTATCAATAATGTTGGTTTTACTTGAGGAAATACTGGAAACGTTTTCTGGAGAAGTATGATGTTTTATTTAAAGTATGATTTGGAACCTGCAATCCTTCTTTGCTGCTGGGGGAGATGAGGAAAAAGAACTACATGCTCTTTCTCCTGCTCTCCACCAGGAGATAAACTATGCTCTAAATCAGTAGAAGATCAAAAAAAAAAAAAANTAAAACATGCATTAAAACATACATTAGTGATTTTCACTGGCTAGCACTCCAGCTGCAGATAATTCATCTGGAGTTTTCTCTGGATTCAGCAACCTCAGAATTTTTCAACCCAAGGTGAACTGGTGAAATAGAAGCAAAAAGATGAAAGCTCAATTCTCAAATTGCACCATTTGTCAAAGCAGATGAAGAGTGTTCATGAATATGGAAGACTGGTTGTGCATCTGTGAATCCAGCAAAATCTGGCCTAATGACTATTTAAATAGTGAGAACACATTCATAGCCCCACGTTCCAGCTCCCCTTGGGAAATCTTCGATCTTGGGTTCAGATGTCATGCCAGAGGCATCCCAGGAACCAGTCAAGTACAAGAGATCCAGTTGAAAGTTAGCAGAGTGCAGATGGACCAGATTTCTAGAGTTACCTAAGATAAACCACTTTTTTTCCTAACCCACAATGATTCATTCTTGAGACATTTTAACTACCACTAAATACCACGGAACTTGGCCTTATATCAAACCAGCTATATCCATCAGCCTTCCCCATTTGTTTTCAAAGGACAATACTCTCTTCTACTACATTATATAGCCTTGCTCCTTGCACACAGACACCGTACAGAGAAAAAAGTCCAGGCTCTAGAAAAGTTGCAATCCACGGAGCAAATCAGAAGAAATCAGCTACAAGGTTTCTAAAATGTATCACACTTAATGGCACTGTTCCGTTCTCATCCAAATGTCAACAGCCATCACCTCTCCGACCTAATTCAAAACCCTAGCCCTCACTGGAAGGAGTCCCACTAACTTTGAGAATACTCTAGATGCCAGGGCATCAAGGTTACCTTCGTCTCTCTAAAGGGAGGGTGACTAATGGGATTCTCAGTATGCAGTGTTCCCTTGCATTTTGGAATGCATGGTCACCAATTCTGGAACTTCCCTCTGAGTAGTTCTTAAAGTCACTGTGTTTAAGAAGGCAATTTACTTCACTCTCTAGTGAACAATTATGTTCTTAGCTGATTAGAATTTAAGAGCAGACCTAAGATTAACACTTGACATTTGCTAAAAGCCCTCAAATTTAAAAACAAGAATTATTTGGAAGTTACCCAATATTTCAAATATCATACGTATTAATCAAAATAAAACTTCAATTTTGATAAAATCTAAATATAAATGTTATGTGCTGCATTTAACCTACAAAAATATTCAAAATATAAAGATCCAAAGGTGAAGGAAACATACTTAACATGTTACCTTCCTTAAAAAACATCTCTCCTAATTGTAGGCATGATTAATTTGTATCCATCAGTGGTATTTAAACCAGCTAGATACTTTATACACTCAACAGCATAAAAAAAGCTGGAAAATGAGCAATCTAAATCATCTTTATTGCTTTTGAAAGAGTAATTTCTGTACTTATATGTGAGATGTCATGCATAAAATGTGCTAAAGTTGCTGTGCTTAGGCATCAGCACCCATTTAGATCTAAAAAGCAGGCAATGCATTTTCTTCTCAACAAAGAATTCTCACTCAACATTTTTATTTTTCCTTCATATGTTCACTATCTCCTTACTGGCTTTGGCTTCAGAGGTACTTCCTGTCTAACAACATAAAGCATAAAATACTGTTATGTGATAGCTGCAATCCCCTGGGATTAAACACTTCACCAAGGTTTCATTTGACTACATTTCCCGGTCTGTCTCTGCACAGCTGCGCCAGCAATGCAGATAGCAATGATTATATACAGAACTGCTACCCCCAGATGACAATTCTAGGAAAGAGCAATACATTAAAATTTGATATTTAGACTACTTCTGAATTCTGAGCATCTATTTTGATTTGCAGATCTACTAATGGATTTGTTACTGAAATGTGTTTTTAATATGAAGTAATACATTAAACATTTTGCACCTGTCAATGCTGAGACAGCAGAGAGCCTGTTCAATCTAACTAGCAAATGATTCCCAGAGCTGTACTGTCAGTATTAATGATGTCAGACCACAAACATGAAAGAAAGGAATGATTACTTTACACAACCATGATTCTTTCTGATAGAGCAGGCATTGAAAGTTGCACAGTAAGGTATGGCCCACTGCAGCTTCAGATAGGACACACATAGTCCCTCATGCCCCACAAGGAAAGGCAAGAACGACAGAATGGACCCTTGAAATTTCAAGATCTAATTAGTAATCAAAGAATGAAAACTAAGGTAGGGAGAATCAAGGTGGTCATAGAGTTAAGCTTGCCGGAATTTAAGAAGCATTTGGATGATACTCTCAGGCACATGGTGTGGCTCTTGGGGATGATCCCGTGTAGGGCTGGGGGCTGGACTCAATGATCCTTGAGGCTTACTTCCAACTCAGCATATTCTGTGATTCTGTGACTGGGGAATCAAGGCTGACCATGGAGATCTCAAAGACAGACATTTAATGTGAGATACATGAAACTTTCCTTCTTAGATAACTAATTTTACATATATATATTTTGCCAATATGCGGTGTCTTTTCAGGATGGTGAAAGTCAGTATTTCTGCCTCTAGCAGCCAGAAATAATAGCCCTCAGCTTGGTGTCTGACTCAGTAGCTAATACATAAAATACAAGAAGTTTCAGCCGGTTCTGGAGATCACATGTTTTTTCCGATGTTGGCATGGTCCCGAAGGATATACAGGAGGTAGCTTGGCTTCTTGTTCAGAGTAAGAGAAATGTTAGTAAATCAGAAGGAGTTAAAAAAACAGAATGAAACTGTGAGTTAAGACACAGTTTCTACTTCAGTAGTCCTTGTGCAGAAATGCCTAATGTTAAAATCATCCATTTATGCCTCTGAATAATAAAGAGATGCATTGAAAAGGCATATACAAAGTGTAGCAAAAATAAAACTTCATGTAAATTCAGATACAGGTGATGTGCCCAGCAGCTATTCTCAGTAGGAGTTTCCCCAAACCTTTAAAGAAGACTATACGAAGATGTGGAGCCTGCAGCGGAACTTTAAAGCAATGAGGTCCTTCTGCTGATGCACAGAGACCATACAGTCAATTCGACACACATCGAGTTCTGTTCTCTCTTCCTGGGTTATGGAAAATCTAACTTGTCACAAGTACAAAGAGAATGAAAAAATATTTTTAAATAAACTAATCAAACCCAGTTTGAAATTCAGCACACAGAAATGTATTTAGCAAAGGTTCTGCCTTGCTTACACATTGAAAACAAGGGAGTAACAACAATTTTGGGGTTTCTATTTTCTCATAGGACAACAAAACACCACAAGAAAAGTTTGTGGGCCAAGACATACTATTAAAAGCAATCTGGTCACAAGCACCTGGAGGACACACAGTCACAGGTAAATCTCCAGTGACATTGGATATGAACATTGAACATAGATGAAAGACGGCAAAACATTGCCATCTTGTTGGAATTTTTGCTAACTTACACTGATGTTAACACAGTATGTTCTAAACAAGCACAAATGAAACTGCAGGAAATTATAAACTGATTTAAAAGAAAGCTCGCCAAACAAGAGAGGGTTTTCCTGATAAGCTTCACAGTAAATGTCTCAACTAACCATGATTCAAGAAGCTCCTGCACCAGTACTACCTTCCAGCTTCTTGCTTTGAAATCTCAGCAGAACTGTGTTTACCTTGCTAAGACAATGACAGAAAAGGCAGAAAAGCCTCTTGACACTCTACTCAATTTGCTAGTCAATCTAAGGCATGGAAAACAATGCTTTTGTTTTTCTAAGCACTTAATACTAAACAAGTATCACTTTTACTGTCAGAAACGTTTTTTTTCTTTTTTGAGAACAGTGCATTAATTCAGTTATTCACAGAGACTCACAAGTGTTAGTTTAGACACACTAAAAACAAAACAAACACAAACAAATTTAAAAAAACACAACAACAAACCACAACAAAAACACCCAAAGAAAAAGATCTCTTCCTTAGGGATTTCAACGCTACCAGATACATTTCTGGCGACAGACTGCACTGCTCCAGACTTATCCCAGCAGAAATCCCAGAAGACAATGAGGACTGAAAGGACTGGAGGCCTCACCACATGGTGCAGTGATGCTCTGTGAGGGAAGAAGGCTCCAAGTGGTAGGTTAGAGCTCTACTCTCTGACTAAGGTTTCCAGAGTGACAGAGTGTGGAAGACACCACTACACAAAATTTTAAGCTTACTTAATGATGAAGGTGACAGAAAAATTTACAGAGCTGCTACAAAAATATATAAAAGACATTCAAGCATTTAACGGTATTTAACAATACTTAGCAGAATTTATGTCATAAGCTTAGGCATCTGAACATTTTAGAAGTTCTACCTAAAAAAAATTCAACAGGAAAGCTTTTTTAAAGTAAGAATTTCCTGAAATTATATACTCAGGCTATCGTCATGCACACATATTGCCATATGAAGGCTAACAGTGGGACCACAGGTGCTACCACACATCCTGATGGGAAGCTTGAGCCATTTGTTTCCTTTCAGACTGCATTTCTGTGTATGCAAGCAGGAGACATTAAACTTCTGCTGCTTCTCTCTCTCCCTTAAATAGAAGGTCTTTCAGCTCATAGTTACAAAATGACTCTGTTCTTGATTTTTAGGAAAACATGGCTGCCATTTTAAAACAATTTTTCCAGTTTTTCAATGAACAAACAACAGACAGGCTGAAATCAATTTGGATGAAATATACAAGTATTTCTGTAGACAAAATAAGAGCATTTCCAACATTAAAAGTTCTACTTGCAAGTAAACTAATATCACACTAGATTAAACAGGTATTTCACAGTTTTGACTGTGGAGCTGAATTCCCTTGAGAGGTATTTTCACAGTTTACTTACTATTACTACAATGTGAGAATGCTAAAGCATAATATAATAGAAATTACCCTTGCATATAATTTCCAGGAATGCTTTGTCATGTACATAAATTGGTAATGTTATTGGGATAGAAATATTCAACAACAGAAGTCAACTTTGAAAATGTTACACAGTAAAATTTACAATAACAGTACTAACTTTGCATTTCTAAGAATCTAATAATTGATGATGAAGAAGTAAGCAACCCACTTAAGTGGCTTACACTGTGTATTAATGGGCATATTGAAGTGGTCAGTTACTTCCAGTTCAAGGTCAAATCAAGTGCAAAATCTTACTAATGGTGAGAAAAAGCACACAAAATATGCGTGTACTGCAAGCAAACAAATTGCTAGGGAACGCTGTGGGCTACTTTTCTACTGAACATAAAGTTTGTAAAAGCACAAAAATAAAGGTTTAACCATTTATTTCCCTTGTACATTTCCAGACACATCCAATATTCAGTTAATTCAGAAAGGTCCATATTTAATCAGCAAAGTTACTGCTAATGCCAAAAAGCATTTTGGTTCGCTCAGAAAAAAAACATGATCACATCTTTTCATCATCTAAATTTCTTATGGCCTTCAGACACATACCACTGCCTCCCTGGTGCAGAGTGCACGTTCCATGAAGACCTTACACTGTAAAAATATCCCACGGGAATGTTTTAAGCAGGGCCGTGACCCAGGCATTTAATGGGAACAGGGTCAGAGGTACAATTTGAAGGAGGATTTTCTGGTTAAGAATCTGATTAACCTTCATTAATTAGGTACTGGATAGAGAGGCATTATCATTCAAATTCTCAGAAACTTGTGTTGGTTTTGCAGTGATTGAAGTAAATCTGTAGCTGCCCTAAATGCAGTACTTCTTTTGGTTTCTGTTTCCATTGGTGTGGCCTTTTAGGCATACTGATAAACATTCACTCAAAAACACAGTCTGTGTAGATATAATTACCTCATCATCACGTTGCTAATTACTGTTGAAATTACCAGTGTCATAAAAGATATTAAAATAATTATATAATACAGAGATAAAGATTAAACTCACCAACACATAAATAAATAAATACCATCAGAACTTTTCTATTTACAACACAACACTTGTGTCCAGTGTCATAGCTCAAAACCACAAACTGTACTATCAATATATTTTGGTCTTCTGTGGTGTCAGGTACACAGGAACAACAATTTTGATGGAAGGGCTGGAGGGGAGGTGGGGATGAAGACGCAGAAGGATGTTATGCAACTTCTTCACTTTTTTGATATATCAGTTAATGAAGCCAGATGTATTTTTCCCCAATGCTTAAGACTACTACCAGGGTACAGAAAGTTATACAAGGAATGAATTCGGCATTTTGTGCTGTTATCTTCTTTGTAGTTTAAAGTAAAAAAGTTTTGAGCATATCCCATATTATAATAGAAATACAATGAATTCTGCAAGATCTTTTCTGCAAAAAGATGACTTTCTCTTCTCTTCTCTGTTGCTAACGTCTCCCAGGTAAAGGCAGGAGAATGAATGAGAACAGACACAGTCTAACCCAGAACAGAAACTCCCAGGTTACCACGCTATTCTGGCATTCTTATTATAATTTCTATATATAGGAATTCCCTGTACTTATAAATCAATTTTTATTAAATGAATTATCCCTTCTTTACTGAATTATTTATATCTAACTCCTTATTATCCCACTCATAGCTAGGGTACAATCATAGGTATAGTAAGAAATAAAATAATTAAAAAGTCCAAATTTCCACCAAAGCATAGTTCTACAGAAGCTTTTCCTTGTGGCCTTAATTCACAGATTTCATGCCCTTTATAGCCACTGAATTGCTTCTCTCCTTAATTCATATATTCAATTCAAACACTTTGTAGCCACTGAATCATAGCTTTCCTTTAGATCTTCATTTTCCCATCAATGCTCGTAGCTGAAACTGTTTTTGCACGTGCAGAAAAGTACGTTCCTTTACAAAGAAAACTGGTTTCAAATACTATTTTAAGCTCTAAGGATTTGTAAAAATAGTTAAGCATAAAAGCTATCACAGTTAAACAGGATGTGCATTTGGAGTGAACAAAGAAATAACCTTTTTCAGACAAAACTGGAGCGAAGATGCCAGATACAACAGGAAACTGTCATCGTTCCTGAATATCACTGATACAGCAAAACTCCTGTCACCAGATCAGTGCACCGAGCACGTTTTCTCTATTTCAGTCTTACCATATCGTCCATTGTGTTCAAAGGTAAAGCTAAGGCCCAAGTTTTTAACAGAGATGTGCATGTTGCTTTGCTTAGGCTGTAGGGCTTAAGCGAATCAAGTTCTATGAGATCCAAGAGTTTTAACAACTATGAAATACAGCACCTAGCTCTCTCTTTGGATGCTGGCCTTCAGTGTGACTCCAACAGTCCATCAGTCCCCTGGGAGCTTGTATCTCACTGAACACCGAAGGAAGAACCCAAAGGCAAACTTGTGCTCTGAGGTCTTGCAATGCAAAGCACCACAACAGCTTTACAACCAGGACACAGAACTTCGCTGAGGAAAACTGGGATAACTCATATTGAGCACAAAAGCCTTCCACATATGTATAGTTCAAAACAGCCGGTCAATCAGTCATTCCAGCAGTGTGGGAGCACAAGCAGTATAAACTATCCATCTAGAAACAGATAGAGTCTATCTAGGACAGCTAGGAACAATAACGCAGTCCCTTCACACACATAGAAAATTGGCTGGGGGGGGGGGCTCACTCTTGCTTTGAATTATCCTCTTAGCATTGAGAATTTTTTTGGAGCAATTGTTAATTTGAATTTTAAGTAACACCCTCTGAAGCAAACATTTATTACACGACTCAGTAAAGGACAGCTAACACCTTAAAATGCTACAGCATTAATTATGTACATAAATCACTACACAAAGGACACACAGTTAATTTTTATCATTAATTAATTGTTTGCTGTTTTTGTTACAAAGACTCAAGGCTTAATTAAGTACCACAGGAATAGTCTTTCATGTTTTCTGACAGACATTGTCATAGATAAAAGTGTTCAGAGACTCTCCTCCTCCTCCCAATTAGACTTACGTCCTCCGCAGTCATGCTGCCAATTCAAGGCACTGTAACAAAACATATTGAGAACAACACATGGAAATGGGCAAGACAGATATACTTATCTGCAAGCTGACCACATAACCCAGAGCTCTTACCTTAAAAAGCCTCTGAGACTCTATCGAGTACTCACTCAATCAAGTGAACACTATCATAACACTACGCTGTACATACTAGAGATTTATCACTTATTTTTCAGCCACTCTGAAATTTTTGGAGACTATCACAGAGTCTTACATGACTGAGGATGCTGTTATAGTTCAAATTTAGTGACTCTGGAGACCTACACACCGCCAGAACCGCAACCCGCACAGTGCTGTTCAGGTAATTTATTCTAAGATGTCCCAACTTATTTTGCTAAGGAGTGAAGGGTAAAACTGCAGATACTTAGATAGAAAAAGAGCTCCAACAACAGAAGCGAGAGTTAACTTAAAACAGTGAGGCACTGTTAAACCAAGGTAAGAGTATGTTGATCAATTTTTAATTATATACTACTATAATATACTACTAGGCAGTACAACTTCTCATGCACAGCAGCATGATCAAAGCCTCAGAGAAAACTTTTGTCTTTTCCCACTAAAAACTACACATAAGCAGTTAAAGGCCACAACCCTCTTGCTCTGGATAATCTGAAAGGAATCTTACTGTACAGTTTTGCTAAGATTTAACTTTTTCACACTCCATTTGTCAATGCAAATCCTTCAGCTGAACCTAAATTCTCTGTAACAGATTATCATCTCAAGTTTATACATGGGGAGACATGTCAAACAGAGGAAATTCTTATTCAGAATATCATTACTTATTTTATTATTTCACAGAAGTAGTACTCATCCAGAGCAATTGATACCAAACAGAGGATGCTAAGTATCATGGCAAACAAGCAAAAGTTATTTTACAGAATATCCTCAGTGGGAGGACACTCACGAGGACTGTATCCAGCCAACAATCACAACGTGTACCTGAGTTTGTTGACCAAATGCTTACTGAACTCCTACCACAAAGAGGCTACAAAGGCAAAAGCACATTAATTAATGCAGTCTTAAATGAACAATGAACTGATCAATGTGTAATCCTGATGTGCATGCACACAGACGAGCAATTTACACTGCTGAGCTACTCATCTTCTACCTTGAACCCTGGAAGAGTGCAGATCACCTTTAATACACTCTTCCAGAATCTTCTTTCTGGCATCTGCCTTTCCTCAGAGAAGTCTAAGGTTTTATCCAATCCTCAGATGGAAAAACCGAGAACTGAGTTGAGTTCCATCATTACTTATTTTACACGAAAAAATTAAAGTTTAGGAAGTAACACTTCACCTAACGACACCAAGGGTGAGAGGAACAAGTTACCTTTTAAGAGTGACATAAGCACCAAAAGCAGTCCATCAAAGCTGGTACTATTCAAGTTTATATTTAGGCACTCTGTAAGTATTCATGGATTGTTGAACACATTTAAACACCAAAAGATATAAGAATATCTGTATTATTTTGAGACTGGTGTATGTATCTACTGAAAGTCTCAGCCATGACTGTGTATGGGAGAGTCTCACAAGGCCCTGCGTTCAGTCTCAAAATGATTCTAGAGCAAATATGCTCTATTTATGAGTGTAACCTTTTTGTTTTCCCTCGTGGTAACATCAGAATGCTTAACAGAGCCTCAGGGCTTCTTTTTAGGCTAATGAATCATTGCTAATAAAAATCAAAAGCAGCTTGTAGTTCTACTGCTTGAAAAACCTGTTGATTAAGACAACGAAGAGAAAAATAGTTTACTTCTTCCTTTTTACATTCTTTCTTCCACTAATGAAGTAAAAGATCAAACAAAATGTACAAGTCCAGATATGTATTAAGAGTTTGAACTCAATCTCTTTTGCAATGGATCCCTCTTAAATTTTTGTATCACACAGAAAACGGTTTAAATAATTATGCTACCTATATCAGGAAGTTACCCACATCAGAAGTAAAAAAAAAAAAAAGAAAAAAAAAAAAATTTGCTTCTTAGAACAGCATCCATTATGTCAGTAAGTTTAAAATGTCTGTCTGTTACAGAAAATCATTAAGAAATACAATTCTGGTTAAGAATCAGTCAGAGGTATGAAACATAACAGTGGAATTCTAGACACATCTGTTCACTCACCACCTATTTTTCCTCTACCTACCTTCAGACATCACTCAGATGTATGAATGGTAGATACAATCAAAATAAGAAAAAAACTAAAACATGGAAAACTCTCCAGGCAACTGGCTGCAGTTTCATAACTGAGATAATGGAGAGCTCACAGGAAACACAGCAAAGGCAACATCCTGTATTTGCAGGAAAAAAAGAAAGAAAAACAAACAAAACCAAATGTACTTAGCTCTTCCCATCTCTAACTTGTGCATTATACAATTCTACTAGGTAATCTGAATGCACCTGGTGAAGTGATTAGCAATGAAAGATGCAAAGCTGGCATGTAAAATTTCAAAAGTAAGCTTTAGGGATATTTGCCTACTGTTGGCAATGGGCAGTTTATACCAGTTGAAGCGATCATGACAAATTCTTTTGCAAATACATTGGCTTTCACTGCAGGTATTTGGAAACAACTCAGCAAAATGAGGCTCGTTAGGCATAGCTGGAGATTGAGCTTATCTCATATTTAGGAAGTCATCTCTATAGTTGTTGAAGTTAGCAACTTAATTTACTTTGAATTTAAAAACTAAAATTGATGGCAGCAAAAGAAAACAATTTTCAGCTCAATTTCAGCATAATGAACAGGAGCTGCATAGATAAACAACAAAAGTGTTCTGCATTTTAAGATTACATAGTGAACTTGATTCTCTAGCAGTCTTCAAATGGAATTCCCATTTCAGTCAATTATAGACTGTTCACTTCATTGCTTTTTCAGACTTCAAACATGACTGGGTTTAATTAATTAAACAAATAAGCAACAGTTTGATTAATCAAGTGTATATGCAAAAGCCATTAAAAATCAGGATTAAGAAAACCTTCCCAGAAACTTCAAGAGGCTTTGGGAGCTCCCATCAATAATGGTCAATCAGGAAAATAAGTAAAACAAATAAGAGAACTGATATTCTGTAGACACATATCTGGATTTATGCAACTATAGCTTTGCCACAGAATCTAACAGGCATCTAGCACTTCTCAAATACAATCCAGTCGTATTTTCAGGCAAAACACAGATTAAGCCCTTATATCTGTCTTAAGAAACCAAGATAGAATCCACAAAACCAATAGCAGGATTCATGTCAGCAGGCATCTCCAGCTGGGTTAGTCTTATAGGCAACTTCATAGCGCATGCAGAGAAACCGGCACACCCAAAATATGTCTCACCATAAGCAGTGGAGCTCATCAGCCAGGGAGCACAGAAGAATCTTTGATGATTCAAAAGTAGATCTCTAAAACTAGGCAGTAAGAATTTCAGCACTGGGCAGTGACAGAGAGAAATGGGGAGAGAGAGTGTCCAAGCGTAGAAGTAATGGTTTGAAATTGCCTGCAGTCATGCTCTGAGGACAGTAAATTTTCCTTCAACTTTTTTGAAGGAAAAAGTGACATAATCTTAACACTCAAAATACCTGCTGTTAATGCTAAGCGAGAACTGGAGTCAAAACAAGTCTTGGTGAAGGGGCTGGAGTACAAGCCCTACGGAGAACAACTGAGGGAGTTGGGGTTGTTTAGCCTGGAGAAGAGGAGGCTCATAGGAGACATTATTGCTGTCTACAACTACCTTAAGGGAGGTTGTAGCCAGGCGTGAGTAGGTCTCTTTTCTCAGGCCCCCAGTGACAGAATGGGAGGACACAGTCTTAAGCTGCACATCAGGGGAGGTTTAGGCTGGATATTAGGAAAAACTTTCTCACGAAGAGAGTGATATCCCATTGGAATGGGCTGTCTAGGGAGTTGATGGAGTCATCATCCCTGGATGTGTTTAAGGAAAAGGTTGGATGGCGTACTTGGTGACATGGTTTAGATGATGGGATGGTGCTGGGTAGGTTGGCAAGTTATGTAATAGGTCGGACTTGATGATCTCTAGGATCTTTTCCAACCTCGTCAATGCTGTGTGTGTAATTCTGTGTGTGCAATTCTGTGTGAAAATATTAGGGACTAAGCTTCTGCCTATATATTTAGCCAAACAAATCAAAGATTGAGTGAACAGCAGCAACAGCTTACTTGAGAGAGCTTTTAAGACCACTGCTATCCGTCTACCCATGCAGAAAAATATGTGGCCAGCTCTTAAATGATCTCCTGAACCACATTTTAAGGTTAATTGTCATTGATCTTCACCTGTCTTAAAATGCTAATTTCTAAACTGCAGAGGCTCAGGAATTGATTTGTTAACAGTTCAGACACCAAGGCAGAGGGCACAGGCTTATCAACAGGAAAGTTCTCAATATTAACTAAATCCTGGAGAAGAAACATGATTCTAAGCAGCTGGCAACAGGAAAACATAAGAGGAAGGTGTATTTTCATGTGCTTCCAAGTCTTCAAATGTGGGAAATTGAACAATCAAGTCATATGGACAACCAAGGCAGAGTCTTATGTGATCTGATAAGCGAAGACAAAAAACCATCTGATTGATAGAAGAAAGATAGAAATCACATATGACTGAAAAAAACCAAACAACTGAAATAATTAAAAAATACTGAATACAACACATGATGTAAGAGTGATATGGAAGAAATGAAACAAAAAAGGAAAAGGTAAAAAACCCTCTCAGAATTCCAGTTTGCATAAATGACTGACACTAATTATGACAATGACATGAAACTACAATGCATGAAGAAATATTCATCCTACAAAAATGTTTCACATTAATATAATTAGGCTGCATTCATAGATCAATAATTGACACCACTTATTTCTTCCAGCTAAGTGACTTTAAATTACTTCGTACAAAATACAGTGAATGTAGGTTACTATGGTGATCAGTGTAATTCAGGAATAATTGGTTTGTATTTTAAACAAACATATTTGATTCTTAAACCTGAGGCTCAGAAAATATTTGTAGTCACTTTCAACTTCAGTTTTCCTGCCTAAAGTCCACAACATACTGCGGAAACTACAACCTCCTCAAAATGATTAATGCGTTAGAACGATCTGCCCACGATGCTGAATTATGTATAATACCATAACATTCTGTCACTGATTTTTGTTGAGTAATAATTTTTCTAATTTATCAAAAAAATTATCAAGCAATTTGCCTGTAAATTGGTACAACTGCATTTAACAGATCATTTTTTTGAGGCATGTTATTCCAAGCTATGATGTTCCTATCACAATACAAACTGTGTTAGGCCTGACCAGCATTTAGATGAGAAACCACTGGGAGAGCAGAACACATCTGTATCTCAGGGACTGGTTCTGTTTCTTCAACAAGGGCACTAGTTCCCTGTCCCAATACCATACAAGACAGTACCATCCTGTTTTATAGTTACAGTACAGAAAGACAAGACACTTAGTCCATTAGCATTAAGCCAAATACCACGGATTTTTTTTCCAGAACTAAAGTGATTCATACTGGTTCCTAAAATCTATGTTCACTGGCTGAATGAAAGATGTCAAAAATATTTTCACACTATTAGGAATGGTTAATCACATGTTCTTTCAAAATTTCTGTATTTTTTCTAGTTTTGAAAGAGCATTCTTACATTTCTGCAAATAAACAGATGCTAGCAACATCATAATCAGTAAGTAATATAGAAGAAGGATATAAACACTCAGTACTCGTGGATACCAGAAAACAGTACAGAGAACACCTTAAAACTGCAGGATCCAGAAAGTCACAAAACAATCCCATTTATGATTGGGTATAGAGCATACTGGCAAGAGTTGATTACAAAAATGACTCACATGATTTGCAGTATTTTTTCCTGTGTTGTTGTTTATTTTCCACATTGGGTTTTAAGCAATGGAGATGGAGAAGGGCCTTGAGAGGAAGCTGTATGAGGAGCTCTTCAGTCTGTTCAGCCTGAAGAAGAGAAGCCTGAGGGGAGACCTCACTGCAGTTACAACTTCCTTGTGATGGGAAGAGGAGGCGCAGGCACTGGTCTTTTCTCTGTGGTCACCAATGACAGGAATCAAGGGAATGGCCTGAAGATGTCTTAGGAGAGGGTTTAGGTTGGGTATTAGAAAAAGCTTCTTCACTTAGAGGGTGACTGGGCACTGGAATAGGCTCTCCAGGGAAGTGGTCACAGCATCAGGTCTGACAGAGTTCAAGAAGCATTTGGATGATACTCTCATGCACGTGGTGGGACTCTTGGGGATGGTCCTGCACAGGGTTAAGACTCGGACTCAATAATCCTTGTGTGTGTCCCTTCCAATTCAGCATATTCTGTGACTCTGTGATGATTCCATTAATACTGCTTGTGATGCCACCACAAAACTTTTTGAGATTCTTCAGGATAAAGAGTTTCAGTTAAAACACAGATACACATACAGAATAAATATTCGTGAATTAAATATGCTTTACATGTTGGTACAATACACAGGATGAGAGCACACCTATCGATCTGCCCAAGGCAGAATGACAGCACAGACACTGGAGCCCTTGGACCAGCCCCTTCCCCAGTGTAGATTCATTATCGCAGTCTGAGGATGCAGTGCTTGATGTTCCTCATTGCTCATGCTCCAGATAAGAATCTCCTGTTTGCTTCTATTCACTGTCAATCAAGACAACAAGCTCCCTGTGGAGCATTTTGTTTCATCACTGTCAATTTGAAAGCTATTTACTCTCTCCTTTGTTACGAGTAAACATCACTCGCAAAATTACAGCAAAAGGCGGCATAACAAAAAATTTCTCAAACAATCCACCTGGCGTCAAAATCTTATTTTCAGAACACTTATTGTTAAGTTATTAAACTGCAGGATATATTATAGCACTTGGAATCAAAGTATATAAACACCTATGAAAAAAAGAATGCATCCCCAAAGGAATTGATGTGAGAGAGATACTCTGTTAACTCATCACTGTTTATGTTGCAAATGATTATATAGGCAACCTGTGGCACAGACAGAAGGAGATCTCAAATTTCCTGATTGGAGTCTGCACACTTTTCCTGTAAACTGTGCGATTCACTTCTGCTTGCCCAGAGTACATCTGTAATTCCACTGCAGTTTCTGGGAAGACCATAAAACATGTCAAAAAAGAAGCTGTTTGGAATACAAAATACTAACGTAAGTGGAAGGTTAGTGCTGGTTTAATTTAGGATATTTATGGTGTAAAACTATTTTGAGAATATATTCATGTTTATCTGTTGATGCTTACATAGACTTCACCTGTACTCAGTTTATTTTAAAAAAATAACCAAAACTAACAAGAAAACCATTTATCCCCCTTCTCACAGACTCTTTCTGCCTTCTCAAAACCCAGAAATCATACAACCAGAACTATAATATTTTTGGGACAGCATAATTACTGATTTCCAGACCAGAGGTACTACAGATAATGCACAAATCTGCACAATACCCTTGAGTGTTAGATGTACTGTGAGAATCTCTTTGAATTATGTGAAAGATATATGAGATCTCAAGTTATCAGACAGCTACTCAGTACAAATGAGAAGAGGAACATGACTCAAATGTCACTCCCTCCAAGTCACTATAGTAAATTCTTTCATCTGATTCAGTAGTCACCTATTTAAAATTACAATCCTTGATCAAATGAATCCTCCCAAGTATATTTTACATCCATTTGTTCTATTGTTTAAAATATATTACTTCTCTATGGAAACTAGAAAGCCTATGCTAGAAGATGAGAGTCTGTAAAATTCAGCTTGTACTTCATCATCCTCAGTTACATCAGAAGTGAACCAACTCTAAGATCATAAAGCACCAAGGACAGTCTGACAGAACAACAACATTAAGGTGTTTTGCATTTTGCAACTGGAACAATATTAAATCTTTACCAATCAGTTTGCTAGGGATACTTGCAAAAGCAAAGCACAGTTCTGCATTCATTTGGAAACAGAAAACAAGTTCCTAACACAAATATTTCTTTAAAGTAGATGTGTTTATAAAATTATAGGGAGCAGAGAAAACATTTGCTGCTGTTCTAAAAGTCACTATGTGTCTAAAATTTTATCACCACATTAGCAGCATAAGATTTTCTTTTACCAAAAATGTCGAAAAAGATATCATTTAACATGAATAACATATGCAATATTATGTTGTCTTCTAAACTACTCCTTAAATACTCAGCAAGTGCTACAGGGCATGAAAGGATCCCTAGAACACAACCACAAAACCTCATTTGCTACATTTAAGAGGAAAACAAAAATTGCTCCTTAAAACTGACTGAAATTCAAGGGTTGCTCTTCATTGGCAACTCTACATAACTCTGACATTGCCCATGAGAACTCCCTTCTAATGACATCTGCTGTGTCACCTCCAGAACATGTAACTGTTGCTTTCCACTTGCAAGTGACAAACTGTAGAAGTAATAACCAGTACTGACTCAGCAGAATCACTTGGCTGCCACCTCAAGAATAAAAAAAATAAACAAGGATGTATTTTCAGCACGCAAGAAGTCTTGTTACTGTAACATTATCTCACAAAAACACACTTAAATCTTTGCAGGACAGTACACAGAATGAGTACCAGTTAAGTAAAATGGTTAAGAAAAAATTTACAAAAGCAGTCCAAAGCTATATAATAAATATAGTGTCATATTCCTTATAGTATTTGCTACAATTAAACAGAATTAGAACTTTTTAAGCTATTACATTAAATCCTAAGTTTTGGGGGTTTTTTCCCAGTTTTTAACCTTAGGAGTACACAATGCGTGAGAAGTTATTAGCTTATTCTTCCAATCTGGACAGCTATACTACACAGAATAATGCATATGAAGATAGGAAAAAATCAACAAACACATCCAAAACAAAACTACTGAGATCATAAAAGAGCAGAAGGCCAAGTATTGCTAATTATGGAGAGCTGCAGTAGCACCTGAGAAATTACAGCTCACCACATCACGAACAACTTAAAGAACAATGTCTTCATAGATTTCTCCCTTAAGTAGTCTGTACCTAACCCCCTTTATTTTTGCATCCGTACATATCCTATTCAATGCATGTAGCCACTGCAACAGATAAAGAAAATACTGACTGTATTTTGATTTTTATCAAATCATAACAACCGATACTTGAACCATCAGAGCTCCATAACACCACTTCAACCAGTGCATGATACCTCCATAAATGATTTGATTACTTCATACCTAAATAGAAGGGTAGAGAGCAGAGGTTAAAGCACTTAATGGCACAGACTACATACTCAGGTAGGGGCTAAGATGGCATTAAAACACAGTAGATCCAGCTTCTGCTTGTCGAGACAGAATTGCTTTTCCAGAAATTGTCATTATATTCCACAACACACAAGCTCTTACAAAATAACTTCATATACATCTTTCCCTGGGTTTTGACTAAGTTTTCCCAGTGGAAGTATTCTAGATCTTCGTATTAGTTCATGTCAGAGATGGAATAGTCTATAAAAATCCTGTGCTCAAAAAATCTTGTGTTGAAGAGAAGAAGGTAGCAGCATGGTCACCTGGCGGGAAAGTCTACTGGAAAATAAACACTCAAGATACAAAACTAAAAAGTGAAAATGTAAGATCACGATCTTTGGTTAGGTAAGAAAAATCAAACATCCTCTTTAAGAATCCCCTATTCAGATTATTTCAACTATTTAAGAACCTACATATGTGATCAAGGCTGCCAGGAAGGGCAAAGGTTCTGTTGAGGGGAGACCCAGATCATACAACTTTCTAGGCTGACTTTGTGGAAATTACTACAACAGTAAGATAAGGCCCTCCAGTATTTACTTCTGATGGATGCTAAACATCCAGGCACTGTATTTATTCAAGAGAAAAAAAAAATGTATTTAAGATGAGAGATAGTGAGGGACCTAATCAGCTTCTAATCTGTTCCTGCTTTATATCAAAGAATCAACCTCAGATTGCTTCTTAAACAGTAGCCTACTGGGTTAAAAGGCATTCTGAGATTTTAAAAGAACCTCATCTAAATGAACATCGAATAAGTTATTTTTGCTGTAGGATGTCTTTCCTCCCCTCATAATTGCTTTCAAGGTCTACTCAGATTACTGAGTGTACTGAATATTGTAAAAAAATAAATCTGCTTATTAAAAATTTTCTTTAGGAATAAAGTCATCCTACTACCTATTTCTACACTGCTTGGATGATTAAGAACTAGCCAAGAATTCTGTCCTCCTTGTTCTGGGAAAATAGCAAAGTTTGTATGGAATAAGCCTCACCAGAGAAGAGTACTTTCTGAAGCATTTTTCTTTTGAAAAGATATTAACATTTTAATTTAAATAAGCACATCATGCTTTGCTATCAACTCTAATTTTCCTTACAAAATAAACAAAAATTTTGTGGTATCTTCAAATCTTTTTCTTTCATATCTATGCCTAGAAAACACACCAAATTAAACAGAGAGATGGCATCCTCCAAATTGTTTTAGGAAAAATAGTCATTACCCACATTAGTCCATATATTAGCTGTAACTATAAATTTTCACAGATGGATTATACAGTTTAGTCTTTTACCACGTCTGTCAGCAATACTGTGCTCACATACACTTTTAGCCACAACGTAATTGTATTTAAGAAAAATGACAGCAACTGAATAGCTATTAAAAAATCAGTCTCACAGGAGGCACTAGATGAATTGAGTTCAAGCTCCAAGGACCAAGGTCACTTAGAAATGAGCTTGAATCTGAAGTGTATGATCCCACTGACTTCAGCGGAGATAGCTATGTGCTGTAGGCTAAATACATGCTTAATTCCCTATCGAGACATTCTCACAGCAAATTCTTGAAGCCCAGAAAATTCCAGTTTCCCAAAGGAAAAATGTGGTTTCTCTAATACTCTTTGATACACTAGTAATGTATTTCCCACAAACAAGCAAACATGCACATATACAAACCAATAAGGTCAGAAAATAAATCTGAATCTATAAAAAACTTTAAAAAGACAGATCAAAGGGAAAAGTGGTAAATGTAAAATATGCTTAATCATCCTTCATATAGACAGGAATTGGAACAGAACAGTATACATAGCGACCTAAACCCTGATGAGATTTCAAAATTTTAAATACATTTTTGCAGCAATAAATATAGGGACAATTCATTCCACATAATTAGAAATAAACTGATCTCCAAGGACTTCTACCAACTCCAGAATGGCTAAACTACAATTTATAGAGACAACTAGCATTATTAAATAATCATGGTTATTCTATTCTACAATATAAGAAACAGAACAGTCTACCAGGAGACAGAATTCTCCATTATTCTAGCTGTAAAAATTGGTCTGGACTTCTAAACTTGAAAGCAAGCAAGACTTATCACCTTTGACCTACAGTTTCAAAATAAATGGTTACCTGAAAAAAACTGTTATCTTAAATCAAGAACTAACTCAACGTTGAAAATATACAGGCTGTCTGCATTTCAGACCTCAATGAGATTTGAACGAGAATGTAAACTAGAAAAAAGCCCATCAAAACACACTTCTTTAATAGAAAGCAAACAGAACTCAGTCAAAAAAACTAAAGAGGAACAAGTAAGATGGTTTTTTGCATGACACCTCTAAAATGACCTGAATTTGCCAAAGTAGTAAGTGACTTTATAAAGCTGCAGTAATAACAAATCCAAGTGTCATCTAAGGTAACATAGGCTCCTGTGTATTTCAGGGAAGTACAGAAAACTCAGCAGGTAAGAAGAGAGGAACACAGGAGCTTAAATGTGGATGTGGAGGGGGAAGCAAAGCAGCCTCAGTTCTGGTTAAGAACAACGTGACTCAGCTGGATGCGTCTTTATCTACAATTTAAAGACAAGGGAAATACAAATTCTCCCACTGAAAGCAAGTACAGGCTTTTCTGTCATCTCCTCTGGCCTCACCACATACCTTTTGCCACCTCTCCAGCACTTGCCACTGAGCTGATTCAGCGAATGGTTGTTCCTGTATTCCAAGGGAAGAAAACAGCAAGAGCTTTTCTTGCAGGTTAGATAAAGTCCAAGCTATTGTGATACAAGATAGGCCCCATAACATACCTCTCCATCACTTCTTACTCTGTGTTCGCTGTGGGGAGCCAGAGGAGCACCACCTGCAGAAGGCACACTCACGTTACAGAAATCCCCTGCTTACAACCCCTGCAGCCTGGACACACATCACCTGGATTTCTTTCAGCCTGTTGATTTCTTTTCAGAATAGAGGAACTGACTAATACTTCTGCTGGTATATGAAAGCTGTGAGAGCTTTAAAAATTCTTTTAAGCTGCTTGCCATGTATCATTCCAAACCAAATTTAGAGAAACTTCAATCCAAAGCATGTTATTTTTTCAAAAGCTAAAAGTGATAATTTTTCACACCATTTTTCTGTCTTACATCTATTAATTTCTTTTCCCCATTCCATTTACTCCTACCCTTTACTACCAGTGGTAACTCAATGTCCAGGGATCACGATATGAGTTTCCACAAAAATTCAGTACAAGACAACGCCTTTTGCCTGGTCAGCTTCCTTCCACAGTCAAAAGCACCCCTTCCAGATGGGCAATGATAGTCACCAGTTTCTCCTTGTGAGTAATTCCATACAGCTCTACAGCCCATCTGTGAATACAAATATGCTGTTCTTGCAAACTGAGGGGCCTTGATTGAAAATCCTCAGCACCAGGAGCTATTTGCATTTAATCTAACACATGCTGACAATAAGATGGTTAAGTAATGTATTTATGCCACTCTAGCTTAAACCCCATAATTTACAAGTACATCATATCAGAAATGTTTTATTAAGAAGCATGAAGAATACTTTTCCCTAAACCTCCAATGCTGCAAAAATCACCAAACAAGTCAAACAAATTAAAGAATAAGTAGGGAAGAAAACAATGAAATCGAACCTTAGAAATACAGTTATTTTGTGTTTTATTCATGGAGAAACTGTATTGGAAATACAGAGACTTGTCAAAACTATTTTCTGTGAAATTAACAGCTTCAAGAAAAAGCACAAAAATAATATTACAACACAGCTGTACTTTCATTTTATCTACTTTCTGCTTTTCAACCTTCAAATAAGTGTATTTTTACTGTAAATTGCTTTTTTACAAATAAAAACATCTGTGTGAAAAAAATGGTCGGGTCAGGAAGATCTTTAGCACGTTAATCATGGTGCCTGGGCTTTTGACAGCCAGCAAACTCATAATCTAGCATGATAAAGAGAAGTTTACTACCAACAATTTTATTTTTTTCAAAACAGTTTCTCAGGCCCTAGGGCTTCTCTGGTTTCCTTAACCTTTGCAAAGACACTGCTTTAATCCTTCTTTCTAAACCATATGGGAACTGTGTTTGCAGGGCTGGAAATATTTAGAGAGGGAAGAGAGAAGATGAGCATATTATGCATCTGCAATAAAAAGCACTACACTTATTTACCATTCCATATTCAGCAGTTACTGTATTACAAACAAGTGTCACTAGTTCTCAAAGGCTGAGTGTGAGGAATTAAAGCATTTTAAACACTGAAACAGCTCAAAGACAGACCACTGTTTTCTCAGGTGTGTTTTATATTTATGTCCACACTACTTCTAGGCACCCACATTTACAGGCTACTTTAAGCACATCCAGCACCATGGGCTGAGGGACGCTGTATGGGGCTATTGCCTCCAGCAGATCTGGGACCGGGGAGATGCCTCCTGCCCAACCACAGGGACTCAGTTCCAGGGTCTGTGCTCCAGCCTGAATGATGCTACTACTACTTGCTCATATGTAGCTTCAACTTACCATGAAAATGAGCTCATATGGCAGAACACACAGACACGCACAGGACACGGGCATGGCCGGACACACGGACAGCCACAGACAAGGCACTGCCTGCAACAGTACCTACATACAGCACTTGTATAAAATGCAAGCCCAGTCGTGGCCCCTTCTCCTCTGGGGCTGGAAAAGACTGAAGGTCATTAGTGAAAGCACCCACCATCCCACTTCTGTGGATCCACATGCAGGTTTGTGGATCCCTCAAGCACCATTACAGTTGCTCTGTCTGCCCAGCACCTCTGCCCACATCACAGCCCCTCTTTCCTCTTAGGAAAACTCTGCTTTAGCAACTGCCTATTTTATCAGTAGAATAAGTGACCTTAACACCGTATCACTCTCTACAACTTACTGCAACCTCTTTCCCCAGTATGCAATGCACTGCCTTCAGAAATACGCAGATTTTTCTTTACTTGTACAGATGTGAAAAGATTTTGGTTTCACCGTTGTTTGTAGTGAAAGAGAAACTTTCCACAGACCAAAATCCAAGGAGCTCTCAAATTACCCATTCATCAGACCTGTGCTCTTCAAGTTGAGAAACCTTTACTGACAATCCACTTTTTACACACTAATGCATATTCAGCAACTCTTTAAATATCAAACTGATAAATACACAGTTCTGTGGGGAAAAAAAGGAGAGAAAAAAGGAAAATTATAAGGATACACACAGAATCAGTGTAATAACAATTTGTGCATGGCTTGCCATTTGCAGATCCATACATATATGCACTATCCATCCTGCAACATAACACTTGTTTCTTATTCTCAGAAGTGCACTCTGAGTATTTTCAGCTGCAAACACACTTTCATTTAAATTCTAACTGGAAACAGACTCTCTTTCCTGAAGATACTACATTATGAGAACAAGGGGAAAAGGAATCCCAAACCCAGTAACATTGATGTTACCCTCAGTCAGAGCAAAAATTCATTGTCTTTTGCAGGAACTACTGGGGCAGTGGCAAGCAGGTGCTTTGACCAACTTTAATTTGGAAGCGGTTCCCTGCACTAAGGGTTGCATGGAAGAATTTTCATATTGGTATGTGAGAAGGAAACTGGGCAGTATTCACTTTGAGTCAGACTGAACATTCTTAAAATAAGCTTAAGTACAGAAAGCAAAACCAGAAAATTCCTGGAAGGTTACTTCTCAGAGTTTACTTCAAATTATTCCCTTGGAAAAGAAAGGTGTACAATATCATTCTTACAAAAGACTGCAGAAAACTAGCTAGGCTACACAGTCCAAAAAGACTGGCTTTTTCTAGGGGTCTCCAAGAGGAAAAAACATTCTCAGAAAGCACAGGTAACTCCTGACCTACCTCCAAAGCATTTGCTACATATTGATCCCTCTTCTACAACTGAACCTGGCTGCAATAAATCTCAGAGCTTACTGCCTGTACGGCATTTATTTGTGAATTCCTACTTCCCTCAAGGGAAGTTGGAGGTAAAAACAAGAAACAAAAATCCACAAAATCCAAATAATATAAAGTATCTGACAGAGCCCTCACAGAGACAAAAGAAGGAACAACAGGCTCTCCCATAACAATAGACTCAGTAAAAGACATTTGACAACAAAGTCCCCTAATACTTTCAAATGCTACAGCATATACGATCCAATCTTTGAGTAATGATGCATGGTACATACAATTTTGGAAAGATTTAAAAAGTAATTTATATTTGAGCTCAGGCCTCAGTTAATTAGTATGATAGGCTTTTGCAATTTTTTTTCTCCTACTATGTAAAGGAACTCAGGGTTTACTTTGGCATTTTTTCAGTAGAAGGAAATAAAAAAATAACAGGAACAGTAACAGTAGCAGACACACCAGCAAAGCAATGGCAGTGTCTGCTTCAGTTCTTGAAATGACACATGAAGAGGCACAAAACAGAATATAATTGGCCTCTACAGATTGTAATGACTGTAGTTACTAATACAGCTCCAACCCAAAGGTACCTTGAGCATCTCTCAAAATTTAATGCCAAATCCTCATGAGTAATAGAGTACCACTTTCTATGTACTACTCATAAATTAAGTGACTGGCCCATGGTAACACTGGAAATCTGCATCAAAGAATCCAGCTCCACCCAGGAGACCTAGACTCCATTTTTAACTATCAGAATACCATTCTCATTGTTCCCTAGGAGGGAAGCTACAGTCATTCCAGAGATAAATACTTCATCACTAACTTACACTTTCTAGACACACAGTCTGACCTTGAAACAGGATCATTACAGAAGTTGTCAGGAAAGTGAAGCTGTTTTTATGTAACTGAGTTATATGGCTGTTCTGCAGAGTAATTGTGAGTTCATAATTGTTCCCCTTAGTCCCTTAATCTTTCTCAGGAAACAGAAGAAAGAGCATACTCCAAGTTCTCACAGAGTTTCCATTGTGGCAAGATATCCAGTCCAGATATTTGTAAATTCACAAAGTAGGACCAAAAAAACAGCACTTGGAATCCTACTTAAACATTGCCATCTGAAGATGTAGAAATAGGATGGTATGCTTTGATTTGTCGTAATATTTATTATTGCATTTATTTTCTGCCTGCAGATATTATTAAAGAAGATGTTTCATCTCAATGTATGTATAAAATCAAAGGAACAAAGAAAGGCAGTATGCCTAAATTAATCACTGCCCTAGTTCTTTCAGCAAATGATGGTTGAGTATACCAATATGAATAAGGACTTGTAACTAAATGACACACTATAATTACAAAAGAGCAGGAAATTGAGATACAGATTCTGACTCTAATTGCTCCATGATAACCATACAAATGCATCTCAAAGTATTCTTCCATGACCCTGAGTACAGGACTATGCTCTTCTGCCCTTCTTGTCTATTGATGAAGAAAAAATCTCTTGGCATCTAAATTACGATGTGACATTCTGTGATGCTGCTCCATTTAACTGTGTAGGATTTACAAGTATATATCATTAATAAAATTTGTAACAGCCAGATAGGAACCTATCATATACCCACCGTTTGAATATATAATCCCTCTTCACACCAAAAAAAAAAAAAGACCTAAAAACACTAATTTGTTCAGGAAACCAAGAATTTTCCTTGATCCACTGAGAACACACACCACAGGTCAATTATCTATATCCCAGACACGTTTTAAACATATTCTGCGGGAAGCACAGCGAGGCTAGAGTTACATGCCTCCTGCAGCTCATCAACTAGGCTTGTTCACAACTCAGCTTCTGAAGTAAAATACACTACAAGAGATTTAGGATAAAGTTAATTTGGTAGCAGTTCTAGGTTGTGGCTTTGGGGTTTTTTTCCTCAGTTAAAACTGGAATAAAATTGTACCATCCATTTACATAAATGACTCAGAGTTCAATATTTCTTTTCCAGAATAGGGACCAAGATGCTCCACAATTCTGGCAGACTAATCCTACACAAACTATGATTTCTATTTAGTTTAACTACAATTTAATACTAACTTCTCTAGTCATTACTTCTCCTTACTTTCAGTAACTCACAATTCCAGAGCCCTGAAGCACACCTAACCACAAGCGTGCAATGGTTACGACGTTTGACTAACACAAATATGCTATTTTTATTGCTAATGCTTCCCATTCTTTCACAGCAAAGCCTGCAAAAACCCCTTTCCTCCATGCCCAGTGTGCTTTCAGAAGCTGTAGATTATGGTTAAAAGAGTTTAGAAGATGACAAGTCTTATTTCATTCTCTAGGGACCTTATGTCACTTCATTACTGTGCAGAATTTATTAAACAATGCTTCAGCTTAGCAGAATAGGTCATTCCAAAATTATAAAAATCCCTCTAACTTTTTCTAGCTATGGAGAAAGTACTTGCATGTGACTGCTCCATACTTCAAAGCTACAAGGGAAATCAGACCTACGTGCGAATTCAGGCTGGACAAAGTTCTGGCTTGTGCTTCTCTCCCTTCACAAGATGTTTGATGGAGGAATTGGAGGCATTTATTCAGCCAGCTTTTTTTCTCTTGCAAAATTAAAAACTAGTATGAATTTCCCTTTTTAACTGGGATTAAGTATCTATGTAGTGGTGTAATTAACGCAGTGAAGTCACACATCAGTTTTAGTTTTGTTCATTATTAGTATTACTTTTTGATTATCTTATTGTCCAAAGTTTGTAGTGACAATGCAAGATTCTAGTGAGCTAAATAATGCACGAAGTTCCTTTGTGCAGAGTCACAAAACTCTGCGCCTTACTTCACCATCACAAACTTTAATCTATTCAAAACCTATATACATAAAGCAAAATGTTAAGACACATTTCAAGCAAATAACAAAAATGGTGTTCTAGTTTAACAATATTTGTAACACAAATAACTCTAAAAGGTAGGACTTGGCAACGACAGAACTCTTGAAAGACATCAAGGAATTGAGTGTCCAATTCCAAATAAAAATCAAAACATGTAATGCTTGTAAACACAGAAACATAACTTTGTGAAGAATACGTTAAAGAGTAAAGAAGTATATTCGAATTACTTAGTTCTAGCCAATTATCTGATAAAAACACATAATTAAGATCAGTTTTTTCCTAGTCTCTATTTAAACTGAAACTAGAACCTCTGAAAAATTTGCTTTCCTTGCACTGACACTTTGTTAAACTCTTGGGAGATAACCTCTGCTTGAGAGCAGGATGTCTGCTTTGCTAGAAACCTCAGGAAAACCAGACAGCTGGTGGCATTTGGCCCTTCTGAGTTCCTGTGCCACTGCCAGTGTCTTGCAAAACTAGACACCATCTATCCAAAGTGCTGTGCTAATTGCCAGAGCTCACTGCCCACAGTTTCCACCCTAGAAACTAATGCCAACTCCAGGCTTCTGCCAAGAGCCAGCCTTTGGCTGAGGACTGGCCTGGAGCTAAAGGCTCCCTGCAACCCCCTGCTTCAGGCAGGCCAACAGCCAACGCCCCTGGTGTCAGTGAATCCCAGCTCATACACCTCAGCCGAGGAGCTGGCTTTCAGTGATTCGCTGCCAAAACAAGTAGTGTAATTTATTAATTTTTCTATTCCCTTATAACATGTTAAATATGATTCATATTTGAAAATCAAGCAAATTTATTTCTGGTTTACAGTTCGTAACTACCAGTGTTAATGACCCACCACCATCACTAAATTTGTATGCACTTTTTCTTTAATAACATTTGTATTTTTCCCACTCCTGGTCAAAAAAAACCACCAAAAGACCAAAGGAGTTTCATCTCTGCTCTGCACTCCTACTTCTGATTAAAAAATTAATTAAAATAATTAATACATTCAATTAATACACACAGGAGGAGATCCAAACTCACCACAGAATTTTCACACAGCTTTTTCATCACATTCAAAATAACTCAGCAACTACCTAATTAAATTGTTGGTGTAATGACCCAAAGATAATACTTTGCCTGGGTACTGATGGTACTTGATCTGCAGACTAGGTGAATTTAAAAGAAATACAATATAAATTCCTGTCTTTTACTTTCAAAAAAAGACATGCACTGTGATTTTGCTGGTAAGGTTGCTAATACCTAATGTAGTTATGTTACTAAAAGACCACATTCTGATATGATGAATTACTGTAATTTGATATTTAAATAAATATGTTTGTGTGTCCCCATCAAAAACCTAAACACTATTTCTACCTTGCCCTCAGTTTCTGCAAAACCCATACAGTAATCTGTCAAAGTTATTTTCTTTTTTTCCAATGAAATCAGAAATACTTGTGTTATGATATAGGCATTCTAGCCCTAGACAACGTTTGGGATCTCACTAACAAGCACTAAATAAAAACCACGCAATACAAACACGTTACAAAGTTTCCAAGAACTTCACTGAGATGTGCCTCCCTGTGCTGACAGTGCCAAGTGGACAGTATAGCACAGCACTGCATGTTAAACATAAAGAACATCGACTAAATAATTATTTTTCTATTTTTTTCATCAAGTACACAAGAGCAAGTGCATACCTTACTACCAGTATAAGAGCTTCATCTGCTCATTCCTTTCAGTTTCCTTTCAGTTATATTAACATAAAGCTACATCAAGAACAGGTCCTTTCTCAACACACACTAATAGAAAAAAAGAGAGAGAGCAAATAAGAGCCACTGCCACCTTATCAAAAGTCATTTTGTCAAGTCATATATATTTTCTCATTCATAAACCTTGAGCAAGTACCAAAGCATGTATTGCAGAGTTAAGAACGTGATTAAAGTGTGCCTAACAGAGATGGTCTCAACTTAGGTTGGACCAAAAAGTGCCCCATCACTGGAAGTGTTTATTTTTTTTAAGAGTTGAATACTATTCAGATGGATTACAAAGTACACTTCCACACTTCTATCTGTAATTCTTTTTCTTTTCCGGCAAATAAAACAAATAATTTCATTTGTGAAATACACTGGGTTAAATAACTCTCCTCCATGTCACTGAATCACTGCTTTTCAGCTGAGGCTGAAGTACTGGCCAAAGACAAATCCCTCCTAAAAATTTTAGCAAGCTACATTATTCAAAACTATTCACCAACCATTCAAGCTACAACATGATGGATACACAGGCCAGTCTGGGTACACAGCTAATCAATATTGTACTCATGAATAGTCACTGTGTAGTGTAGAGCCTGATGCGGAGAAGACAGGCTCATGTGCTTTACATTCAGTATACCACGAGCAGTCCCCCCAGCTTCAGCTGGACTACTCACTACAAATCCGAGCTACACACACAGAGCTCTGCAGACAGATGCAGGGCACCAGCTTGATGACGCCTGCAGTAAATACTTAAGAAATTACAAAAGCCCTTGGACAGCTATGTTTTTGTGAACTTTTAGAAAAGACTGCTATTTACTAAGGTTATGATTTAATGACAACACTAACCATATAAACCATTGGGTTTTCAACAGGCTATGGCAAAATACAAGCACACAACTCATGCACAGTAATGGGCATTACTTGAATAAATTCCCCACTGCTCGTATCACTGAATATAAAGGTCTTCCTCACGCATTTGACTAATCAATACTTGGTACCAAACACGTCATGTTTCATGAGGGAAAAAGAAAATGAATGAGGTTAAATTAATGCCATCACTTTCTATAAACTGGCAATGGTTTCCCGCTACAGAAATCACTAACTTCATTATTTTACAAGAGGAAATCAACACTGCAGCATATTTTAAAAGACTAATCTACTAGAGTAATAAAAAGATACTCTCAAGGCTCATCATGTATGTCATACTGTGCTTAGTTCTAAGCATTCCTGCTTAAGAACAGAATCCAAAACTCTCGGCAAATCAAGTTGATTAGTATTTTGAATTCGTACACTGTAGTGTTCTCCACTCACTAAGTACTATATAAATATTATTTTAATAAATTTCAAAGCAATTGCGTTAGCTGGGATAATAAAATGTCTCTCTCTTACATTCTTTATCTTGACAGTACAGCCTTTAAAACAGAAGCAAAAATATTAAATTAAAGCAGTAAACTCACTTGCAGGGAGAAGGTCAGAAATGAGGGTATACCAGACTTCTAAAGCCATGTTAAGACTAGTGGGGCACAGAAATCTACATCCAAAGCACAAGCATCTGCCTGAGGTTTGCAGGTATTTCCTTATCTTCTATTGTATGGCCAGAGAAGAACAGGGATTTTTTTTTTTTTTTTGGTTCTCTATTACTGATCAGGGTTCATAGCACTTGCAGGAACTCTATTTCATGATGATGCTACTAGAGGGCAAACAGTTCATTAGGGAAAAGGTGAGAAAACAGAATAAGAATACAAGTAAAAAATGAGTTGGAGTAACAAATAAATAAAAAACCAAACACAAACAATGAAAGGGGTAATAGATCTTTGTCTCCTTCTCCTTTCTAATGCTGTATTTTAATTAATACAGTGTTCTGCTTTCTGGAACAATCTCTCCTTGCCTGCCAACTGGCTCCTAGCTCCTTTTTAAAGCTCCTTAACAGCTATTTCTCCCAGAAATCCTTTCAATATAATATTATCTTCTATTCATAAATGGTAACTAAAATTATGGTAGATCGATTATTTTGTTAAATCATTATATTGTCAGCTTCAGTACCAAGCCAAAAAGACATATGCTCACTCTAGCAAATACTGTTCTTTACAACCACAGCAGCTAAAAGCAAAAAATACTGTAAATCGTGTCCTAACTAACAAATCTCTAAAGACACTCAAAGCTCCTAATGGCATCTAAGAGACTTGCTCAATTTGCCATTAACCAACCAATCAACTGTATTTATTAACTGTAACATTATGCTTCAGAATTTCTGTTTCCATGGCACAGTTTGCTGCACACAAGCTCCTGACCAAGGAACAGTTTTCGATACCCAAGTTATAAATGTGATATTAACCCTTGTACTTGTGTAATTTCTCATTAAATATTTTCACAGGCTTTTGAGGTATAGTTATCCTTAGCTGTCCCTCAGTTATCCCTCTGTAACAACTGAAGAAGTGAATTCTTTTCCAATTAGACATCTTCATATTTCCATGTATTTGTTAAAATACTGAAGGGAGCCTCTCTTGGAACATTTCTCCCCATAGTAATTCCCCACAGAACTGCTTATCAAGACCAAAATGAGGCACAGCTCTAAGACTGATGGCCTTAGCCAAATAAATGCTATAATAATAGCAGGATTTTTATTGTACTACAAATAGTCACAGTAGTGTTGACAACTTTGAGTTCCAGAAGAGAATAATTTTAATGTTTCCACACAAAAAGCAGCATTTTGTACCATATTTTCATACTCAAACCCCCTCATTTTGATAAAAGACGTAGAAGCACATGCATTAACTCCCAGTTGACTTCAGTGTCATACATAAGTGAATGTCAGATACAAAGATCCCTTTCAAGTATTGAGAAACATAAGTAACTCGTTAGGAAGGTAAACAAGTACTGCAACAAAACTGCTGAAATACATAAAGTTGACATAACACAGGGCTGAAACTTATATATACAATAGCACATACCGACAGAGAAAAGGAGGTTCACAGATCTGCAATTGTGTTGACTGAATTTTAGTGAAGCGGCCCAAAGTAAAATGTCAAGTCCATTGTTTTAAAGAAGTCTCTATAAAAAAAAATCAACAAACCTGCTGCTAGCAAAATTTATGGAAAATCATTTACTGTGCAGGCCATTCACATACTTGGTTTTATTCAAATTGAATAGAATATTCTACCGTAACAGTACTGGCTCATCCTCCATACCTAATTTGTGGTCTATTGGAAAAAACAAGCAAGTCCAAAAGTAAAAACAGAGAATGGATTGATTTGGAATTACTAAAAATAATTTTGGTCAAAAAGTCTTAAATCCTGGAAGAGTGCCACAGCTTAATATAGGAATCAGAAAAGCAACTTGTTAAAAATGTTTACATGTCAGTATCTAACTCAAGGAGGTTCTAGGTACTTCAGTGGCATGCAAATACTAGAAAACTCCGAAAATCAAGCCTCTTACTTCAATGTCTTAAGAGAACAACTTAACAACCACACTAACCATTTTGTGCTACATTCTATCACAATATAACAACATCAGCTGTATTTGGTAAGATTGTGTCAACTTATTGCTCTACCCTTCCAACTCCTTCTTCCAACTGAACGATACAAAAACAACAATGACAGCTAGGCAAATCCTACACTTTTGGCAGCCAGACCCAGCACCAAACAAATAAATCAAAGAGCAAATATTACTATGATAAATACATTTGTGTTTAAAGACAATGTGTATACTGCAACATGTGTCTCTACACTACTGCTCAGAATAGAAATGGTCACCATTCTTCAAAAGGGCAATGCAGATCAAGAGTAGAAAGGTTATGTGTCATATCACATCTCCATCTTAACTACTCTACCAAGTAATGTCATTTAGGCATTACGATCTTAGTTGTTCCAAAAGCTGCTACAAATCTTTGTAATCCTGTGCTGGACACAACTTCGCTTTTAATTCAGTGTTTTGAAAACATACAAAAAGGAGGAAAACACAGGTGAGGCCAAGTGCAATATGTTAGGGAAGTTTATTTAAGGAAAACAGTTCTGACAGTTAATTTGTTTCCAAGGTCCAGGGAATAAGGAACTCTAAACTCTATGATTTCTTTTAAAATGCAATGTTTGTTTTTAAGCTTTTTGAAGCATGTTTCCCACAAGTTAATTTTCTGTAACCAGTTAATAGCATTACTCAGTTCAGGTTAGAAAGTGCTTTTTCATGCTGTTCATTTGTGTACATCCTAGCTCCTAGTAATTTAGGAAACTACGATCATGTACCCTCCATACTTTATCAAATAAAATGGAACAGGTGTTTTATCCTCTGCGCAGAGATGCCAACAGGTTTAAAAAGCACAGTATAGTGGTTAAACAAAATTATCATGGAGGGAGTTCAGATATCTTCACAGAATAATCACACATAGAAAATTTACAGCGAGAGTATAATTCAAGCAGTTTATCTGTGACCATTTCTAAATAATCAAAGAAGGGCCATGAACTGAAGATGGCACACCCCAGGCATCACATGTCTCAAAAACCACACTTTCACGTGAGTCTGTAGGAAATGTGCACTACAGGCACCTACACGGGTGAATGCAGAAATGGGGGGGGGGGTCAGAAAACAGCAGGTAAAAGAGAGGCCGAGAATTACAGCTCCCTAAATAACAGAGTAACACAAAAGAATACAAACTCAGCACTCTATCTGAGAACAAGTACAAATCTCACATATCTTTTAGGACTTTCCAAAAAACACCACTGTCAGGACTTTTTTGTATGCATGGACTAGGTCCATGCACACAGCATTTCTCGCTGCAGGTATCACAACTTAGCAAGACCTTACATAGTCCTATTATAAAATTGTACATAATACACCATGAATTGATCCTGTTTATTGCTACTAACCAAGGCAATGCAACCAACCCATGAGAGAAACAATAAAGTTACATTCACGTCTCAAGTCAAACCTTCTTTAGTTGAAGATTATTCTGGCACACACAAAATATGATCACAATTATCTCAGCAATGCTCATTTTGATAATTGCCCAGGGTAGGCAGCAGTCATTTTAAGTATCTACAAAAACAGATGGGTCTGCCCTTGGTGCTGAAATTCTTCTGTAGCTGTAAAAATCAATTCCATTTCATAACTGGCCATATAAAGCCCAAATGCAGCGTGTAAAGACTATTTTTCTGATCAATTACAAAAGTAATTAGAGAACACTACAAAACGCATACTGCTCTTCCTCTTCCGAGAAAATAACTTCTTTTTATTTCCAAGTAATTGTACTGAATACATTTACTTTATATTTCTAGAATAACAACACCACACTAAAGACGGCCAGTATTATCTGACTTACCAGAGCGGTGGTGATGTTGCTCCTCTAGGAACTCCAAGTCAAGCATTAGGTCATCTTCATCCAACTCACAGGAACCCAAGTTATTCAAAACATCCTATTAAAAAAAAAAAAAGCAGCATTTAGACAGATTTGTTAGCGAAATTGCTCTGCACAAAATAATTATTAATTAGATCTGGAAAATATGTTTAAGCAGGAGCTAGAGAAAATTTTTCTGCAAACTGGACCAGTGAAGCAACTGGTCCAAATGTATTTGTCACCATTCTCTCTTTTTAGAAGATCTCAAGTATTTAACAAAAAAAATCCTGAAGTAATATCAACTATATAACTATTATTTTGTTAACATTCAGTGACAGGTTTGTGTCTTTGCAAGTTTAATCGTAACTTTTTATGAACACAGCATAAAAGTATCAGTAGTTGGTTTTTATTAAATTTTGAAATTCTAAGCACTGTCTGCCCTTATCAATACATCCTGAAGAGAGATTTACTGTTCTGTTTATCCAAAGGATAAAGAGAAGACACAAATTTAAGATAAACAGGAAATCCAGGCACAAATTATCAACCTGTGACTTTTTAAGTATTTATGTCAGTGGTAAAGGCTTACATAGACAGAGATGAAAGCCCAACTGTGAAGTGTTGCTGCTTAGGTCCCCACTCCCTCTCAGTGATTCATGTTGTTTGCCAAGTTTTAGCTACAGACAGATAAGGCAGGTTTACACAATGCATCCTCTGGGAAGTTAAAAGGGTAGAAGGGCTACAATTAAAGAGAGCAAAATGGCAGCTTTTCTCACTAGTTAACTCCTACAGGATTAGCTTCTCAGATAACAAAATGACTAGTTATTTCTCAGGTAGACATCTTCACTCTCTAAACTCTGATTACAGCAGTATCACCCACCTGGTCTTCATTTGGGGTCATGAAATGGTGTTAGCTCAGCCTCTGCAAAGCCCTGCCTGTACAACCAGTGTCTGCAGTCAGACACAGGAATGACAGACAGTCTCAGAAGAGGCACACTGCCAGAGGACAGAGAGGTACACAGGGAGCCATGGCTTAAAAAAAAACCTTTCCTCTGCAATCCAGGGAGAAGGCAACACACATCAGGAAAGTTCACTTTAAAGTTTCACTTTCCTGTCCCTATGCTTACCAGAAGCAACTATGCAAAATGAGGCAACTCCTTTCTCTAGCCTCCATCAACCTCGAGTCCGTATATTCAATATATTAAAAGCGATAGATATACTCCATTTTCTTCCCATGTGTTTTATTCCACAGCCACTTCTTTTGACCTGAAATCACAATTTTCTCCAGCCACCAACATGTGATCAAAACTAATTCGTGCATTCTCCAACTGGCATTTTGTTTGCTAATCTACAAGCAATATCGCAGGACTCAATTCTTCAGTCCATCCACAAGCACAGAAAAAGGTCAATAGATCCTGCATGAGATACTGGCATCCCTGACGTTTCACATGCACTCAACACAAATGTAACACAGAAAACATGGTAAACTAGTAAAGGCCCTTCCTAACTTCAGTTCCAACCATATTATTTTGGATTCCTTCTAATTCTTTGAAGTGTTTTCCCACCATAACAGATGTCAATTCTTATTCACACTCACCATTTACACCTAATTCAACTCTTTTGAGTAATTATTTCTTCAAACTCTCTTTTCTTTTTTCAGAAAAAACACACAGGCAACACAAGGACTTTTTCTTCCATTCTTTCCCTGACTTAACCATCAGCACAAGAAAGCTTCTTCTGAAATACAGAACTCACTGCCAATGCTATAACTGCATTTTTTGCTCCCTTTTTAAATTTAGATGGTATTATGCACTCAAACTTGATCAAATGGTATATTAAAGAACTCATAGAATGTAAAAGATACCTTGTGCTTACGTATTTTTTTATTAATGTAAGGAAAAAAGCTTAGTGAAAAAGTACAAGAGAATAATCCATGCAATTTTTAAGGAACAGTTAAATGTTTTTCATACCAGTAGAGGCAAAAGATAAAATGGTTGAAGCACAAAGGTTTGTTCTTTGCCTTAAAATTATTGTCTGTATTACAGTTGACCAACTGAATCCACACTGATATTAAAGTTAATCATCTATATGCTAAAAGCTATATCAATAATAAGGAGCTAATTAAGCATCTCCTGCATCTTGTGCAGTAACTGCTGCATGGTCTGAAATCTTAGGAGATTGCTTGCCAAAACACAGTGATTCACAGACTTCATCAAGAAACAAATTCCATTTCATTTGGAATAAACAAACACAAACAGAACCATAGTCTTCTAAATTGAAGAAACTCCACTGCCCAAGATGGATCAAAAGGAAGACATTTGTATACAACTCTCCCCCTTCTTATTGTTGCCTTTCAGGAAGGTCTTCACTTCCAATAACCTTCAGAGTGGAGGCAACACATGCTCCACCTATTTTCTCTGTTCTACGAGGCTGATGCACAGCCTGCTTCTCACAGCAACAACTCTTGTGCACCTGAGCTGAGGGGTCCCAGCTGCTCTCCCTATACACCTGTGACCCCCTTGCCTTGCCTACACAACCTTTCCAACTGCACCACCAACAACAAGCAAACTAAAGTGACAAAAAAAAAACTCCCTGAGGCTTATTCTTCTCTTAAGTACCCTCTTAAGGGAAATAGTCTTCCTGTATTCTCAGGAGTTCACCTGTTATTTATAAAGGGGCATATGACAGAACCAGGACCAAACAACTTGGACCACTTACTCTCCATCATGGCAAGAAAGAGGGCTTGACAGAGTTGCTCTACCTGCCAAGGACATCAATGACGGCAGTCCAGAAGCTTCTCTGCTCCAATTACCCACCTTTGGGCAGAATTCTTCCCTAGACACACACCAAGAACAAACTCATGAATGCATAAAAGCCCACTCAAGCAGAGAGAATTAGTTAAGTCCCCAGGGCTGTTCTGAGTGATATTTTCTGAAAACATATAATTAGAATATAAGAGTCAGGCTCCTAGAATAATCTGCCTAAAATCACAGAACAACTCAGCAGTACCACTGCAAGTGCACACAAACATCCTCCACCCTCTGCTTCCCCACCAGGATCCATTACTCCTTTGTTGCTATGACAATTAGTAAAAATTGTTATCTCTTTTCTAGTTTCATATCTCCTGACCTTTTTCCTGTTCTCCCTCTCATCACTAATACTACATTCTTTGCAGAATAATGCAATTAAATATTTAAAAAATAAAATGAGAGAGACATCAAGCCCTGAAGAGCATTCCAGGTAAATAGTTTCAAGGCTTTGTCACATAAAGAAAAATAAATGAATGCTTCCATCAAGGTCTCAAGGAACCATTTGTTGTCTATTTATGGTAGCATATCTTTTGTTTCAGGAGGCAAACCATTTAGTTGAGGCAGAACCTTGCAGCAAAAACCTCTTTATTGACTCTGGAATAGCCCCTTAGAAGCATTAAGATGTATGTCCTACTTCTGGTGTCTGCTTGACATCTATCATTGTTTAGTCTTTATATTAAACTCAAAATTAACATGACAATGGATTTTTCTTCTAGTTAATCTCAAAGTTCATCGTAACCTGTGAGAAGAGCATGTGAACACAGTTAACTAGGTAACCACGTCTCTCATTTTCTTCTGGTCAACACAGGCTGCATTCAGTTTAAAACGTGGTAAACCCAGTTTACCAACCACTATTTCCTTTGACATGATGAACTACTACTGTTATTTAAACAAGTTTCTATTTAAATAAGCATTTAGCAGGGATAATTTAAATGCTACTAATTCAGAATAAAAAACAGCATTTTGTACAACAGTTTAGAATGCTTTTGATAACCAATAATGACTGTAGCAGAACAGGATGCTAATCCATGAATATTTCAAGGCATTGACAACTTTTTAAAAAATTTCACACTTAAAATGCTTCCAGAAACAAGAAGAAGCATAAACAGTGATTTTCAACCAACAGCAAAGCATTTTTCTCAGGGCTCATTGAACTCATCAAGTGAAATCAATTTAGTTGTGGCTGGGCCCAGACTTCCTTAAGTTTCTTTAGTAATAAGACCTAAGAATAGTTTTAGTACAGAAAGATATAGTTATTTGCATGGGCGCAGTTCAGAAACACCAGAAATATTTTAGTGATAAATATGTGTTAGACACACAGTGTCTAATGTCAGATGATGTGTACCTGGACAGTAAGTTTACTCAGAGTTAGTGAAAGGCATTTTTTTCTGACCTTAGTACCCCACCATCTCTCTTCTCTCTTCCCAGCTTCCCTTCTTATAACCACTCAAAGGAAATCTAATACATAATACATAAATTTCAGTCCCTTTCCAGAATAGTCAAGTATTTAATTATTCTTATACCTGTTCAGTTCAGAGTCTACAACAGTTTGAAAGTTGGAATAAATAACAACAGATTTAGTAGGAAGTACACATAAAATTCTCAAGACAATAGGTCTCAAATTTACCACTGGGATTCATCAAATAACAAAAAGCAAATAACGTTCCTTTATGAAAGCTCCTTTATTGTGTTTTGGGTTTTTTTAATTATTATCCCAAATAAGCATCTTACATAAATAAAGGCCTGAAATGACTGCTTATGAAATTACAGTCTACTCCTCCAAAAATTGACCACTCTTCAAAAATGGCAATAAAACACACATAGGAATATACAAATACACTAAAGTATACTGTTTTAAGCAATGTATTTCAATTCCACAAGGACCTAGAAGAACTGTATCAATTGCAAAATATATATAAACAAAGCAGGGTAAATCCAAGTAGAATTGTGTATTTACAACTAATAGACAAAATCAAGATTAATAATTGGGTTTAGGAAATAAATATGCATATTGAAATCAGCCAGTCATCAGAGGTACCAATTCAAAGATTAATTTCTTCATGTTTTCACAGATATTTACTCTGGAATTCTTGCTCCTATACAATTGAAATGATTAAGTAACAGCAAGGTCATAAAGGCTGCAGATACAGGTTCTCTGTCATTATCAGCATCTTCAAGGGGGTTTTATAAATGTCATTTTGTAATTTTATTCTAACTAATTTGCAGTCCATAGTCAATATGATGTTCAACCGCTTCTGTATATTTTTCATGTTCTATGAGTACCTTGAGGGAGCTTCAGCCCTGAAAATATTGTTTCCATGAGCAAGGGGATATAGGGTTTTTTTCTCCCTAACCAGTGTTTTTGGTTATCATACACAAATTTCTACAGAGGCCTTATATTTTCCAGTGTATTTCAGGGTTCTTTTATACAGATCAAGATTTTAATTCCACTACTGTATTGTGATTCTGCAACAAAGTTTTGACTATTGCTTAGAGGTTTTTCGAGGCTTTGAGAACCTGAGGTTCAGTAAACAACTTAATGAAGCTACAAGACTGAAGTATTGGCATGTTTGCCATTACTCAGGTCATAAACATTCCTTTCAGACACATCTGTGGCCACACAGAAGCCAGTGAAAGTCAATTCAGATTATAAATACATTGCTATAACCTTAACACCATAAACTTGAACACACTGACTACACTTTTATCATTAATGCATCTTTTGGTCAAGCTTTGCACCTGTGCTCAGCAAAGACATTTTTCCTGGAAAGCATTTTGTCACAGTGCTTCCTCGGATGCGTACCTTGCAAAATACTCACACCTGCTACAATTCAAACTTCATAGTATGCAGATGCTTTTGTCCTCAATTATCTGCAGTCCTACTTCACTGCCTCTTGAGACTGTATCAGGTAAGTCCTAAACACCAGGTAAGTAATTTTTTAAAGCTTTTTTTCCCCCTGAAATAATAACACATTTCTCTCCTGTATAACTGATTATGCAGCAATCACGGCATTTTCAAAGTTATTTTTAGAACTACGAGAACAAAATTTTAAACTCACTTTTCAAAAAAATGCTTTGGGTTCTGTTTTGTTTTCCTTTCTCCCCACATTGGCCTGTAGACATCTTTGTGATCGGCTTTCTAGGTGTAATTGTTCTTAACCATTTTCTAATTACAGATTTTCATATATTAGGGAGTGGGGGAGGGATATTTCCAACATATAAGGAGTTAGTGTTCATGTGTCCTCATTCAAATGATTTACTAAAAGTGGTTTATAGAATTTCTCTTCTAGTATAACAGTATGTTAATATTTAATATTATAGATTCCTTTTTTCCTTCAATGTAGAAATATATGTGGGAGGCTATTTGAGATCAATGCCTTTGCAAGAGTATATAGAAAATACACTTCAGGGAGAATAATTTGATTTTTTGTGAAGTCACATGTATGACAATTCACCTGTATCTCTTCAGGGTCACTGCATATCTGATGCTAGAAAAGATCAGAATTAAATACTTATTTCAAGACTGAAGTGATTTCTAAAGACTGCTGAAGGATAGTACTTCATCAAAATTGTATTCAGCAAAGGAGCACGGCATACAATCAGCATAAGAATGAAAACCGAGGCATATTCAAGGAAAAAGAAAGACCTTGAGCTATTTAAAGTAATGTTAGCTGCTAGAACTGTACCTGAATAATTCATGGACATAATGAAGTGTTTCCCTTTCTGCTCTCTCCCACACACTTCAAAGGGAAAATGAAAGTACATGAAATACAGAAAACAGAAAAACTTTTAAAAACATGGAATCCCTGCCAACAGCCTAAAAAAATCTTTATGCCTAATGTAAAGGTTATAGATTACTTTCACATACCAAGAGCAGCTTAAAACCTTTCTTTTTTTCCTGAACAGCACCACCCCAAAAAGCATTCCCCACACAAATAAATTAGAGACTTTAGAGAGGAAAAATAAATGTCTTAACGTTCAGCAAGAAGATTTTCTGTAGCAAACATGTGGAAATCCATTCATATTATAAATTAATGTCCCCTTAAGAACCAAAGACAGAAAATTAGCAGTGCAGGGAACTGTCTAACTAAAAAGCTCAGATCCCTCACAGTACTCTTCAAAATATGTTCTGCATGCACTCGTTTGACTGTGTAAGGGAAGTGCAGTATTTTCCATCCTATTGTTAGTGCCCTTTCCATTCTCTCTGTGCATTAAATCCATGTCTACAACGACGCTCCTTTTGCCTGAGTGATTACAACTAATGGACTCTTCCAACAGGTCTCTGGCTCACATTTGCCCACACAGGGCTCCTTCTGCCACAGCACAGTCAGCTCGCTGCAGCCACACAAGTGTAATACAGCAGAGCCCAAGCACCACTGGTGGCAGGACAGGACCTGACCACACTCCTGTCCTGCCACGGTGTCAGCTAAGACCAGATGATGGGGAAGTGCCACTCACCTTCAGAAGTCCACAGGGAAAAGCATTCAAACAAATATCCTGCTGACATGCAGCACCAAAGTACCTTCTCTCCATGCTCATCAGCTTCCCTGTCATTAGGACAGCAAGCATAGGGACCGTATGGCAGGGAACTTTAACAGCTAGGGGTCACTAGCCCACCTCCCGTTGCAAACCTACAAGGGATTCCTACATGGCAATTGCAAATGCTGCCGGCAGGTCTTGGACACATTTGCTGCTTGTGGAGCGACTGGAACACTACAAAGCTGCTGAGGATAACATGCAGTTGACAGACTGGCAGCACTGATCATCGTGCAACAGGGTAACCTGTCTCTGAGAGCACTTGTGAAAGACAATGGATTCAATATTTGTAGGAATAACCAGTATTTTGCTTGCCTTTAAATCAGATATATGCACACAATAATGGAGAGGCCAAAGACAGTGTTTTTGTAGCATGGTAATGCCACTAATAGTGTGAATGGTAACAACACACAAGTATTTTGTAACTCTGCCAAACACAGGAATACAAATAACATGCAGTTCCAAAGACTCAGAGAATAGTGACGTATTTGCACAAAGCATGTACAGGAAAACATACAAACCAAAAAACTCAGAAAAATGAGTGTAAAGGTGGCAGGAAAGGTGTGTGATGAAATCAGATCTAGTCCTGGTCCCACTCACACACACACACTTGCAAGACACAGATAAACAGGTCTAAAGAGAGCTGGGAGGCAACAGGAACCCTCAGATTTCAATTTTAGCACACTTTATGCACCCATTAAGTATTCTAAATCAACATTGGGGCAACCCCAGATTAGGATCAGCTCTTGACAAACCAGATAAAGACAGCAATCACCTAACCCTGAATTCACTATCTGGCAAGAATATCAAAGTAAATGTCACACTTAAAATGTGCACAAGCTTATGTGCACCAGAAAGGATGAGATTTGAGTCTGTGAAAAAAAACAAAAATAAACATTATCATTTCAGACAGAGACTGTTTGCCATTCTATCAAGTAATTCTAGAACACTCAGATTCCCTTTGTAAACAGAATCAAGACAATAGGATTTGCTGTGTTCAAAAAGGTGCATACAGTTTTCACACATCAATCTACAATTTCATTAACAGAATCCTAGAAAAAAAAAACCAACACACTATTAAGAAAAGACGAAAATTCAGTCAGAGAAATGGAATAAAGCTTAAAAGGACCAAATAAAGCCTCCTTTAATTGACTTTTTTCCCCCCACTCATACACACATATGCTTTCCTCCCAGCAGAGGGGTACATCTGCAACACGTAATTTGCTTTGTGGATTTCTTAATGTTTTTACAGCTTCTGTAATAGGCAAAGCGTTATGCAAGCATTCTAGTGCAGTCATTATCATCACATAGCTTTGGGAAGGTTTTCTTTACTTGTGCCAGATTTTTCTGCCAAACATTGCAAAAGCTCCTTGAGCATCTCTATACTGAATTTACGTAGGATATCATTTAGAACACTGTGTGAAGTTTATTTGTATATACCTTAGAGATGTAAGTATCAAAGGTTGTTCAACACATGGATGGGTGAGGTAAATTTTTCCAAAACCACTCAAATTAAATATGTAACATCTAACCTTTTGTCAATTGAAAATTTGTCTGTGTACCTATAGCACTCAACGTACATACATCAGCCAACGTTTAAAGGGCCAAAAATTGTTTTATGACACATAATCTTAAAAAAAGAGTGGAGAGGATATAACCACAGAACTAGTGAGGACCTGGGTGACAAAAGGAACATCATTTAAATTCAGGGGATACACGAGGGAGATCCTCAGCCTGTATAATTGTGATAAACCACTATCACCAGGTTTTTATTTAAAGAATATTGTTGTTCTGACAAACCTCGGAATAATTCACCTTTTGCCATAACTCAGGACCATCCACATTCATCTGGCAGACACAGTTGAATTCAAATCCCATTTCCCCAAACAGGTAGGTACCAACCTCTAGAATTGATTGATTTTCTTTGCAAATAGAAGAATGTCCCAGTTCTAGTTGTATCCCCTATACTGTTGGAGTCAGCACTTTTGGATGCCAAATGAGGATAATCTATTTTATGGCTTGAGCATGATTTTGTTTCTGAGGAAAGACTAAGAACTTGCTACATATGAAGAACTCAAAACTCTTCTAGACATATGATTAAAAAAATATTTTTTCTAATAACAGGAAAATAATATTTGGAAGGAAAAAAATACATTATAAGCCAATTCAAAGCTGAATCAATTTCTGATTCTAATTTCTAGCCTGTAATATTGGTGATAAATCACTAAAAAGTGAGCCCTGTAAAGGAAACCACAAGTGACCCTTTACTACATTGTCATTAATGTAATATATAATAGATATGCTATTGCTAATATTATTTGAATTCCTTCTGTTTCCATGGCAACTCTGGCCTACGGCTGCTCTGGTAAACAGGGGTTTATATCATTCTTTGAGAAATGCATCTGCTGGAATGTCATTTTTCCACTAGTGCACACTCTTCTACACTTCCTTTTTTTTGGTCATTTTTAAAAGAAAAACTGTAATTGCAATTACTAGTCCAGCAGAAAGGTTTTAATTTTTTTTCCTTTATTTATCTCAGTTGAATGGGCCGTAAATTTGGAATTTGAAGCAAGACAACTTGTTACAAGCTTTGGCTAATATCAGCAATACAAAATACAGCACTCCATCCTGGAGTGGTATCCAAATCTCACAGGCAGAAACCACAACCACTTGCTTGAAATTCTGCAATGCATACATTTTACAGGCTTTGCTACTTCTCCCTTGTATATCAGAACTACTTGATGCTTAAGATACCTATCTCCTTCAGTATCTACATGTGCATGTTCTTGTAAGAAACATTTTGACCCCTAGACAACAGAATGGAAGAACAGTATGAATACCTACAAACAGTGTCCAATTCTTTCCCACTATTTACACAGGTGTTTCAACTGAACAGAATAATTTGGTATGCCAGGTATGCCCAACTTAAGAACAGAGCAGCAGACTGGTATCAGAAGTCACCTGTCTTTTATGACCCCATTCAGAGATGACCAAACCTGTACTTTCAGTTACCAGTCACCTCTCCAAACACAACCAGGGATAATCGACAGAAACTGGTTGTGTCACAGCATTCACCTCCCCAAAACAACTCTTCATTCAGTCAATACATTATTAAGAGGGTGACCTCCTTGCCAGAGCGAAGTGGAAAGACCTGAGAATATAACACTCTTGGAGAGGTATAACACTCCTTAAACCAAGGCCAGGGAACATAATTAGGCAAGTCTTGAAGCTTTTGGCCACATTTGTCTGTCCAAGCTACCCCAACAGTAGCACTAGATTTAACACTGCTTCAGAGCCTAAAGAAGAAACTAAAGATGGTTCCATTTCTAGGGCAATGAACTCATAGTTTATTTTCAGTACAACATAACCCTTAGTCATGTTAATTGCACCACTGACATCCAAACCCTTTGGTAATCTGTGTCAATATAGCTGTTTACAAATCAGACTGATTTCAGGTTTATCAGATCAAGAAAATGTAACTACTGATGTATTCTAACCAGTGAAAGCTCAAATAACAATGCTACATAAAACATGTGTTATACACACATGTATTTAGGGCCCAAATAATGTTAGACACATACTGCAGAGATTGGATCAGTGTCTGGTTGTTGAAAAGACAAAAATATCCTAAAGCCACTGTGTACTGGATTTGCCAAAAAGCAAACCACAAAACTTGGTTTTCACTCTGCTTGTAAGTCTTTTATCCCCAGTTCCGTTTCCATTTATTTCTGTTAACTGTGTGGCTTTGCAGTTTAAATGGTATCTGTAGTATTGCTTTGACAATTCCCTTTCTTCCTATAAATTTAACAGAAATAATGTGCCTATAATAAAGAATAGCAAAGAAATAGCACATTTTCGGTGTAGAAGGACAGTGAATGAAAAAAATGCGTTCACTGAATCAGCAACTTACTTGTTAAAGGCTCTCTGGTTTGCCATGAAATATCGTATATCAAGCCAGAGAATTCCTCATTCCGAGCATGTGACAAGTCTGCTATTTGAACATACAGGGATGGGGTAGTTTATTACACTGGCAAGGTGGACCTTAGGTCAGGAAAGACTTGGCTCTGCAGGAAAGTACTCCAAAGACCTTTTCCACTAATCAACATTTATGCATCTTCAGTATAGAGAGCAACTGAAACTCTCTGAGGTCATGATGACACTGTCAGAAACTTTCTTAAATCTTTACCAAAAAAGACTGTCATTATAATGATTTTCACTTGCCATTAATTCCCAGCTGCCTAATTTAGTAGGGCAGAAAGCAGTCCCCCCAGTACTAATTGGAATAAATTTTTAATTTAATAGTCTAATGTGCTCCAGTTTGGGTTTTTTGCCTTTCATCGAATCAATGTTCTCATTATTTGTTAAGGTCTAGGTGCTCAGGGCAAATTGTTAAGAAGCCTAAAAAAAAAAGACAGCCTCTTGGTCAAAAGTCTAGATTTAAAAAGAATCACCAACACGTAATCACAGGGTAGCTTATGATTTTCTTTCAGAATGAAGAAAAAAAAGTCTTCTACTTTGGATAGTGGCATTTGTAGGTTCAGATAAGAAACTGTTGCTGTTTTGGTTCCACTCTAAACAGGCAACACCACAAAAATCCAGACTTGTTCAGTGCTAAAGATGGGGTTTTATCCCTCAACATGAATAAACTGAATCCTCATGGACCAAGCTTCAGTAAGGCCATCACAATAAACTTATATGGCAAATACTTGTCACAAAATGTTATTCAGCATGTAACAACACATAAACTTAATGTTCAAATTTATACTAAGAAGAACTTAGTCTCTAAATGAAAGCAGTCCTCAATGTCTATGTAGTCAGGATGCAGAGAATAAACAGAAGTATTACACAGTAAATATTTGCTGTTTTAGGGATGACAGACTGACATTATTTTCAAATGTTTACTAGAATGAATAACCACTCATACTATAGAGTACCTTACTTCTAGAATATTTGCACTATGCCATTTTTATCTACTGCTTTGATTTTCAGCCAGGTTCTAAACTCACTTCAGTCAATAACAACTCTTACAAGGATTAGCAGATATCTTCACACATCCAAAATAGAGTGACATGTTTTCTCTTGGCCAATATCCCTATTTTTAAGATGCTTTTCTGTATGTAAGCTCCTTCTCTCGCTGCTGTTGCTTTTAGTGCAGAATAAAGTACAGAGGTAAATTGGTTCTAGAAACATGCAGCAGAATCTGCAGAAAGACTAGATACTAATGAATGTGCTGAGCAAAAAAATCTAATCAAATATCTAAGCCCATACCTTCTGCAGCCTTAATTCTGTATGTATAGACTGGATTAAACAAAAATTAAGTTTTTGTTTTCTTTCCACTTACTGGAGTCATAAAGCAAACAATCACTGAAGAAAAGTCAGCACACGTAAATACTGTCCTGGAGCTCAGTACTATGCAGTACTATTATTCCCAGCTCTGCAGTGGAAGAGAGCATGTACTTTTACAAATTACAACTTTCAGCCTACTTTCCTAAGGAACAAGGCTGATGCCATCCCACTGCCTAAGCACAAATTTTTTTTTGTCCTTTCCCTGGGAAGTTTTGAATCTCTTTACCAACGTTAACTAAACCGGACAGCAAAGTTACAGTCTTAAATGCAAAATGCACAAGCTGAGCTACAGCAGATATTTGGATGGAAGAGTGAGATTCAAGCACTGCATCTGCTGTGAGCAAACTGCTTTGGCTACAACAGCTTCTTTCACTTGCAGCGTCCTATGCCTATGCAGAACGGCAAGTGTGTTTCTTATCAATGTCTCGAGGCAGTGTTTACATACTAAAAAGTGCAATTTAGTGCAATACTAAAGAAAAATCGCGTATCTTCTTTTGCATCATGTCGTAGCACATGAAATTCAGCTCTTTCATTTGTGTACATCTGTGTGCTATTAAATCATTCTTTTCTGAAATGTCTTGAGATAATGTACAGTAAAAAGGAAAGCCAGTCTAAGCTCTGTTATGCTTCAGTACAGCAGTATTTCATTTTCCCCTCCATACAGCACTTGCATTGCTACCAAGCAACAGCTTTGAACAATTGGATTCTCTCACTCCGCTACTCAAAAAGCTGCAAATTTCTTTTGCAGCCTGTTGACGTTTACAGAGGCAGAGGAAAAGTGTGCTAAGCCAGCCTGTCCATCACTTCACTCAAAGGTATTTTCCACATCACAAGAAGAACTCCTTAGCCTACCAACTGCCCAACCTCTTTAGGCATCTCTTCCCCTTAGGCCACAGCACGGAACTCTGAAACTGAAGCTTGGCATGTGACCTTGCAGAGCTCCAACATAAAGATTTGACTTGCCATGGTATTTTATCTGTCAGGCGTCTTTACTCCAGAGAGACCTCAGATCCTTCCCAATTCCAAGGACAATGCACTGCCAGTTTCATAGCATCAGAGGGTTACTATTCCCTGGCTATGACAGTGGCATCAACAGAAGTAAAAAGCTCAAAGGCTTCCTTGCCACAGGCCTCACCTGCTGAGAAATCCAAGTATCCTATTGGCTTTCTTCCCAACCCCTCATCACAGTTTTTCTACACTGCAGAGTGGCATGCTGCTCCTAAATCCTTCCAAAAGATTCCCAGACCACTATACGTATAAATTAAGGGAAACATAATTCATGTTTTAATCAAAAGGCTTAGCTATCATAGTACACAAGAAATTGAGCAGTCTTCCACTCTGAAGCACAGGCACATTTTACATCAGCATTTATGATTATGAAGAAGCCTAGTGCCATCAAGTGGCCAAGAGGAAATAAAAGTTTCTTGGTAAAACACATGAATGCAGATAGCAGACACGTTTCCCAAAAGGACCTCTTTGAGTTGCAGTTGGCAGTCTGTTTCTGTTAAGACAATCAGGTAATCAAAAATTAATTTCTAGGCACAACTATCAACAGACATCTTGATGGAGCTCTGAAAGAGACAAATGGTATGCTGATACTGCAGTATAATTGCCTTCAATTTTTGCCTCAGGGTTTTGTATCATAAATTGAGAGTATAATGGAAAGGTTTATACATTTAAATATTAATGCTACCCAGAATGTAAGAAGTACATCATAATTGCTGCTATCAGTGGCAGAGCTAATAGCTTCCTGGCAGAAGTTCCAAGTGCATACTCTTGTTGTACTTGGATTTCAACTAAACACACACATGCCTTTTCAAACTAAAACCAGGACGATATGGTACTGCCTTTTGCCCTAGATATATGTGAACGTTTTATTTCCAAATTTCAAAACACCTAGTTTCTAAAAGTCAAAGAAAAGTTATGCTTAAGAAAAAAAGTTACACTTAAAAAGTACTCAGCTGGTGATTGGCAATCACCTGGCCCACTGCTTACTTCTTCATGGGAGCTCTTAAACTGAACATAATCTTATTATAGGACTTTGGCCAGCTCCTGGTGATTTGAAGATACTATGAAACACAGTACAAGTTCTTCGGGTGTGACTTGTCATCTTCTGTTAATGATATAAAGCCCCCCGAGTAGAACAACTGTGCCAATGTTGTGTAGCCATACATGTTATATCACATGGCAGTGCATTACACCACATGGATGTTCTAAATTTCTCTGTTCCATTGTCGATAAAAACAGCTCAAATAGTGAACACTGTTTTCAATTTCATGTGATACACAGTACTAGCTGATGAGTTCAACGCAAGCACAAAGCAAAGAAAAATTAAGTTTTTCAGATTTATTTTTGAACATCTGAATCTCCTTCACTCAGGTCAGGGAAAATAACAACCTCTGACATATGCAATCTTACTGTACTTTAAATCAGTAATAGGCAAAAAAAAAAAAAGCTTCTAAAGACTGCATTTCTTTTTGAATACTGGGTGGTAGTTAAACTCCATATAAAGATAACTCATGAATAGATTGTCTATGCACTCAGAAAAGAACTCTTAATTTAATCTCTCCAGTATAATTAATAATCTTTGCTGCTTTAGCTGATAATACAGCCTTTAACACAATGTGATACAAATGGAAGTAAAAGCAGCCCATCATTAGCATTGAGACAGCAAGGGAGAAGACAGAATCAGGCTTTTCACAGCAGTGCACAGTACAAGGACAAGAAATACCAGAGATATACACTGAAACAAGAGGTTTCGACTGGATATAAGGTGAAACTCATTCCACAGGGAGACAGAAAGGTACTGAAACAGTTCCCTGAGGCTGTGTAATCTCCAGGCTTGGAGACTTTCAACATCCAGCTGGATCAAGCCCAGAACAACCTGGTCTGATCTCACACCTGGCCCCGCTGTGAGGAGGAGGTCAGATAGAGACCTCAGAAAGTCCTTTCAACCTCAATGACCCTGCAAATGTACAAGAAACAACATGCACAAGGCATATACACACAGAGACCCACCTTCCTGCTTGGTATTTTAAATTAAGCTTCTAAGAAAGAAGCAAAACATCAGAAAAAATCACAAACAAGAGTTATAAGGTGTCTTCAAAATCAGCATTAGAAAAATATGCTTGAAAGAAATTAGCGTAGTAACTATACTGCTGTTTATGACATGTGATCACATTCCAATACTGATAAATTAAAAAAATTAGAGGGGAATTTTCTTCCAGACAATTCTCTTACTAAATATATGTACAAGCAGACATTTCCCTTTATAGAAGCCCAGGGACTTTTTGGGAATTAATTAGGAATGTTAGATGGGATTTCTTACCAAATAAAGTTGTCCTTCCCATTATCTCCAAGAACTTGCAATATTCTGCATATTTCATCCTATTCTTTCACTCACTATCACCAGACTCCTTATCATACAATTTTTTTTTTCTTAATCACTGAATAAATGTTATGTTTAGATTTAAGAGAAGCCCTTTCTTATATACTTGTGTACAAAGCATGTGAAAGCTTGACTTCTAGTCAGGTGGCTCATGAACTTTCTTAGTTCTCCGCTCATGGCTGGGGGTCAACAAACAGCAACTATAAATACAAATGATAAGTAACTATTTCCCTGAGGAGACAGTACAGAAGGAGAGGTTAATTCACACAACATTCAAATCAAGCAAACAAATTCTGTGGCTCTTTGATGCACGGAATATTTTTCCATGATTGTGAAAAAACAGTCCTCTCTTCAGAGTTCAGGTTTTAAATTTATCATTTAGGAAATTACTTGGATGTCACAGTTTCTTATTATAATAATGCTGAAGAAAAATTTCAAACCTATTTATCGCTGCTGACACAATATCACAGGACTATGTCTTATGCCAATAGATAAGGGAGTTATTACTAATATTATTAAATTTTAAGAATAAAAGTTAGGAAAAAAATAAAGATGATAGGTTTTGTAATTAATTTTGAAGCTTGATTTCAGTCTCTGAACTATTTCCATGTAGAGAGTTTTGCTGCTCATGAAGTCTAAGTAACTTGTGGTCTGTTCACAAGTACATTCAAAGCTCTCATTTCAAAAAGGCCACAACCTAGCTGGTGCTCTGCAAATTTATCCAAAGGTGATGCACCAGCACTAGGTGATTTGCTCATTTCATACAAAACACCTCATGGAATCAGCTGCTTGGCAAAGACAACACAGCACTCATGAGTTCACATGCAGTGCCTCTGGGACTATCCTGCCATCCCACAGACTTGTTAATTAATCAAAGGCCATCACAAAAACATTTTCAACCATTCTTTATCCAAAGGTATGAGTCATCAAACTCCTGTAAACAGAGGTTGGTTTTCAGAACATAGATGTTACACTATACCAAATTAAAATGCAAGGCTAATTGAATTTTAGGAAGGGTTTTTGGACCGGAACTATGCATCAACTAACAGGAGCCACCAGGAGCCACCACACGACCAAGAAACAGTATTTTTGTGTTTATTCACTTATGAACAAAATAACTTCCCCAACAGTGCAGTCTCCAGTGAAAAACACTTCTATCTTACAGGAGCAAGTGGGTAGCAGAAATGTGAAACTAACAGCCTGGCACAAGTGTGATTATTTCAAAGTGCTTATTCTGAAGTAGGTCTGTAACTGGGCATCTTAACATCATCGCCTCTCCTAGATGTTTTAGATGGGTCCTTCACTCACTGTTTTAGGGAAGTCTGTTGCCTGGCTTCAGAGAGGCTCACAGCGAATGGGAGCACTGTGTAACAGTTTTACTGGGCAAGCTGAAGTTCTCACTCTTTAAAATGACAAAGAAAAACCTTTGTGAAAGGGATTTTTTGGTGAAAGAGGCACTGATGAATATTTTCTGAATTAAACTCCCACAAACTATAATGTAAATTTTCTGAAATATACTTTCTTTCAAAACCAACAAAATTCAGAATCTTCTTACCCTCATCACTTTAGCTGGATATGTAGCCCTTGTTCCCTAAAATTCTTGACAGTCTGATACAACCAAAAGCATATGTTTTACTTTCCTTACTACCACTGTTCCATTTCCCATGCTCAGTTTTTTATTTTTGTTTGGGAGCTTTTGGTGGTTTTTTCAGATGTTCTTTATTAACAGCACAGACACAAGTTCCTGATTTTTGAAAGTGAAATCATAGACATACCAGTCAAATCTCAGATGTACACAATTCAATTCCGTATCATTAGGAATCAGATCTTTTGGGATTTTTTAGCACTGTGCAAGGTCGTTATAATGATAACACAGCTTCCCTACAATTTCCACCACAAGTATAATTTGACCACATGGAATAATCTGAAAGTTCCACCTTTGATTCAGCTGCTTTGATTATCATCCAATACAAGTATCAACATCAACACTCTCAACCGAAGCCAAGCTTAGCAAGCATCGATGTTTTGCCCTCCTTTCATTTTTTCACCTCGGGATCCAGATAATTCAGGATATGCACTACAATAACAAGTAGGCAGAAATACTGTTTTTCTCAAATGTCCAAGGGCTTTTACTGATATCACACAGTAAAAAAAGAAATCCAAGGCTTCTGTTCCTGTGCTACAGTCAATTCTCCACATGGGTACAGTTCTATCAAAATGGGCTTATCAACAAATTTTTATTTAAAAGAAGTAAAACCTCCAAGTAGTGTATTACTACTAATTCTGTAATGTTAGGCTTTAGACCAAGATAAATTCCTTAGTAAAGGTACATCCCTAGTATAAAAAGCTATACTTTAATCAGTGGTCACCACAGATACAAAATTAAGACAAGGACTACCCCAATGCCCAGCAGATTTCTGGGGGCTGGGGCAACCAATGACCCACATACAGTATTACATCAGCACATCATTAAAGTGAAGTTCTGATGTGAAATTAATCTAATTCTTATAAGGTGGCACATTGACTAATAAGAAAAAGTACTTGCTGCAGGCTGCAATTTCTTCCTGTTAGTAATGCTTCTGCTCATCCCAATTATTCTCATGAGCACCATAGCACAGTATTTAATCAAGGGGAGAAAGAGAAAGGGAATAGAAAATGAAGTGGTAAATGGGGAAAATGACAGGGCACCCTTAGCAGAGCTATCTCCCATCTTAAAATACTGACTATTTCTCTTCTAAATGGCAGATAATACATTCAGTGAATACTAATATGTTCTTTTAACTATCTGAAATGCAAGCTACTTCACAAATTTATTGCTGCAGGACTTTCAGACAACTGTATAACAATAGAATAATCTTACACAGCAATATTTTGTGTATGAGGAGTGGGAGGGTTTAAAATAATACTTTTCCTTAAAATATTTGGCCAATATTTTTGGCAAGAAAAATAATACAAATTCCACTTCTGAACACAAGTTATCGCCTTCTCCCCTCATTAAAGTAAGTATAGAAGCATTTTTTCATGCACAGGCGCAGTTTCAGACTGCGTCAATTCTGTCAGTCACTCTACCTTTAGCTATTGCTGGTTGTTTCAGGGCTCTGCAGTAGCCAACAGGAAGAACTTAAGGCAGAAATTAGTGGAATTTGAGATGATTGATCCTGCCAGTACCACCTGAAACATTTGAAGGCTCAAAACAGAAAGCTTTGCTCCTGGAAAAAGAGTGAGACTATGTTCAGTGGACGAAACTGGCACTCAGTTTCCCACCAGTTTGCCAGCGCACCTTGCTACGTGTAACCGAAGAAGTTCGTAGAATGGCACTCTATGAATGTTTGTGAAAACTGATTGCTAAAGTTCAAAAAAAACAAAAACCAAACCTCTGAGACATTTCTAATTTAGTTTTCCTGAGTGATTGCAACTCTAAGACACGCTCTATGATAGCTGCTATTTCTGGACATTTGAACTCATGATAAATTCATGCAATTATACATATACACACACACAGAGAGGAGCCAATATAAAACTATTAACGTCACACACAGATTAACACCTCAGAACCTCTCTCAGACACAAGATACGGGTCCAATGACCTAAGAGACAAAATGGGAAAAGCATTTTCAGTTAATGGTGATCTAATAGTGCTTTCAATGAGTACTTCAGCTTCTTGCTGATTCTCTGGCGTTGCCTCCTCTAGTAACAGGTTTTTCTTCCTCCTCCACTCCTGTGACACATGCAGAGAATAAATGAATTGCCTGTTGAAAATCCTGCCTTTTTGACCTTTGCACCTTCTACATACAACTTTACCAGCTGGAAAGTCATGCTGTTTCTTCACAACTGCCCACAGAGTGCAAAGCATGTAAGTCATAATCACACAAGGTTGCAGAAAGACTAAAGCAGCATAAAAGAAGTTACTGAGTCAAGTCTGCTACACCAACGCAGTAGCAAAATTCAGGTATATAACTTCTATCTACTGCTTATCCAATATATTCTTAGAGATTTCCAGTGATGTAGATTCCACAATACCCTGAAGTCAGACTGTCTGGTTTTTACCACCCTTACCATCAGAAACTATTTCCTAATATACCTCCTGGTCCCTCCTTAATGCAAATTATGACAAATACTTGCCCTAAACATCTTGAATATAAAGAGTATATTGTTTTCTCCATTTTTCCAGCAGACTTCAATGTATTTGAAAATAGTTATTGCTTTCTCCACAGATTTCTCAAGACATTCAACCTCAAATCACTGAGATATTGCCCAGAGTTTTCTTTGATTGTTCCTATTGCTTCTCCTTCCCTTGTTCCTTCCATACTTCACAAATGCTTGAGAAATGGGTGCCTAAACTGAACATAGTACTCTACACTGAAAACAGTTCTTCTTTCTGCATTCCAGAATTAGGGAGTATCTCTGCCACATAAAAGAGTTTTCCAGTAACAACTATTCAGAGTTCTGCAACTTTCAGGACCATATTTAAGTACCACTCTACAGTATACTTTATAAATCAGGATATGGATATTAACAGTACGCCATATCCTAAATAATGTGTTTAGTTCAGCAGCTTATAGACTTACAGATATCTAAGATACTCTCTCCATGAACATACAAAAGCATCAAAGTTGCTCCTAAAGTTATTCAGAAGGGAAACCAAAAAACTCAAAACAAACTCCAAAACCAAACACACAAAAAAACACAACACAAAAAATCAAAGCTATGCAAAACCAGAAGAAACCACATAAAAGAATCCAGCAAAATAATGAACACTAGCAGGAAACTCATCAAGAAACACAAAGACACCAATAAATCACATGTACTAGAGTACACATAAGTTAAAATGGAGGTATTAGAGATGAGACACAATAAACATGAGTTCAAGATGCATAAGCAAAAAGCCATGGAAAGGTGGCCAATTGTTTGACTTATCCTGGGGATTCATGAGCTGCTGCCATTTATGAACATGTAACATGACTAACACCAGCAACACTAGAGAAAGCCAAATTTTAACTACTTCCATTATAAATCTTTTTCTCCTGTCACTAGTAACTTGCCTATGTCAAGAGACCTAATCATGAGATAGTTCTCATAGTCAGATAGTTCTTCCCAAGTTAGCATAACACACCAAACTAACTTACTGTTAGTTTTGGAAGAATGCTGGCACTAAATGAATGTAAATTACTATCTGAAAACTAAACGTATGTATTTCAATAAAAAAGGAGACTATAGAGATGGAGTATGGGAGGATGTACCAGCAGAGGAGCTTACTTGCATTGCTCCCTTCCCCTCATGCACTAAGCACAGAATTGGGCCTGGCTTTTTGTATTTAGACAGACTCTTCTCCTGAATATAAGCACAGGACACAAAACCTCCAAGGGCTCACACTGCCCAACAGCAATGGGTTTTTTTCTGCTGCACCAATTCTAATATAACTGAAAAACGGTGTTCTAAAAACCACTATTTCATGATTTGTGCCTGAAGCAGCAATATTTTTGTAGCACTTTATTTACCTGCAACAGGCTACATGGAGCTCAATATCAGTATCTCTTAATCTATAAAAGTGTGTCTTATTATCGTACTGGTGAGTGAAAGACTAGCTACCTCACAGTATAATATACAGTACTGCAAATCCAAACTCGGGTTTCTCATGTGCAGCTCTGCAGGCTGTGCTGATCTGCAAGATTAAAGCAGAGCCCAGCCAGAGAAGATTGCTCCCCTGGTGATACACAGTTTCGTTAACTTGATCAAAGGTTGTATTAAAGCATTAAGCAAAACCTTAAATCACTGCCTGTTGCAGCTCTTGCCCGTACACTCACACACCTTAAATATATTACTATGGGCAACCATATTGATAAAAACAACATATGAACACATGACAGCAAGTAAAACTGTATAAAATTGTACTTCTCAGTGGATGCACAGCATTAACAGCAGATTATTCTCCATGGAGAAATTCAAGAGGGTTTTTTCCTATTTCAGCATTCTCTCCACTTTCTTTTTATAGATAAATACATAAATGGCAAGAACACAATCCCGAGTGTTCTATACGCTGCAATGAGAAATTTAAATGCTCTGTTCTATCCACCTTTAGAGTATGATTTAGATGCCATTATTACAAGTGCACAGATAAAAAAACCTAAACAAACGAGATATAATATTGCAAATGAAGAAAGCAAAACTCACCACGTGTACTTGCCATTGAAGCACTGCTTGCAACAGCATCAGTACTGATCTCAATCTGAGACAGAAAAAAGTATTTTCCAGTGATCTGGAGAGAATCACTCTTCCACTTCAAGCATACAGAATCAATCCAGCCTAAACACAGCATTTTTCACACAGGCTACCAGAAAGTTCCAAAGTGGGGGTGGAGGGCTGTCTGTTTTCTTAGTTATACTAATAAAGCCATACCATTTTGGCCCCCTGCCAAGGATAGCTGCTTCTCTACTCGTATTTGGTATGTAGGCCAAGTAACACTCCAAGGTTTCAAGAAAAGTAGAACTCATTTAAACAAAGCAAAACTTCATATTCTAATACTCAACCAACTTTAAATCAATGTTCCCAATGATCCTACTGAATGATGTTCCAGCAAGCTGCAGTAAAACCACATCTGAAGTAGAAAATGCAATAGGCTTTGGACACCTCCTTCAAATTGTTTCTCGGAAGATGCTATTCCAGCAATGCCCTGGTTTTTCATTTCAAAACAGAATATGCATTCTCATGCTGAATTTTTTGCACCCAAAGTGTTGTATATTCTAAGGGGACTATCATGCACTTCTGTGTAACACCTGCGGGATTAATGGTACATTTTAATATTTTATTTATACACAGCAAAAGAAATACAAGAAATAATAGCAGGCAGTTCTAAAACCAAAAAAAGGTGGTGCCCTCACAAAAAATACCTGTCACTAGCATGAAAGCCTCTAATTGCCAAAGAAATAGATTATTATTTCATCTTCATGGTACTTTGCTACATTTATCTTACAGATCTGTTTATCAAATTTAATCTACATACACATAATTATCTGCTCTAGATAAATAGCTTAGGTTCATTATAGCCGTTCAGCCATGCCTGCAGGCTACCTGGAGTCAGAGTTTTCATTTTCAACCTAAGATTGGATGTGCTTGGCCAGTCAGTGCATCATAAACCTCATTTTTTTTCCTCTATTAATATAAATACAATAAAGCCAGTGAAGTTAATGGAGGTTTGCACGACAGTAAAAACTAGGAGAACAGGGTTGGCGGAGTAGACAGCTGGTTGCTTTTTTAAATGTTACAGGAAGGATGCACAAAGATCATTCTCTTCCCAGATTAAGGAAATCTAAGATTTTCCTTAAAAAAATCACATAAGTGTCTCCTTCACCCATTAGAATAATAATTCTTGAAATAAATGTTTTACTAACATAAGGAGGAGATTTCTGTTTATTGTTTGCAAGGCCAACAGAAAAAAAACCTGCTTTTCCGTTGACAAATGTCACTGAGATGAAATGGCGACAGCCTCCTAAAACAGACTGATACCTATAAATTAGCCATAACATTCTTAATAGAAAATTAATTTTCAACAACGTGATGGTAACATTATTTGTTAGTTAAATCACCATTCTGAAGTATATTTCCAGTCCCAAAACCACCGGTACAACTAGAGCAACAACAAACTGAAAAACATAACATGCAGTAGCTACAGAATTACAAGCATAAACCTTTGTTTATCTTTCTTCTGTCATGCATGTATACACTGCTGCTTCTGAAACTACTCATTACAGCAAAATCCAGAACTCAAGCAGGTCTTTAGCTCTCACATACATTCAGACACTAAACTGAAAAGCACAGATTAGAAGATAGCAAAACCCTTCAGTAAAATATCTTAATCACCTTAAGCTTCTAGGGAACCAGCAAGATCTTGAGTATTACTCGTGGAGCCAACAATGCACAATAGCTGCCAATGTACACTTTTCATTTTTTTAACACCTTTGCCATTCCAAGGCACTGTTGATCCTTCTTCCATTCTTCTTACATTGTGCCTTTATCATTGCAAGGAAGGACAGAAGGAAGAAGCCTCTAAATTTCAAAAGGTCCTATTTATGAGTTGTCAGCTTACAAAGACCTACAATCATTTGTCTTTCTTCAGAACTTAATGGGTGCAACATAGTGTAATAAGCCTAAAACAGATTTCATCCTGGAATCAGTAAGCAAGAGCATTGAAGTAGATTATAAAGTGCTGTACAATATACATGTATTTACAAACATATCCCCAAGGCAGAGAAAATCACACTATCCTAATACATCAATCAACAGAGGGAAGCAGGTAATGAAAGAATAGTATCTGCTCTCTAAATATTACGCTGTTATTTCTTTATCTGTTTTTTTCATATTCTTCATTTTTACCTCCCCCTGTATTTTCATCTTATAGGTTAAACTGAGACAAAAAGGAAATTTTATCCTTAAAAGAGTATTTTAATACCTGCTACAATTTCAGTAATCTCCTTCCTATTCCTGTTGCATGCTTTTCCAACCCTCTGTGAGGGGCCACTGACACAACAAGCATTTTTCATCTCGGAACTTTTTTTCCAAAGAACTTTACTAAAAGTTCTTGTCAGGCCTTCTGCAAAAATGAGGAAATTCTTGTACCACAGGCATTTTTTAGAGCAATGCTACTTCTTGCTTTTCATGACCTTTTTTCCTAGAGACTATGTTAAGAATAAAGGGAATTGAAGTGCTGTTTTGAAAGCATTTTTTTATTTTCTATCAAACAGCAGCTACCTTTTACGAAAAAGAAATGGCAACTAATCAAAATAAGAAGTTCAGCTGAAATTGTGTTCATTCTCTAACGAGCATTCAGAAGCTAAAGAGCTCTCTAAACAGATAAACAGAAACACCACAAAAAAACCAAAAAAAACCACAGATTAACAACATCTGCTGCAGAAAGACTCACCTCCCAGAGCCATAAAAGATTAATCTTGCCACCCTTTCATATGGCAATATGACATAAACTTTTTTTCTTTGTGGTTCCTTCTCAGCATTTATTCCTGTGGATAGCTGTTTTTAAACAAAAGAAATGCTTTTAAGACACAGTTCTGCAGCCATCACATCCACAACTGGGACATAAGGCTGAGGACTGGCTTTTGATTCTTAATCTTGAGTGATTAGCAGAGAAACTTGTAATCAGTCCAGACAGATCAGATTACCTGGTCATTTGTTCTCTGCTGTCCACATCTCTTAGGAGAAATGACTCTGTCAGACAGGACCTGTGAGACAGCAGCAGTCTGCAGCTATCACACTAAGATACACAAAGCATCATTAATTATAACAGTATCAAAGTGCAAGTCCCTGAGCTCATCGCTTCCACTACATACAAATGAGATCTTCTGTGACCATGGACTTCTTCTATTAGCTTATGTCACCTCCTGCAGCACCCCATGTGCCAATGTTATAAGAGCACTTTACAGGTTGACAGTTCAAGTTAACAAGTGCAGAGAAAATAATATAAGTGTGCGGAAATGTCACAAGTAACACCCCTGTGAGTTTAGCCCCCCTAACAGAGCTTGGCAGCTTTCACCTACAAATGTAAATGATAAAAACTGCCAAATTAAGAAAGGCACCTTTTTTTAAATCCAGGTAATAAATATGAAGAAATAGAGGTTTGCCATGGAAGCTGCAGTGGGAGATAAGCATAGCATCACCTTGGTAAAAAGCAGTGATACAAAAAACATTGATGAACCAAAGATATTTTTTAATTTTTCTGATCTATTACTGTATTTCTAGACTTTTACATGTGTGAAAAATAGATACTTTACACTCTGCTTTCGTTGGTTGAAGTTCCATAAAAGCAGGGAGATGAGTTGCTGAAAAGCCACATTTGCAGAATTGCTGCAAGCATGATTGACTAAAAATCTAGGAAAGGTTTGCTGTAAGAAAAAATACGTTTTACCAAACCAATTTTACAGCTAGAAAAAACAGACATTCCCTGGACACAACCTCTTCTTCCAGGATAATTACTTATTACCTAAGGAACAAGCCGCAAAAAGGATTTATGGGACAAAAGCTTGTTCAGTTTTTCCCTCTATTAGACTAATACAACACATTACCTGCACTGCTCATTCCTTTCTGCACCCTGGTGCACCACATTTTTTGACAAAATCAAATGTCCCTTCACAGCATCTGTGGAATTCAATGCAAGTGGTTGAAAGATAAATTAACAAATGAATAATACTCACTTAAATGCTGACAGACATGCAGCCCTTTCAGAAAATAAAAATGTAGCCCTCAGACAAATAAAACCCATTAAGAACAGCTGCAACAAAGAGAATCCAAAGTCAATTATTTCCCATAACACACTGGAGTAATTTTATATGTCATCCCACTGAGCTACAACAGGACTCCTACTTCAATGAATTCAACTGATAACACAAAATGTGTGTTGCTGCCTGTACTTTATTTTCTGTAATGCATAAATAGTTGCATCAGCTTCACAGAGGAAAATTATTAATTCTGCACAAATTTACAATGAGCTACTCTCTTCACTGAGAAAAATTCTTTATGAGGGATTACATATTCACATCATTTGCATGAGTAGCATCCAGGTGAAGTCAATATACTTTGCAGCAAAGAAATCATCTTCTTGGAAGGTGAAGTATATTTTGCCCTGAAGAATTAAGATATTTAGTCCTATTGTAGCTATAAACTCTACATACAAAAGTAGGACAGGAACAAGGTGGTGATTTTTCTATTTCTGTACCAGTTTTTTTCACAAACACTTGATTTGTTTTGTTGGAATCAAACAAGTTTGTTTTTTTCTTTTTGCTTAACTTAACTCTCCCACAAGAAAAAAAAAAACCACAAAAACATTCAGCCAAGTAAAACCCAAAATCTATAAAGGGACTCAAAATATTCTGCAAAGTAAAACATGTAAAGACCTCAGTCTGTTCAAAAAAAAAGAAGAAAGTACCAAGAAGGTAGCTTTGTTCATAATTTACAAGTAGGTTTAAATGACAGAACAATGCCAGGTACTAACAGATGCCCTTAAGTCTAGGTACAGAAGACAAACTGAGGCCAAATAGCTGGAAATAAAAGCATAGCTACAATTAATTTAGGAATTAGGCCTGTTTTGTTCATAGTCTTTGGGTTTGGTGGTGTGGTTCATTAACTGTTGTTTGGTTTGGTTTGGCTTTTTTTTAAAAAAAAAAATAAAAAAATCTCACCTCCAGAAAAACCTAGCAAGTTAATGAATAGTTGCTCCATCTCTTTGTATTTTAATATTCTTAACCCAACACAACTTACTGCCCTTGACCCAGAGATAACTGGAAGGCTTTTGTAAGCTGCATACAAAAGCTCTAACCAGAGGATCGAGTGGTCCTTTCCAATTCTATAATTTATCAAGCCTTTTTTTCCTGTTGAAACAGATGGGTACATACATACCAGGCTGTTTAACCATCCACAAGAGTCCAAGCTTTTATGATTTTAGTCTTCCTTTCACTATATATTGTTTGAAATTTGAAGTATGACCATTCCCCACAAATTCCTATAACCATGTGGCTTTTGTACTGCAAGTGTGCAAACTCCGCATTGTAGCAACAGTGTATATAAATGGAATTCGGGTCTGAAATAAGACCTTAATTCATGTTAGAATCTGCTAAACCCTTCTGTTCACCTTGAATATGAAAATAATTTGTGATACACCTATGCAAAAACATTCTCTCTCTACCTTTGAAATATGTAGAGTGACTGAAAATGGAAATTTCCTTTGTTGCCAAATTCTAAGCTTAAACAAAGCCCTTAACAGATTCCACACTGTTTGCTCTACTTTTGGTAAATAAACGCTGTTTGCCATCAAAATACAGAAACAGAATAACAAGTCATGAGTTTATTCACCAACTACTAAAACATACATTAACAATTAAAGCATCTAATCATGAGAAAGTTTTTACTTACTCATAGAAATATTGGCTCTTCCTTCCATACAACGACAACCAGGCTCATTAAAATTTAAGTTTTGGCAGTTTCATATGCTAGCTCCAAAATGGAGAGCTCCATTAAACAAACTGAAATGTGCATTACAGGGACAACAAAGCATCCTAAAACCTTTTTTAACAGACACCCTGCTGCATGGAATGTTCTAAAAAAATAAATATTGAACAACAAGAAATATCTTTGAACTTCTCTGTTTAATAGACCTTAAAGGCCTCCTACTGAGGAGCAATAAATATGCCTCAAGAAATCAGTGTATCACTTCATACCATTTAATAATGCCACAATTGCTTTTGTTATGCAGACTGTATAGAAGGGTGAATGCTATCCGAGAGCAAAGCCATGCATTGAAAGTGCCTTTCTTTCTTGTGTTAGTCAGCATAGCATCCCTGTTTCAGTTCTATTCTCTTCCACCTGTAGGTCCTTCCAGTAGACAGCTGAGTCCACTTAAAGCATCGAGATAGAATAGTTTGGCATCCACTTTCCCAACTCAAGCTATTAAAACGAACTACTGTGATTCATGAACCATGGCTGAGTGGCTGACTAGTCCTTTCACTTAGGTTCAAGATTTTTATTCATCTATCTGTACCTCTTTGAAACAAAAACCTGACAAAGACACCAACACGCTGAGATTCACTGTCTCATCGGTGTCTAATGCTGGCAATGAAGAATCTTGACATTCACAAACCCCTATTCTAAATCTGTCTGTTCTGATGATATCATTTGCACAAATAAGCTTTGCTGATGGTTAGTCACCTCTCAGTGGGCTGTTTCACTCCTGACTTTGTATCTGGGCACAATCAAGTAAGGACGACATTTTACTATTCCATTATTATTTATCATTAATATTCTATCATTAGTTCTAGTTGTATCTTGTTACTTAACTGGTGTTTTGAAGTATTTCTGCATCATTTTTGCTCTCAGAACCCTGGAAATCAGAGAGCTTGCCTCTGAAATAGTGGTAGGTCTCTGTCACTGATGATTCTTATTTGTTTAAAAGACATACAAATTTTCCCAATGAGATCAAGCTATAGGAAATAATCCACATTTTTTAAATCTCTTCTTTCAACAATAAACTTTAGAAGTGATTCAGTGTAAAACCAAGTTAACTTATGTATAACTTGATAGTTGAGAATTAATTTATATTAATTAGACACAAAACATGCATTCTTAACATGTGCTTGGGTGCAAGCAACATCTAAGGCCCACTTACAATTGTGTCTTGTTTTCCTTTATTAATTTTTCTTTCTGTATAATCTTTAGTGACTGCACACGCACTTCCTCTGGCATAGGAATGGGGAATGCAAAGAATATTCTAAGCTATGGTAACACTAACGTTTCCCAAAACCTACCTTCTGTCTGACACGGGGAAAAAAACTGCCCTGACTCTGTAACTCTGCTGTTTTTAATAGCAAAACTGATTGTCTACAGGAAAAGTGGTCTCTTAAACTGGTAGATACAGGTAAGGAACAGTATAGCCCCCCTGTGATCCAGGAAGGAAGATGTTAGGGACCTACTGATCCTCCTAGATCCTCATAAGTCTATGGGACCTGAGGGGATCCACCCAAGGGTGCTGAGAGAGCTGGCAGATGTGCTAGCTAAGCCTCTTCTGAGTATTTTTCAACAGTCTTGGCTTACTGGAGAGGTCCCAGATGATTGGAAGTTGGCAGATGTGGCACTCATCTATAAGAAGGGCAAGAAGGAGGCTCTGGGGAATCACAGACCTGTCAGCCTGACCTTGGTACTAGGGAAAATTATAGAATGTATCATCTTAAGGGAAATTATGCTGCACCTACAGAATAGTAATGGAATAAGATCTAGTCAGCACGGATTCAGGAGGGGAAGGTCCTGCCTGACCAATCTAATTTCCTTTTATGATCAGGTAACTCCTCTGATTGATGAGGGGAAACCTGTGGATGTAGTGTATCGAGATTTTAGCAAAGCCTTTGATACTGTCTCCCATAGTAAACTCCTGGTGAAACTGGTGGAATGTGGCTTGGACAGGTTTACTCTGTCCTGGGTTAAGAAAAGGCCAGATGGCTGAGCTGAGAGAGTGGTGGTGAACAGTGTCATGTCCACTTGGAGGTTGGTCACCAGTAGGGCTCCCCAGGGTTCAGTGTTGGGGCTGGTTTTGTTCAATATCTTTACTGATGATCTGGATGAGGGGATGGAATCCGTTATTAGTAAGTTTGCGGGTGACACCAAGCTTGGAATGAGTGTTGATCTGTTAGAGGGTAGGAGGGCTCTGCAGAGAGACCTTGACAGGCTGGATAGATGGGCTGAGTCCAACAGTATGAGATTTAATAAATCCAAGTGCCGGGTTTTCCACTTTGGCCGCAATAACCCCACACAGGGTTATAGGCTGGGGTCGGTGTGGCTGGAGAACGGCCAGGAGGAGAGGGACTTGGGGGTGCTGGTTGATAGGAAGCTGAATATGAGCCAGCAGTGTGCCCAGACAGCCAAGAAGGCCAACGGCATCCTGGCCTGTAACAGAAATAGTGTCACCAGTAGGACCAGGGAAGTTATTCTTCCTTTGTACTTGGCACTGGTTAGGCCACAGTTTGAGTACTGTGTCCAGTTCTGGGCTCCTCAGTACAAGAAAGATACCGAGTTACTGGAACACGTTCAGAGAAGGGCAACAAGGATGGTGAAGGGACTGGAGCACAAGCCCTATGAGGAGCAGCTGAGGGAGCTGGAGTTGTTCCATCTGGAAAAGAGGAGGCTCTGAGGAGACCTTATTGCTGTCTATAACTACCTGAAAGGAGGTTGTAGACAGGCGGCGGTCAATCTCTTCTCTCAGGCTCCCAGTGACAGGACGAGAGGACACAGTCTTAGGCTGCGTCAGAGGAAGTTTAGGCTGGATATTAGGAAAAACTTTTTCACCAAGAGAGTGATTTCCCATTGGAATGAGCTGTCCAGGGAGGTGGTAGAATCACTGTCCCTGGATGTGTTTAAGGAAAGGTTGGATGGCGTACTTGGTGACATGGTTTATATGACAGGATGGTGTTGCGTAGGTTTGGTAAGTTAGGTAATAGGTTGGATTTGACGATCTCTATGGTCTTTTCCAATCTTGTCAATTCTGTGTATTTTGTGGATTATTTAATAATGTAGCTGTGAATCAGGTATTTTAATTAGTCATCTCAGCAAATCTTCGCATCACTACAAGATCTATCCAATACCTCACCAGCATCAACCAGTCTCTAATCTCCAGCACAAGGCTGTACCTTGACATGCATTTTAAGGTAGCAGCTATGCCAAAAAAGACATTCCCTCTGTTTCCACCCTCAACTAACAACTCCCATAAGCCCACATCGCTTCCTAGTGCATGGTGCCTTGAATGCAGACAACCAAATCTAGATAATTTAATCCAGCTCTTACTTGGCTCTTATTTTTGACAACAGAATTTTCTGACTAGCAGAAGCCCTGAATCCAATTAAAAAAACACCATATGAATATACAGGTGACCCCACATCTTTTCCAAATTTCCTTAGAAATATCAACACAATAGACACACAATTTATTTCATATCTGCAGACGCATGCTCTGATAGATACAATTCTGTCCATAAAACAGTGTGTGGTCCCCACCCTCTGCTTTTGCCCCCACTTCACCTAAGTCTGCTCAATACAACTTCCCTCTTGTTCTGAAACTTTTAATCAATTCTTTTTAGCATGTCACAGTTACATTTTCAGATATTGCCCTGAAGAATGCCAAATTGTTTAAAGAAAAATTTCATCGCATAAGCCTTAATCACAGTCAAGAAAAAAATATTTCCCATATTCCATGCTTGCCAAATAAGGAACACAATAGACATGTCTAAACAAGAGTATGAAAACAGTTGCACCTGGTCAATATCACATGAAAGAAGAAAAAGATACAGAAAAATAAATGCTGCAGTCTATTGCAAAAAGAGCACATAATTGTCACATTAGAAAGAAGAAAACTTATTTTCTATGAAGATTTGAATTAATAAATTAGGCAAGATGTTGGTGCTGGGGATACTTTGTGATTTAACTTTGATCAGAGCCAATATGAACGGAAGTTACTTACAAGGATTTATGCCTATAACGATAGCAAAATATTCTTCTTCCTTTGCTCCTTTCCCCTTTTACAGGCTGAGAGAAGAAAAGGTATAGCATTGATAACAAGATCAAATTGCTTTACCATGTCACATGTGTCCTTAAAGAGTAAAGACAAAAATTACAACTTTTTACTCTTATCTGGAGGAAAAACCCTACTAAAATGTAACTAATGAAAATACTTATACTATTGTGCACATAGCCACACTTGGAGCAGAAAAGCTGCATTACTTCCTTCTTTCAGCTGAAATGCCTGACAGTTTTTTGCCAATAATGCGTATTTTACAGGCTGCTTTATTTTCTTCTGAACAACATTCCCTACAGGAAATATTCATAGAAAATAAAAATAACCCCTGAATTTCACTATTTCAGGCAATCGAAAGATTACAAGTTTTTCTTGGCAACCAGTTCTGAAGCTCTTGATCTGTTTAGTTCCCAGCTTCTCCCTCAGTTCCTGCCTGATTTAGAAAAATATAGGAAGCCTCTCCCATTTTTCAAGCTTCTTTCACCGACTTACTTCCCCATCCTCTTAACTTCCAGAGCTCCTAGCCCCACATTTCTCCTGAACTTCTTTTCCTTCTCAATGCTTCATGCCTTCCTTTTCCACAGTAGCTGCAGTGAACTCCATCTCATACTTAACTTTGGGGTTTTGATATTCAACTTTTCCCCTCTTATCATCAGCCCTTCATAACCTCATGCATTTTCTAAAGGGAACATAGCCCAGCTTCCAGTAAGTCCTACCCTTTATCCTCCTTGCTTCTCTGGATCAGGTTCTCACTTTCCCTACTCCGACTTCCTCCACTCCAGTAAGGAGACACATTTCAGAAGCTGGCAAATTTAGAAAGACAGAAGTCTTCCAGGCACAAGAATTTGCCAAGTCTACAGATTTACAAAGACAATGTCATTTAACTAAGCATTCCCTCCCACTCTTTACTCATTTTACTTCACATGAGTTTCACAATGCTTATTTTGGGATATTTTCCTCAAAATACATTCCAAACACAATCAGATCATTTCAGGTTAGAGTAACCAAGTCAAAACTGTTGGATTTTACTTTTATCAACTAGAAGATGCCAAAAACAAGATGACAGGAGACTCTTGATTTTTTGAGAAGTCAAAAATAACCTTATTTCTTTTGATATAATCCAAAAATTTATTCAATGGAGAATCTTGTAGGAGTAATTTTTCGGAGACACGAGTTCTGCTACAGTGCTGCCTGCTTCACAGCATCAGACTTAACAGCCTAGATACGTGGGAGTAACGTAATACATACATATGAATTAAAAAAAAAAAAATTAAAGTAAAAAAACCAAAGCCTTTCTTTTTATCCAAATCTCTGACTGAACAACATGAACAGGCTTTGGGGAACAACCTTACATTAACTTTCAAATGATCAAAACTCCCTATCCTGTTGCAAATGTTCAAGATCCTGAATGTTACTAGACACTTTAACTCCCCTCCCCAGGTTTTCATTGGTATCAAAAACCACATTTTGTGTTACGTAAATGGCTCCAGCTAATACTAACTACTGCATCATAAGTATCAATGTTCCTCTGACTGCAAATCAGTTCTAAATCCTAACAGCTATCTAAACCATTTATGCAACTATAAATCTTCAACAATTATCCAACATTAATATTCTTCAAAGTCAAGAAAGCTTCTTATAGCACAAAAACGCAAAATGTTCGTTTCTTTATCACAAATTCAAATACAAAATACACATTCCTGAAATTTAATGATTTCTGAAAAGTTTGTGTTGTTTGGGGGGTTGCGTGTAGTTGGCTCATGAAAACATCTGTTCAGCAAGTTATGAAAATTTTACAAGATAGATATTAAATTATTCACCAGGTCTATGTTATTTCAATGAGTTTTATTAGTGTCACTGAATGAATGTTACGAATACAGAAAATTATCTTGGACGCAATAACGTGTTTTAACACGTCATTCCTTTCCTGAATGATCTACTGCTTATTCCTCCATTAAAAGGCAAATTATTCTAGATAAACATTCCCATACCTAATTTCCATATATCAGTCACTAATACAGCCCACAAAACGTGATCGTGAGTCTTTAACGGGCTAGTATGCCCTTGACTTGAAATCAGAAAAATCTGCTGTTCTAAATGGCAAGCTGCTGAGTCCACAGCTAGTATTCCAGCAACTGCCACATTCTTAACCCACGGTTCACCTAGTATTGCCTCCAGCAACACACTGGCATGACAAGAAGAACTGTAAATATAAATGGCCTAACAAGTGACCTAATAACATTTCCATTTCTCACCTCATTACCTCCTTTTTGCCAATCAAAGGGATCAAAGGCCTGGAAGAAGCACCCTATCCTGAGTTGCTGTGGCCTGGGGAAAAAAATTCTGTATTTGTTCTGAGTGTATTCTCACATAATCAAAAGAATATAAATATGAAGCTTATGGGAAAGCATTCCAGAACTCTCACTACAAGACTGCTCTTGGCCACACTTTGGTCACTGCGTAGGTTTGAGGGACCTATACAGCAGGAAATGATGTGCACAAGAAAGAACGAGGGCTAGATTAGTCACTCTAAGAACAAAGCCAGGGCAATTTTCAACTTTTATTTTCATAAAAAACAAGTGAGTGCAAACTACCTACGAATCATCTGACCTACAGGATGATAAATCCAAGACTGTTTGATTTGTATTAACTAGTCGTAAATTTCAATTTCAGTGAATTCACTCTCCATTAACTGTCTCCCTTATAAAAATCATGTAAAGATTTCTACTGTTTTCCTACTGTATGTATTATTTGCATATGCTAACCCAAGAAGATATACCACAGCTGCAAAAATACTGCCCATGCTAAGGGCATCTCCCAAGACAAAAGATAGTAATCTTCTATTGCATAGCAGAAATTCAATTAAAATAATTTCCCTTTTGTTTCCTAAGAAGTACTGTCTTTTACCACTACTGGAAAGATTTTTCTACTTAAATTTTATACTCATTGCGTAAAGGTCCCTCTTTTCTTTAAAAAAACAGTGTATTAATTGAAATATAGACACTAGATCAGCCACATTAGGTCACATAACCCTATAACCTGTCTCCACCAATGATAACTTTCAGGTTCCCCTAGCCTGTGTCCCAGTATGCAAGCACACAGAGTACGTCAGGTTGTACTACCACTTCCCATTTTTACAGAAATATTTGTTAGGGTCCTGGTTGCCTCCCTACTCTCTCAAGCTTCTATTTCCTATCTGCCACCATAGAACATCACAGAACTCACAGCAACTCCACCAATCACCTCCTTTCTCTGACACACCTCTTCCTTACAGCAGGGAGAGGAAATACAAGATGCTGAGTGCACACAAGGGAATGATCCCATTTGCTGTGAGTTTACAATTGCTGCCCAACCCAGCAAATCTGCAGCCAGAGCACAACTGGGCAGAGTACACAGGTACAACAAATTGGAAGCGCAGTCGAGGTGTCAGAGGAGCTCTGTTCAGAATTCCCTGCGGCTCCCTATCCTCCCATTTCAATCCTGGACTCTCATCTCTTCCCAGTATTAAAGGACTTTGAACATCTGACATACAAGAGTGGTCATGGGGTGTAATACAGAGTCAGACTCCTCTTAGTGGTGCCCAGTAAATTGCAAAGAAGGTGGAAACTGAAATACAAGAAATGCAGGAAAAAAATTTGTTCTTTTTTTAAACTATAAGGCTAGACAAACATCTGGACAGGCTGTCCAGAGAGTTTCTGGAAGCTTTCTACCCTCTGAGACACTCTGAACCCCACTACACACATCCCTGCGTAAATCCTAGCTGACCCTGGTTTGAGCAGGTATGTTGGACCAGACAATTCCCAGAGAACCCCTCCAGCATCATTGATTCTTTTTCTCTCCTACCATTGATTAATGTTTTGTGAGAGTGGGTATTCATTAGGTTTGTCATAGGACTGTTTAATCCTTGGTAAATTCCTGACCTCTCTCACAGGCCCACAGTACTCCTATATTAGAACTTCAGAAGAAAATATCAGATACCCAACTTGCACTGGTTTTGGATGGGATAAGTTTCTTCACAGCAGCTGGCTGTGCTATGTCTTGGATTTGTGAGCAAAGCAATGTTAGCACAGGAAGGCATGTTTTAGCTATTGCTAAGCAGTGCAACTGCTGGGATAAAAGAAGGAAGAGGAGGTGTTCACAGTTACGGCATTTATCCTCTGCTTTCCTGTGGATGGCTGAATGCCTGCTTGCCCCTGGGAAGAAGAGAAGAGGAGACTGAGGGGAGAACCCACTGAAGTTATGACTTCCCTGTGAGGGCAGGAAGAGGGGCAGGCACTGATCTCTTCTCTGTCATGATCACTGACAGAACCCAAGGAAATGGCCTAAAGTTGTGTCAGGGGAGGAACAGGTTGGATATTAGGAAAAGATCATTCAGAGGGTGGTCCGACACTGGAACAGGCTCCCCAGTGGTCACAGCATCAAGTCTGGCAGAGTTTGAATAGTACTCTCAGACACTTACACTGTGGCTCTTAGGGATGGTCCTGTACAGAGCTAAGAGTTAACTCCATGATCCTTCTGGGCCCCTTCCAACCTGGCATATTCTGTGATTCCGTTCTGTTTTCACTACATAACAAACACATCAATCCTCTACCAGGACTACTGTGGGATTTAAAATTGCTAACAACTCACTCTTCTACCTGTACTAATGTAACTCAACTCAATAGAAATAATTATACCAATGTTAGATTAACAGTTTAACCTTTTTTGGGCTATAACGTCCTTAAAGAAGTGCATAGAAGATTTTAGCATGACCAGTAAGTCACATCTAAATTAAATTCCGTTAGTTACTTGGTCTCAAGAATTAATTCAAAGTGTCTAACTTCTGCAATCTGATTTTCACAAGCCCTTGATTTGTTAAGAAACATATATTATACTACATACATTAATTTCCCACAGGGTAGTTACCCAAAAAGCTTCTAATTGACCTAAAAAATGCTGAAATCCCAATCCATTTCCACTTTTTTAAATTATTAGTATGTGAAGGGCACTTTCTCCATGCTATTAAGAATATAAGGCTCAAATTACTCCTTACCTGCAGTAAATAGTTTATTCCTATTTAGATAGCACAGTTCAGCCTTATACTATCAAAGTAGTCCTGACAGTTCTTGCTTTAAGTGGCTTCCACAGTTTCTTTCCACAAAGGAGCAAAACGCCAAAATCATTGCAAAAGAAGAAATTTTGTTACATTAGTACAAAGCTAGTTATAAATGAATGCTGCCAAGTCCATTTCACATGAAGGGTGAACCACTGCCACTATTTGAATAGTTCAAATATAATTGATGTTTCTAAATATTCTCCCTCGAGAAGCCCAGCACAGCAGAGACAAATTTGAATTAAGCAAAAATTCCATAATTCAGTGGTAGAAAAAAATGGAACATCTATTTTAACTATGAAAAAGCTTTTACGAACACCACAGATACCAAAGATAATGCACCTACAGCAAGTTAACAACAGGCTGTAACTATTCAGAGAAAATATAACCTAGCTAGTTCTAACAAAGGTTCTTTCTCATGCGGAAGACATTTAAGTACAGTGAGTATTCTGCACATCTAGTTTGTATTTTTATAATAGTTTCAGCATATATGAAAAAGGCTGTTTTTTCTGAGGGTTTTTTGCAACCTGAGCTGAAGCCCTGAGCACTCCTCCTAATAACCTTTTATTCACTGACTTTCCAGGGCAAGCTGTTAAGACATTAATCATTAATGTGTCTCCAGTCTGTAGGTGGACAGTGCAACCCCTAAGCTTTTCTCAAGCATCTACGGGTCACGTTTGCAGGCCACAGAAACAGCCACCTTCCATCCCACTTTCAAATCTACTGGTTGGTTGCCCACTGAAACTCATTCAACTCAAGTATTTTCAATAGCATCTTCCACCTCATGTATCAGCCAGAAATTGCATAAAAATCTCAGCTTCCAATTCTCAGTGTAGACTGTCAGAAGGCATGAAGGTCAAGTCCATACTCAAGGAGAAAAGCACAGAAGAAAAAAATGTTAAAGTAACCTGAAACAAATTTGAAAATCACTTCAATCCTCTTTAGACTAGCAGTCAGTATAGTCTGATTCACTCTCAGGGCTTCATCAGACACTAGTAAAATATACTATTCTGCACAGGGAAGAGGAACATAAAAAAATATTTTAGCCTTTATTCACATACATTCACTGAAATCCATGGGGGCACAGGATCCCATTGTTTCTGTCATGATGTAGCAATTATGTTGAAACTGGACTACTTGGTAACATTAAAAATAAAGTAATCTGTGAGAAGCAATGAACACATTTCATGAGTTGCAGATTTGGATACAGATTCATAATATACAATATCAAACACAAGGATCGAGTTTAATGGGGTGTTTTGGATAATTGCTCCATCATTGCATATAACGTTTCTGAAGTATACTGGAAACCTCACTATTAATTGCTGAGTCACCCCAAATCACTTAGGTAACGAAACCAAGGTACAGTTCCACACACAGAATATCCAGGACAACAACTACAATTAAGACATCAGCTGCTAATTAGATGATTATCAGACATTCCAGCCATAACACATTTTCATTAGTCACCTACGTTTTAACTTTCTGCTCCCTCCAGAGACACACTAGGAATCTCAAATACTTGCAGTAAGTATCTCTTTTGCAAGCATCTCACTACTCTTGTGTCAATAATTTAGCTTTTTTCTATCTTCCCAAAGTTTCAGATGGCCCTCCCTATAATAAATTAGTCAATTATTAATTATTGTAATTTAATGTTTAACTGGATGTATTCGGCGCCTTCAATTAACAAATTGAATTCCTGCCCGTGAAATATTACCCCATATTCCAACACTGGTTTTTGAATACACTGTTCTTAATTTATATTGTAAGCATACTTATTGAGATGTTTGGTACTTGGAGCATCCCCAAGCACAGTACAATAAGCAAAGTAAAAGGGGATTCTGGCTAAGCAACAGCATTGGACGGATAAGCAAAAAAAAAGCTCAGTAAAAAACTCAGTAATGTAGTACCAGCATGCATCTTTAAAAGTTATTGTTGGTCAATACAAAAGAGTAAAATGAAAACTGAGGAAGGAAATTAAGCAAGTTTTGTGCTAACTGCAGTTACTCCAGTGCATGATAAGCACTGTATGAGAAAACATGAATACAACTATTTGACACCTTTATAACAGTGCAATGAAGACTTGTATCACTATTTAAACTGAGGGAAAAAAGCTGGGATGTCCTTAGGACTTGAAAGTCCTTGGCAACAAGTGCCTTTATCTAATATATAGGAACCACAGGAAAGGTACAAAGAAAGAAATGGCACAGTCAAAGCAACAACCCGGAAAAGTAAGTTGTGCAGCTCTGATTGGGCTGACACAAGTTGGCAAGGCTGTCTTGCTCTAGGCAAACAAAGTGGATGATGCAGCATTGAGGGCGAGCATAGAATTTTTTACCTGCAAGGGTGAAGAGTTTTAGCTGAATTTAAGAATCAAAAAATAAGCAGCATTTGGAAAAGATTCAAGTATGAAAAACTGAAGAAAACACTGTGCTGAAAAAAGCGCCCAGAGAAACACAGTCGTGCGGAACAGAATGCTCACCCACCGAGATAAGAAAAAGTTGAAAAACAAAGTTTCTTTTAGTTGTACAGTACATATGCTGATAGGTGTGGGCAAGGCAGCAGTCACAAAGACAAGCAAGTATTTTCCTTGCAAATAACAGCAGAAGCAGAAAGGCAAGTTTGTGAGAGCCAAATCTAAGTGGGAAGTCTTGCTCTGCACATAGCAGTCATATTTCCAGACAGAGCGAACACATGTATGCACATAGCACAGTGCAGCTCCTTTCTTGAAGTTGGGCAGTGCAATCCAGGAGCTCCAACCACCCTCTGAACCTGTTCTTTAACTTGTAGTAACACACAGTTACTTCCATCCATACTGTCCTTCTTGACTATCTGGTTTTAATGACTGTAATTTGTCAGCATTTCAAAATCTCTATCAGCCACTTAAAGAAAAAAAAAAAAAAAAGGAATTTTTTTAACATTTCCTCTTTGTACTGATAAACGTGATAATCGGGATAGTCATCTTTCCATATTAGCCACTACTATGAGAAGTAATGGATAAAGTTTTTATTCACACGTATCTCAATTTCTGCTAGGCACTGTAGCACATTAGGTCTTTTTTTTCTGCTCTTATGCCTCCTTATCCTCTTAAAGAACTTACTTAGAGTGATTTGGTGGTCTCTCTTACATACTGCAAAATAAGAATCACCTAGGTAGAAACAGAGCAGTCAGACATAGATAGCCTCTACCAACCTTGTGAGACAGTTAACTGGTCCATACGTTATGCCTAAATATTTAAAGTTGTAACTTTAAATATTTAGACACCGTTGGAACATTTGAATGATCAGAGTTTCTACAGCAATATCCATCTCTTTAAATTGCATCGGTATTAACAATATTCATTTGAAAAGGGTTTATTATACTACTGCACAGGCTAATAACATCGAAATGTTCAAACAGGAGTCCTGAACTGCAGTCAGCACTTTCTGGGTAACTGTGATACTCATGACCAAACCCATTTTTAGGGAAATGGTTCACTCTTGTGGCAGAAATCGGTCACTGCAAGAATAGAGGCTTCTCAAACACACAATCAGTAATCCAAGCAGTTTGTCCCCAGGGTCTCTTTCACATCATTATTTACATGACTATGAAATTGGCATGTTATTTTAAAGGATTGTTTTTCTTTCCCTAAACCTCATATATAAGCACCATTGCTCTTAGCTAGATTATAAATTGCTTTCAGCATCTTAAGAGCGAGAAAATGCCATTCTTGGGGGAAGCAGTGACCATATTCGTAGGTGTGATACGTATTCCCAATATTTGGGAGATTAGTCTATCCAAACTTTTACTTATCACCTTCTAAACAAGAACTAACAATTATGCAAGAACACTCGGCTGAGCGAGTTGTTTAGGAGAAAGAACAGTTTCTCAGATGCAAATTTTTTATACGTCTTATCACCTGTGAAAATCTCGCATCCTCTCAGATCTTCTGCCTCCTCACTCCCACCAGCCCCTCGGCAGAAGCAGCCCACATTGCCTGCCAACAAGGAACAGAATGCAAACAAGGGCTTTGAGCACTATCTTCAGTTTGCAAGGGAAGGGTATGCTCTCTAATCTTGTTTTAAAAGTCCTTGGCCTGTGACTAAAATACAAATAAGCGTGAGCAAAAACTTGTGAATTTGTGGACAATCTCACTAATGGAAGTGGGGGAAAAAAGCCCATGGATTTCATATACAAGACATGAAGAAGGGTCTCTGATTTCCACCTATCTCCATCCATACTTAGCTTACTTCCTGCTGCAACTGGGTTGTCACCTTCCCAGTTCCATCGTTAATACAGGGCTAAGTGGAATGAAGTGCTATGGCATGCATCAACCTAGGCCAGTATTTAAAAATACCCAAGCTATTAGGCAGATCTCCGTGTTCAACAATCCAAAAAAGGTTTACAGACCTGAGCCAAGGTTAACCAGTATTTTAGGTCATGAACTACATGTATGTGATGCTCTATAAGCCTCCATGAAATAGCATCTTTAAATGCCATCATTTTCTTCCTGCTTTGAAAAATAAAATGTTACTCAAGGATACTTGGGTGCAAACTTGCTGTAAAAACACAGAAACGCACAAAAGCTTTGTGCTTTATTAGCACTAAGGTTTCTTCTACTATTTAGCAATTTTACCTCTTTATTTCTATGCTGTATCCCTGGGTGTAATAATCCAGTGGGTGTAAGAAAAGTTAAGAAATCAAAATCTCTTTCAACAAAAACTTATTTTCAAAAACAAAATTGAATTACTGTACTAATTCATCTGAAGATTTGGCAATAACCTACAAACAAGAAAGGGACGTCTACAAAATCTTCTCCTTCCTAAAATTAGTTTGCCTCCTGCCCTTTCAAGTAGTATAAAACTAATCTGGTAAATCTGCACAACCTGATACTACTAAGAAGAGAATAATCTGTCGAACTGTTGGTAATCCAATCTGCCCAGGTTACCCTCGTACAAGCAAGACTTTCTGTAAAAGACACCAAGTAACTCCATTTTAGTTGAGTGTTTTTAGCTTCAGGACACTGGCACACTGGGAAATCTGTTGTGCATCAGCCATTTGTTCATAGAGCACGACTAGGTACTGGTGTAATTTTCTCTTGCCATCCTCAGCAGCATTTCTGAGCCTAGCCACAAAGGAACATTTAGATGATGCATTCAGACACATGGGTGAGATTTATGAAGAGAACAGAGAGGTTTCACAGCCTCTTGAGAAACCCCCAAACCCCAATTTCCTGTCACAGTCTCTGTAAGGGGATTTCACACCTCTTTCAGGACCTGGTTTTATTAAATGAACGATCAAGAACAGAGGAAGATAATTTTAGTCTTCCTTGGTTTCTCAGGTGAAAGAGAAGAGGTTATGTTCAGTGGCAACCAAAGCAGTGCAAAAGTTGCCTTAAGCACTGGTATGAGCTGTTGAATTTTGGTACTGGCCTGCAAAAAATACATCAAAAGAGCACATAACTGGAAACCTAACATCAGTTTGCACCAGTTGGTTTCTCATCTCCAAAAAACTGTAAAACTCCTCTGTTGCAAAAGGCAGTTCTGTTCAAATCTGAGTGTCTTGGAGATGTGTTTGATCCTGCACCATTGCAACATAAGAGCTATTACATAAACCTGAAAAGGAAAAACCCTTTTATATATACATCTGTTTAGCAAATCTAGGTAAGGATAAGAAACGTGGACCTTTTTGCTTTCTATGGAAATCTGGTTTTGGAAACAAGTACAAACTGAATCCTCCTTTTTTTCAGTTAGCATGTTGAATAAAATATTTCAAATTAATAATGACCATAAAGTTTTAGTGATTCCTATTAGACAAAAATGAATTTCATTGCTGGAGATGTTCAGTCTCAGTATCTTTGTTATTTCTTTCACTGGAGAGCATACATATAAACATAAACTACACTTATCTTAAAATATTTATTTTCATTCACCATAGGAAAACACTTCTCAGCCTGTTCCTTCTACTACTGTTTCACAAAACAGGTTTCAAAAGTGCTCTCTCCTGCAGTCCTCTGATCTGTCTTAGCTTCTCCAGTCCTCTGGACTCTCCAAGGGTCTCAGAAGGAATCCTTTCTCCTTCTTACCTTGTGCTCACTGAAAGCACTCAAACCTGTCACCAGTTTCAAAAGGCAGACCTCCCAAAGGACTCTCCGTACAGACAACTTCCCCTCATCCAAATTTGACCTGAATCTCATCTCATTCATATCAGGTAAGTACATGAAATAACTACCACAATAACAAAATGTTGCTACAGTATTTTTCATCCAGGCAAATAAGCAACACATGTCAACGAGAAACTTTTTACACCAAGTATGCAAACCTTTCTGCAATGCCATACCCTGTAAAAAATAGTTTTAATACCTGTAGCTTAGCCCAGAACATATTTTGGAAGCTTGAAACAACTCTTCTCATCTTTAAATTGCAAAGTCACTGCTTCACAATATAGTTAGTTACACCAATCACAAAAAACCCCATACATTTACATATATGGGAGTAAAACTCACCATGCTGTTCATTTTTGAAGAGGAAGAGCTTGCTCTCTGCTTCCGTAGGCTGTTTAGCTCTTCTGTGTTTCCATCCTTTGGTTTTATGATCAGCCGACTGCCTCCAGCAGTACCTTCTGAAGAGGATCTCAATCGTTTCTCAACAAATCTGCCTTCTCGGAATGGACTGAAGCTACTGGCAAGATCAACTACAAACAGAGAAGCAACCAACAATCATTATAGGGAATTACTCTCTACAAATATTTTCTTCGTCAGGGAATGATGCCTGGAGGGTTTTCCTTACATTTTGGGGGATTTTTAATTTAGCTGCGTAGTTTGAATTATCGTCACTCTCTCGTGAGGCCTGTTCCTGGATGTCTGCATTTTTACTAATAGATAAGGAGGTAGCAAGACAAAACATGAGCCTAGAACTCCTGGACCTACTTCAGAAGGGGGGTGGATCCTGGGAGGGCACAGGGAATGAGGAGGACTCTCGTTGGGTACTTTAGGGATGCAGGTGTTAGGTGAATTTTGGTTAGATGATATGATGGATGGTAGCTTGGAAGGTTATAAACGTGAAGAGACTGCTGTCCTTATTCTCTTCGGATCACAAGACTTTGCCAGTAAAGCTGCTCTTTCCTTTCACTTCCATTAATCTAAGAGATGTCCTGTAGAAAGCAGACCATGCCTACCTAGATGAAAGTTCAGCTTGGCCACCAGTTCACTGTTCCGCCACCAGCGAATTGCACACTCAACACACTACAGCCCAGTCCATGGCTCCTCACAGAATCCAGAAGGACCTTTTCTCCATCCTTTTCTTTCTCCTCTCATTATAGGACACTTCCAAACTGCTGTCCAGTAAAATCCACCAGAGAAACTATAAGTGGTCCACTGGTGCCAAAACCCAACCTGCTTTACACTGTGTCCTGAGGCAAGACCAGGTTTTGCAGGGGCAGGTCACAGCTTTGTTATCCCCACAAAGGACAGGGATGCATATGGGTTTCCGTTTCTGTGTGGCCTTCCCAGGTCAACTCTGCACCTGCACCCTCCAAACTGAGCCTGCAGTCAGTGGGATGAACCCCAGTCCCCAACTACAGTCCAACAATAATACATCAGAAAAGAGAAGAAAAAAATACATTTTGAGCTGTTAGAGCAAATTTAGAGACGGGGAAAGATAAAGCATGACAGCATAATAAGTATCACAGAAAACCTTACCTTCTTTTGCATTTTGCAAGAGAAGTGATATTTTTCTTCAAGGGTTCTCAAAAAAAATCCGTATTACATAAAAATATATAAAGGTATACTAGGAAATATATGGCGCATCAAATCTGTTCATACGTTAATGTCATGTTCAAAATGCTATCTATAATGATAACAGCTATGAGACCAGATACAGAAGAGAAAATATCTATTACAGAAGAAAATGCACAGAAATATTTTGTATTCACATTTGGGTTGAAATACTATTCTAGAAAACGAAATGTTCGAACCAGTCTGTTCCGATATAACTACTTATAACCACATCTTACTGAATGACATGCAAGCTTTTTCTGCATTGGCTTCATCTCATACGGCAGATTCTTCTACCTTTTTTCAATGGTCTCTTCGTATGCTTGGACATTTCTAATATGAAATACATTCTTCAGCACACAAATAAGAAAAAAAAATATTCTGAGCAGCACTATAAAACCGTAACATTTAATCATTAACTTTGATATAGTGCAGTATTAGCTCTAGTGTTTCTGTGAACATGAATCCAATTTACAAAAATCCCTCTATCACAACTTCAACTCCAGTTAGCTGCCTTCCAGCAACACAGATTAAAGGTACAATTGCCAATGCATGAGTCTGAAATGCACTGAGTAGTTCTAAACATCCCTCCCAGCTGCTCACTTGCTGTTCTGCAGTATACTCCATTAAGGCAGATCCAAAAACACGAGCTCGTTCACAGAAGCGACAACATGGCAAGGAAGACTAACTGGGTACTTAGGACTAGTAATATAGAGAAATGAAAATGTTTTTTCTCCAAATTGACTAAAGTTCTGAGGGAAAGAGGGGTCTTCTAGTGAAAGCTAATTTAGTGGATTAATATGATTTTATAATGCCATTTACATACAAGATATACAAACAAGACATGCAGTGACTAATAATACAAAAAGCAAAATTGCTCTTGATGGCTTATAATCTACTTAGCTAGCTAAACGTCCCAGCAAAAAGTAGGCTGTGAATTCATATGAGTTTACTTACACTCATTCACCTTCAAGACAAACACTATCAAGGCTGCCTTGTTAACTCTCACATATTTTGGCCCACTAGAGAGAGCCTCAGGATTATGCAAGAAAGCAGCAGTCCTTACACTGGTTCGAAAAAATAAACTGGCAGACATAAATGTCTTCTGACAGGTGTCCTTCACTCAAGGACCTTATCTATCTGCATCTCTGTGGACTGGAATTTCTAGGCACAGTCTTTCCACTTTATCTTGTCAGTATTTTCAAATTCCTTTTCATAACCCAAAGACTCAGTGTAAAATTTAGATGGTAAATAACTCTCTCAGTTTCAGAGATTACATAGTGAGAATTTGGACATCTATTTCAGATGGAAGAAGAAATAGGATCTCTTACACTCTGGCACTCTAAGTGGAAATACTGGGGATATTTCCATTCTTAAGTGGAAATATGTCCACTCAGCAGAAATATCCACTCCAAACTACTCTATAACATCAGTTGAATAAGAGAAAGCAAGACTCTGGTGTGTTGGTTTTTCTGTGGTCAGGTTTTGGTAGCAGCGGGGGGCCTGAGGGGGAGGCTTCTTTGAGAAGCTGCTGCAAGTTTCCCCACGTCCAGCAGAGACAACGCCAGCCGGCTCCAGGCTGGGCCCGCTGCTGACCAAGGCCAGGCCGATCAGCAGTTGACAGAACGCCTCTGTGAGAACATATTTAAGAAGGAAAGGAAAAAAAAGAAGGGGTTAGATGAAGATGGCTGCCGGAGAGGAGCAGGGTGAGAGCCTGTGAGCAACAACGCAGACACCAAGGTCAGTGGAGAATGAAGGGGAGGAGATGCTCCTGACGCCGGAGCTGAGATCCAGCTGCAGCCCATGGGGCAGACCATGGTGAAGCAGCTCTGCCCCTGCAGCCCATGGAGGACCACAGGAGTGCAGAGATCCACCTGTAGCCCGTGGAGGAGCCACGCCGGAGCAGGTGGATGTTGGGGGAAGGCTGTAGCCCGTGGGAGACCCGAGGTAGGGCCGGGTCCTGGCAGGGGACTGTAGCCCATGGAGAGGAGCCCACGCTGGAGCATGATCCTTCTGTTAGGACTCGTGGCCTGTGGGGCCCACGCTGGAGCAGCCTGTGCCTGAGGGACTGCACTCTGTGGAATGGGAGCCATGTGGCAGCTGTGGGTGAAGGGCTGCTGCCCATGGGATGGACTCTAGCCGGAGCAGTTTGTGAGAGGAACTGTATCCTGTGAGAGATGGGACCCCATGGAATGGCAAGACTCTTCTCCCCAAGCAGCAGCTGAGAACAGCAGCTGATCATAACAACCCCCTCTTCCACCTCGCCTTTTCCCTTGACTGCTGCAGAAGAGCAGGTTGGATGTAAGAAGGAGGGGGTGGGGGGGTAAAAGGTGTCTCTTATTGTCTCTCACTCTTAGCTCTGATCTTGTTAGAAATAAACTTGACTATTGTTCCCACACGGAATCTTGTTTTGCCTGTGATGGTGGTTAGCAAAGAATTTGTTATGGTCCTTAACTCACAAAACTTCTTGTTATATTCTCTCTCCTCTATAGCTGGGCGAGGGGGAGTGAGAGAGTAGCTGTAGTGAGCCCTTGGCACTCAGCCCAGGTTAAACCACTACATCTGGTAATTTTAAAACCCAGATCAATTTAAGGTAAACTGTGCTATTTTTCAAAACCAGACTATAGGAAAACTTATTTCTCTGATGATGTTTCCATCTCAAATAATGCAACTTCTATGGCTCAAGTTCAAAATAGGCATGTCTCAAGAAAACCCCAGGTTCAGCCTTCAACAAGCATGGAGAATCAATATTCCTTTCTTAATTCATTTTCCATTGCAAGAAAACATAACCACAAACAGCACTGATGAATGTTTGCAAACCAGAAAACACAAACTCAAAAAACCACAGACTTTTTGTTTAATTCCTACAATTTTGGAAGGAGGGCACAATTGATAACTTTTGAACTTCCCAGCTAGCACTTGCAACTCTACAAGAACATTTTATGACTAATCAATCCTCACAGAAAACTGGGGCCAAAATAAATCCCACTCAATTCAAAAATGAGAAGACCACAGGACATACCTTTAGGATGGTTTGTTTCACAGCCCTGTTGTATTTTAAAGGACTGGGGTTCAGAACATGGAACACTCTTAGACACTGTTACAGGAATTGTGTCCCTCTTGTGCTTGGATGGCGTTCTTTCATCTCTGCCCCCACTCAACCCCTGTGCCTTTGGAGAGAGTATCACTGGTTCTTCATAATGCTGCAACGTGAAGGTTTCTAAATGCACAGTGTCCAAGTTATTTTTTTCTAGGTGCCTGGCATCGTTAATATGTAGCCCATTGGCTTGCAACAGTACTGTTGTTTGATCAGCAGCTGAGGTTTTAAACAAGGTATTAGATTCAACACTACACGAGCTCGCGTGACTTGCGGGAGACACACCAGCAGAAGGGCTGGTACTTTCCACAAGATCTGTTTCCCTCGCAGGAGCAGCATCAGGACTAAAGAAGACCTGGGAGGTAGAGATATCGTGGCAAAAACCCTCTGTGAGCAGTGCCCCAGGCCCACTGCTGGGCAGGACATCAGCCTCTGAAACAGAATCCTCCGTCAGCGCAACGAAGTCAGAGGGGGTCTGGGCAGCCGTGAGATCAGCAGAGAGCAGCGGGGACTGCAAGGAGCTCCCCACGCACTCCGTCGTCTCGGCCGAGCACGGAGGAGAGGACTTGGCAATCACAGGTTCACTTTCCACATATGATTTAACCTCCAGCAAGCACCCGGACTGCTGCGCAGAAGAAACCGACTGACTCTCTGGAACTGCTTTGGAAAATCTGTAGTGTGATGAAAAAGATTTAGTGAGAAGTTTTCGTGTGGACTGTTTGACAGAACATCGGCTCTGCTCCTCTGCGAAGCCTGAATCATCACCCTCATTCTTCCCAGAGCTTATGCAATTTATGAAGACATTTTTATTAGCTGAGGGCTCCTTTCCCTTTTCAAAATCATCTGTCAAAGACCTTGTTATCTTCTTGCTACGTGAGCTGCCAAAGCCAACTGAATGTCTTCCTCTGCTTTTTATGTGTTCCTCTAAGTTGAATTTTTGAAAAGTGCTGAGAGAGGACTGGGCACCATTTGAGACATTAACATTTTGACTCGCTGAGTCAGGCTTCTGATCACTCCCTTTCTTGTTATGGAAGCTAATAGAAGGCGTGCGGAAAATACTCCGGCGCTTTCCTGTGCTCCCTGAGCTGGAGTTGGTGCTGGATGGGGAGGAGGTGTGGACACCAATGGCATTAGCAGAAGAAGGCGAGGAAGGAAGGGAGTCGTGCCTCCGGCAAACACTTCTCCTGAATATTGGCAACCGAGATACTAGAGTTGATCGTCTGGATCCCGAGTCCCCCATCAGGGCACAAAGTGTCCGTGGTTCTTCACAGCCAATCAACTAACCTGGGATGAGAGAGAGAAAAAAAAAATAAAGCAAAATTGTTCAGACTCAAAGTCCACTTCAACAGACTCTCAACTCAGCCTAAATAAATGAGACGCCAACATGAATCTTATGTATAGCTGCTAGTTATTTCCGATGTATTACTGAAGACTTCTAGAATTTCAAAGTGATGTTCAATGAACAGCGCTTGAAAATCCAGCAACTGAGGAAAGATGTGACTCAAAACATTCTGGTATTGTAAAACACAGATCACAGTGGGTAACAGTATAAAATATAAACGCCACTAAGTCTTCTTATAAACTGTGAGCTCTTATATTTGATTTTTCATTATCTGAGTAGAATATACTATTATATTCTAAACACTCCAATTTTTGCAAGGAAAAAGAGGATTTAAACTCTCCAATCTTCACTGACCTTTCAGTCACATTTCTAATTGCTTTATGTGCTCCTGCTAAAGGCTGTAAATATCACTGTACAGCAGAGAAAATGACAGCATTGCAGTTCAGCCAAATATGCAACAAAAACAATTCTTTCTAAGGAACTGTAAATTCTTGAAATTTATTGTCAAAATATGGGATCTTGTGTCTAGATTTTAACTTTAATATTTCCTTTCAACACTTCTCTAAAATCTTCTCATAGCGTATTTGCTTATAAGTAGCTAATTTTTCAAGGTTTTCTTAAAATTAGTGAAAAGTGTTTCATACAGACACTTAGAATTTTTTATAAATATTTAAGCAATAAAAACTTTTGATCAGTACTACAGATGTGCTAGGAGAACATCAATCATTATTAAATATATACGAGCTCTATATCCATTTTGTTCTTGTTACTATAAACCACCACTGTGAAAGACAGGACCACAGAGGAAGCAATAAAAACATCCAATATATAATCAGAACAAAAAGAGAGGCTGTAGGTATAATGCCCAAGTGTAACTTTGTGAGCTGCTGGTGATAAATGACCAAGTAATTTATCTAAACTATGTTTGTATGTCAACTGCAAAAACAAAGTAATTCATCTGATGAGCAACTTGTATAATGTGGCTATAACAAGTATCTCTAAACTATATCTATATATAAATTTATGTACTGTATACATATATACAGATATATATGACAATGTAAGCAGAATATTAAAGTAGTAAAAAAACCTACATATGTAACTGTGAAAAGCTGAAGAGTAAGTTCAGAGACTGCTTCTGAATAGATATCAGATCGCACTTAAGTGCGTTAACATTTTTTTTTAAAATGCTAGTATAACTCCAGCCTGAATATGCAGTGCCAAGCAGCCATGCTATTCACAAGCAACAGGAATCAATAAGCAATTACGTAGTTTAAGATGACAGAAAGCTTGGGAATAGTCAGTAATTGCTAGAAGTCACTGGTGACCTCTGATGATAAGCTAAAACCTGGCCTAGATACACAGGTTGAGACTGAAACTCCAAAATGAATTCAATCTGACTAGGGCAAGACTGATGATACAGGAGCACACAGAGTTATCAAAATAACTTTACATCCACCAAATGAACTGACGCACAGAGGTTTTCCATTTCACTGACAGGTAAGAAAGTTTGCATTTAGACCACTGCGTAAAAAGCAACTGCAGAGGTGACAGTGCAGAGAAGCCAAGGCCCTGTGCACTCACACAGGGGCTGGTGTTACACTATCTTGTTCACCTGTCCACAGTTCAACCTACTGAAAATGAGCTTCTGAACAACACGTGCAACCCACTCCACCCTCCCCCTACAAACTTCTCTTGCTTGTTTAACCACTTCAAGAACTAATTGTGTTGGAGTTTCTTTGCTTTTGTGGACATCTACCCGCAGGCATACCGATATGTATGGATAACCACACACACGATTTTTAGTGAGGGCTCTTCCTTGTACTTTACGCAGAGATCATAACCGCTGAAAAAACAAATGTTAGAATGCAGTTTTACAACAGCAGCACATGAGCGAAGTATTTTTAAAACGCATTAGATCACCATAGACATTTTATGATCAGACAAAGCATCTGCTGCCATCATTCTCTCTCCTGCCCTCACCTTAATTGTCAGTTCACTGGAGAACAAGCCATCCTGGCTCATTATGATGAAATTCTCCAAGTTGAGAGCTGAGAGAAGAACAAAACCAAAGAACCAAATACTATAGCTTGCACTGTCAATACAAAGGCTGTGCCTCTAATAATTGACCTGTGAATAAGCACAGCCCTAGCTTTCCGAGTGGTAACAAATTTTAATAGAATACAGTGCCCCTAACTGCAGATAAATGGCATTTATTTGATCATTCTTCCTTTCTTGCCTCTTGAAGGAAGAGCACAAATAAACTGTTAACGTTCCTCTTATTGTCTAGGCAGCAGAAATTCTCACCCATAAAATACAAACTAATATACTGCTCCTTCTAGGTCTGCAACAGCTATCAGAGGACATTTCTTAAAATATATACATTCACATACATAAACATGTAAATATGCAAATAGGAATGCTTATGTGCATATACGGTTTGAATTCTTAAGACTTTTAATATTATTCACATATTTATTTTATATGTACACACGTTTTGCAGTGTTCAACTGCCAAGATGAAGCACTCAGGTAAAGTGACAACTTTTCTACTTCACAGATTATTCTGAGTTGGAAGGGACCCACAAGGATCGTCAAGTCCAACTCTAACATGAATGGCCCTCACAGGGACTGAGCCCCCAAACTTGGTGTTATTTTCACCAGGCTCTAACCAACTGAGCTAATCTCAGGGTCAACTTGAAACACAGGAAAAAATAAACACATATTTCAATTAAATCCAATCTTTCATCAATTTTCTTGCCTCTTGCAAAGGAATTATAAACATATATGTCCTATTATGAGCAAAATAGGAGGTGTTTCCTTTCAGTCTCCACATTTAACGTAATTATTTGTGTTTACAACTTACAGCAGTAATCCTGACAGAGTGAAATTCACTCCAGCTACATCTTTTCTATAAAATCAGTAATTTTCTCTATCTAACATCCCTGTCCCTAATGGCATCATTATTAAAATCTGCAACAGAGGAAAAAGGAAATACAGAAAAAGACATTTTTACAATGGTATTATGTCATTACAAACCACTCTTTCAAATTGAAATTGGAAAACAATTCTGATCCTATACAGTCAATCTAGGAACTAATACAAAGCTCTGTGTATCTTAAAATAAATTACTGTGTCTTTACAATGTTCAAAGCAAGTTAAGTAAACAAGAAGAATCAAGGACAAGTCTGGGAAGGCTTCTGTCCTGTGCACTCAAGAAAACAGTCACAGTATTCCGTATGTATGGAGGTTCAAATCTTGGTCAACTACAGAAACATTACTTTGTAATACTTTCAGCTATTGCTGAAACTGAAGTGTTTATTCAGGGCTGCAGAATACAGACATTCAAATTTTACTTTTCATGGAATGGATTTTTGATGCACATTTCTGCAGCTGCTATTACACAAGACACAGCTCAACATAATGAAGGAAAATGAGTGAACTACTTTGGAAACAACTGCACTCAGAGTAAGAGTGGGTTATTTCATAATTTGCACTTGCTCAAGAGCTTGGCTACAGCTCACAGTTTCTGAGCTCCTGTGCTCAAAACAACATAAATTACAAAGTGCAAACAAAACGTTTTCCCTCGTATTAGCAATTCTGAAAGTTAAATTGAATGAAACTAGTTTTGTTTTGTGTTGGACTTTACCAAGATGCTGGAAAATTAAAAAATATCTTGGAGTCATGCATTTAATTGTCAGACAAAACCAAGAGGTCAAGTTTTTTTGTACTCGGGGTTTATTCTTTCCCTATAGGAGATCACTGGAGGAACAATCCAGCTATATGGTGTTAGGCATTTATCTTGCCTATAGCGGTTGTATAAAAAACATAAATGTACAGGGTAAAAATTATACAAGCAGTTTTATAGTGTATACATTACTGTATCTTGTCAAAAGAAATAAACTGCTCAGTGCAGTGAATGGAACTGCAGACAAATCCCACGAGTGCTAAAATAGGTGAAATTGTCAAAATATTACACCAATGTCTCTAGAGAAACCTACTCACCTAAGCCTCCAGATGAAAAATAAAACCCAGTACTTTTTATTTCAGCTTCTGCCAAGCAGTCACAAGCACGCAATACCTACTCCTCATGCTGGTGTTTTTGAACCCCAGTAGATGGAGCCATGTATCTACTTTTTCAATGACAGAACATGAAAAAGCAATACTCAGCGCATTTAATGTTTCTCATTGCCTTTGAGGAAAAATTTAGGAATTGGAATTATTTGTGAATTTTACCATTACCATAAAACTTATTCAACACTGCAGTGTGTAGAGTGAGCACAAACACTTCTTTTATAAATAAACTAACCTGCTATTACCTCTCAACACTTTTCAAACAAAGCTTTCCTAAAGATGTTCTCCTTAAGGATGCATCTCCTAGAAATATCAAACAGTATCTTCTACACAAGGAACAAAACCAAATTAGCTGTCAAAGTTTCAACTAGGGTATATAGCATGACCTAGCTGAAAGGCCCCAGTCTAAAAATGAGAGCAGAAATCAAAACACACCTGCTCCCTTACCTCTCCTCTCCACAGCTCTATGATTTTTAGACTGCATCCATAGTTTAAGGATGAAGACACATTTTCTTTATTGCTTAGAATCAGGAACTGTATAACAAAGCAACACACACAGGACTAACATGAATCTGTGAATATACTCCATCCCTCACATGAGCATTATCGTACAGCAAGAGCCAAGAGCCACATCACAGACATAGACTAACTGGCTCCAGCCCTACTCAGAAATTACATTTACCCCAGGATACTACAAATATCCACAAAAACCCATGAAAATAAATATTTTTAACTGGTGAGTCAACAGAAGTCCTAATGTGCTCACGCGCTCGTAAGGAGCGGTCCTTTAGGCCAACAAGTAACATCACAGCCCGTGGCTCCCACCTGAACCATTAAATTTCCACCATTTGTATTCCGGCAGCGTATTGTCCTCAGCATTTAAGCATTACTGCTTTCAATATAGTTCTAATGTTATTCCAGTATTATTTGTATGTCTAGTGCATTTGTGAGTTGGTTTTATCTGCATAGCTCCCAGAGGTCACTATGTGTGCACAGTGCTGTACATGAGAACATAAGAGTCTAAAAAAGCCTTATATATTAAATATTGGTTTACATTTAAAACAAAAAAATCTGCATATAAATACTCAGGGCTTTAGCTGCTACCAAGGACAATGTAACTGAATTAATAGGACCTTATTGAAAATGCTAGAAAAGCCAAATGCCTGAACAATAGAAGGCACTAGCTAAGAAAGGTGGGATTGTGACAGTGAAGCAATTTGGTTTTGTAAATGAAACAAGTAAAACTCCTCCTAATACATAACAGCCCCATTTGCTTTTGTGAATAATAATCTTCTCTTTTCTTTCCTTGTGCATATAACACTTGCAGCGCAGTACAGAGCTCAAGAATGTATTTTGGAGAACAGCAGCCACAGTCAATTCTCAGTGTGAAATTTTTAAATTATTACCATGCCCACACTTCCTTGGAGTTTAATTTTTCTAAATAGTTTTTGTAAACAAAAGAAGAACACTTAATATAGAAAACAAGACCTTTGAAAGTTATAGATGTCTTGACATGCACACACGTACAACTGCACACTTTTTTGCTCTGTATTGAAAACTGATGGGGCAAAATAGCTTTTAGATACTTGGGAACAGCTTTTTTATGTCTGGAAAAAAAAAATCCAAACGCTGAGGTATCCTAAGGCAAGACATGAGATTTCTTTCAGTTTCCTGTGTTCTGCAGCCCAGTTTCATCTTTATTTTCAAACACTTCTGCATTTTCAGGAAATAGAAGACAAAGCAAGCAGATAAATTTGCAGTGAAGAAGTTTGAAGCCAGACACATATATCAAAAACCTCATCTTCCATTTTGACTGGTCTTGTACCAGTTGAAGATCGTGATTTCATATATCCATAACTGCTATTCCCAGCATTGGGATGAAATAGGTGGTGTAACAAACATTCAAAGATGATGACTGGAGATAAGTTATCTCTATATCCTCTTTTGACTTCAAATCAGCCAGAAGGCAAACGTTAGCATGAGACAGGTCACACGCGATTCAGCCTCTTGTTCATTATCACTGTGTAAATTCATGCCACTTGTACCAGATGAACTGTGTGTTTACTAAAAAAGAACATGGGAAACTGCTCTTTAGAAACCTAAAGGACACAGTTCTCTCACATTTAAATCATCCCTTACTTAAATGTCTCTGTGTCACACCAAAGGTTATCTCAAAGCACTTCAGTATAATATAGAATTAATCAGGACAGAAGCGAACCAACATCTCCGGTAGCCTTTACATAAACCCTGCAGTCAGTTACTCTTCAGTAAGGGCTGGGATCATCTATTAGCAAATAGCTGTTTATCATCTTTATACAATCAACCAACTTTCACCCATTCAACAATGACACAAGAAAGGTCAGAACCTTGATAAGGACCATACCATAGTGAAGCAGCAGTCCTATTCATGTGACTGGATTTTCATGTGCTGTGTTATGCTGGGGTTTTTTAACAGAAGAAAAACAATGGCTGTCACCTCTGCCACTTATGTGAGTCCTTGGGAAGTATACAATGCATTCTTTACAACATCTGGTATTCATAATCCTTATAGTTTAATTAGAAATAGTTACAAGTATAAATAACCTGGAAAAGCAAATATCAAAGAGTCTATGCTTACTGTGTGATTCAAATGCCATGGCATCCACTCCTCCGATTACCATTCCCACATGTGCTTGGTAAGCAATGAATTATTCACTTTTAGCAAGTGAAGTGGACTTACACAGGGCCCCGAGTGCACAGGAAAATTATATTATAATGGGACGAAAACAAATGGACTGATTTTGAGACATCTTTGGTGGACATGGAGATGGCAGTCAAGGAAGTCTAGGAAGGATTCAACAAGATGAAATAGCACCCTTCGCCCTTCTTATCTTTCTCTCCTTCCACTCCCATTCTTGATGGACATGCTAGTGTTTTTATGATGCTTAGCCATAGCATAAAATTATTTTCTAATAAAGCTTTAAAGAAAATAACTGTGTTTTGGACTTCACATTACATACTAGTATTTAGTCATGAATATAGGACGTGTTGATATATGAAGACAGCAATTTGACTTCCGGCTGTATTTTATTTTAACCAAAAGGGAAAAGCAACCTAGAAATAATCAGATCTTTTCTTCATGCGTGAAAAAATTGCTCTAAGATGCCCACTAGAGCACTGACTCATGTGCACATTAAAAAACAGCAGATCTAGCATTTGCCTCAGCCCAGGACATAAAGAGAGGGAGAGACTCCTTGCCAGCCATTTGCTCTGGAATTCGAGTGGAACAGATCACTGATGCACAAGACAGTTGGTATCCTCAAGAGGAAAATACCTGGAATAACACAGCCCTAGCTCTGTATCCACGATGCACTGTTCAATGCATAAAATTTGTCAGTAGAGTGAAGCAAAGCACCAATACTGGCTACAGCTCCCACGGGCGTTCAAAGCACCTCTATCAGCATGCCTACAAGAAAAACCCTACGAAAAATTTCCTAAAAGTATTCTGCTGCCTCACAAGACATCATAAAGGTCTACTAAAGCATAATCCATTTGATTTGCACAGTTAGTAGTAAATTCAAGTCCCACTTTACTGTACTCCTTCTAAAATCTGTGTACTTCTTGCTCACCCCAAGCGACCACCTCATAAACTGTCTCAGCACTAAGGCAGTCTCAGCAGAACAGTCTTTGTTCAGTGCTCTCCTGCGTCTATTTCTCTTATCTTCCTGAATTGCAACTTCAGTGTCGTCAGCAATTTGTTTTTTATGCTAAAGTTTCCTGCACATTTTCCAGTCTGGCTGCTTTTCAGTCTCAAGTGCTGTCTGCTTCTGCTGTGTATATGGCAACCAGCAAGGGCTGGGGTCATTTATTACCTCTGTCACCAGTTCAATGCGTGACCTTAACTGCATTAAAAAGGACCAAATCCTCATTTGTTGTAAACTCAACGGGCTCCAATGAAGTGAATCATGCTGATCTAAACCATTTGGCCTTTCATCCTTATAAGCCTCAATCACCTACTCTGTAAATCTTTAGTCTTGCAAAAGCAATACGTGGATGTGCACAATTCAATCACCCCAGTACAGACTCACAATTTGGGTGGATGGAAGTAGGTGGGGTTTTTTGTCTTCGGTTTTTTGCTAACAAAGTACAGAATCCCTTAACAGATTATAATGAAAACTGATAAATCCCTGACAAATTAATCAAGCAATTCTGATGATCCATATACCTGTGCTACATTCCCACTTCTGCTTAAGAGCCTTAGAGCTGCTGTTGAAGAAAAGTACTAAGACAGAGAGACCCATGGTCCACCTCACATCCCCACAATGAAGAAAGCTGGGCACTAAGAATTCTTTCAGGGGATCCAGACAACTGAACGGATTTTGAAATTAAAACAAATCAATGTGGCTAACAGTAGTCTTGAAAGCAAACTGTGAAAGCTCTGCCTAACATTAGGCAGTTTGATTTACACATTGCTCTTTGATTAATAAAAAGGTAATTGTAGTACATCACTGTTGCAGCTTTTGAATGTATTACCACAAAATAATACAAGCAAGAGAAGCAAGAATGCTCTGTTCCACATTCCTCTAAACTCAACAGAAAGAACAGTAATTCCCAACTCTTTCCTTGAAAGAAGTCTGGTGATGCAAAATGAACTGATAATCTTCAGACTGAGAGCTGAGATTGACTGACACATGTCAGTCAAGCTACTCTCAGCTTACTAAACTCTAATGAAAGGCAGCCACATGATCCCTGTTCCCTGCAGTTTTTGCCACACAGAAGATGTGCCTCATGGGGCTGAATATTAAATACATTCATAACTACCATCCCCAATACGGTGTAGTTTTATTATTTTAATTGCCAACTAACTGCTTTAATTTCTTTTTATGTTAACATACTCTACTGGCCGTTACATAACAAGAATACATTCTTAGGAATCAATCATACTACATTTAGAAATAAATCATGATACTTGTCACGTTATGAAGAATTCCACGAACCTTAGCGAAGACTCATGCAAGACTGCTTTTGCTATACTCAAAGTATAATTATTTCTAGTTTAGATTTATCACACCCATTTCCATCTGTCCTCTTGCTAATAAAAACAATGAAAGAAGAACACTCGAGACAATTCAATATATTCAGACACTCAAATGCTAATTGCAAGTTGTTAATGAAACATTAAAACACAGTGGCTCATACTTCTGCAAACTTTAGGAAAATCAAATGCCACAGTAGTAATGCCCAGAATCGTGTATACTAAGTTTACATATACATAGTGAAATCCTGCATTTCTTTTTGAAAACTGAAGTTTAGGAAGGTCTGAGCACAAAACTGATGCCCACAAAACAAGCATAGAAATTAAAAATAAACAGATTGCAAACTCTGATCTGCCTAAACAGAAAGAAACTTATAGGAAGTTACTATTTTTTCTAGAATATAAGAAAAATAGACAACTAATTTAATTTGTTTAGGTACCCAGTTCTCTGGAAATTCACACCTTATAGTCACAGCATAGCCCTGACTTCCACTAATGTTAGAATTCAAAACAAAGTTCAACACAGCAAAGCTAAGAATAAAACTGTGCATCAAGGTTTCCATTTATCCCAAGTACTACACAAACATCCAGGTGTTACATGGAAGAGTAAGGACCTTCAAAGGCATCAGCTCTGTTCCCCGTTTCGCAGTGACCTGCTCTGTGACGGAGAGACCCACAGAAACCCTTCTTTCTCATCCAGCCCCTGGATCACAGAATTATGATACAACAGCTTTCTTAACCTTTTAAGTATTAGGGTCTATAGACATAAGAAATACATTTTTTATAATGAAGACGGTGAGAAAATGGAACGGGATGCCCAGAGAAGCTGTGGATGCCCATTCCCAGCAGTGGTCAAGGTCAGGGTGGATGGGGCTTCTACTGGAAGGTGCTCCTGCCCATGGCAGGGAGGTTGGAACCAGTCCTATCCAACACAAACCATTCTAAGCATTCTTATTCCAGAAACAGGGAAATAAAGACTTTGGATGACACCCAGTATTATTTAAGAGGCTATTTTTAATTTAAAAGTAAGCAAAATAGTTTGTCAGTCTTCTACAATTTGATTCCAAAACACATACTTCTCCCAGCAACCACCAACGAGAATAGGTGGATACGGGGAATGGTGAAATGGCCTAAAATGGGTGAAAAATATTCTATGTTATTAGATTAGTACTCTTTTACAACTGCCTTTTGTTCTAAAGTTTATTGCCTTACCCTGTCACCTCACAACTGAAGTAATTACCTGTTACTTGAACCTTCCTCCACCAACATTTTCATCAGTTTTAAAACACTATCCCCAAAACTGATCAGAGCAGGTGCCAATCTTATCAGGTAACATTTTTAATGCACGTTCCCAGATATCTCTGTGTTACAATTTAGTTAACAAAGTTTTGCCATTGTTAACCAAAACAAAGCAGTAAAGCTTTTAGGGGTCTTGAATCAGACTCCATCATTATGTCCGAGTTGGTATAATTTGCCCTTCTTTATCATCAAATCCAACTGTCAAAGCTAGTCTGAATTTCTGAAAGATAGTGAATATTTGTCAAGGCAGTTTCACAAAGCAGATGTTGTACTTCAGTCCTGGAAGTCAAATCAAATAATTAATTTTCTTAGCAAGGTGCAATCCTTTGGTACTCTGCCTCCTGGCCGGGATGACAGAAAACAGAGATGACTATACCATACTCCTGAGTTCAGTAGGAAAACAAATTGCCATTCCTTTACACGTTCCCTCATATCTAAGCAATACAGATCTGTAGCCCACATTTTGCCTCCAACAACTCTAATACACGTAACAGTTCAAAAAATAAATAGAAACAAAATTAATCCGTGAGCAAGGATGCCAACAGCAACAGAGAAACCATGACAGAAATAATTTCTAATGTCAATTCAAAGCAAGCAATTTTGGAGACTATCTCAAGGCAGAGGAATAAATACGAGAACAGGTAAGGCAGCATCCTAACAGGACAGATCCCTATGGAAAAACTGGAAGATGCCTATGGAAGAACTGCTCAGAACCCAGAGAAAAGACAAATGTGTAGAACAGACACATAAAGAAAAAGCAGCTGGAAACACTTTTAAATGTTAATAAAAGAGACATAGTTGGAAAAGACAAGTTGATGACAAAACCACACCTGAATGAGGAAGAGTCCTAACATCAACCCGTTTTTTTTTTCATTCCACTGAAAGATGTATCACAGAGGACTATAATGCATAATGACATTCTCTCAGAGCTGGTCAAACTCAACTGGAACTTAGAAAAATGAGCTTCTGGACAAGCAATTTACAAAGCTCTGTTTTTCTTGTGCTAACTCATGGAAGTTAACTAATTCAATTCTGCCAAGCACTTAAGCATATGCTTGACTTGGAGAATAATCTCATCCCTATTCAGTAAAACACTTAGAAGCACACACTTCTTTCAAAACATGAGTGGTCCCATTGACTTCAATGAGACATAAGCACAATGATGAGTGCTTTGCTGGACCAGTGCACAAAGACATAATTTAGCCCCCTTTGCTGGATGATCTGGACATCCTGTGATTTCCATCTTATAACAAAAGAAAAAAAAAGTAAAAGAAAACCTTAAAGGTAAAATTGACTATATAGTAACTGTATCCCAAATTGTCCTATTCTGAATGCTTTTTAGGGTTATTGTAAAAGCAGAAATGAATTATCAGTACATTTTATGCACTAAGAACAAATGAATGCGTTATTTCCTCAAATTTATGCACAAGTCTAATTGCTATGCAGACACAATTAAGAAGATCTAAGAAATGCAAAACCAAGATACCATATGGTTCTCAGTTCCAAAATTCAGACACATAAGAGAAGATTTCACACACTTGTGTGTGAACGCAAAACTCTGATTAAAAGACAGCTAAATACAGCAGGTCTCCATGCTTGTCTGAGTTTCTTAAACACAGTTTTGAATGCATTAAAGAGGTGTTAAAAAACAAGTCTGGGTGTTTCCCAATTACCTCAATCACTCTTAATAAGTAAACAGTTTGCACAGTAATTATTTAAAGGATATCAATTTCATGTTTAAAAATGGATTCACAGGCACATATTACTCCATTTTTGCACAAATACTCATGAGATACCAACGTTTGTACATCTCTGATCTCTGACTTTATACAGATGTGAAGCTTTGCTGATTTAGTTATGCTCTTTTGAGGTGAGATGACTAGTTTTCCCATCGACTATTTTACACAAGCATATTTTGGCTGCTATAGTAGCACTGGTGAGTCTGTAGTTATGTGTGTGGGAGGTATCAGTATACAGGACGGAAAATTCAGAAAAATCAAGGTGTTTGACCTCAGTTACTATGTTAACACTCACAACAGAGTAACTAAAAGCCCACAGCTAAAAGTTTGGACAGCTTTAACTTTCAGCTCACGCCAGTGTCTATTCATGACTTAACTCTGTCACATCTAAGCTCTACAATATTAGACAGCAATAGTGCTTCCATACTTTCTAAGTTGCCTACAAATATCAGAAAGCATGTTGTGGCTACACACATACAGTCTCTCAGCTGTTATCCAAACACCTATTCTTTCTTCACGGGCCTCAAGTGATCAGACAACGAAAGTCACACTCCAGACAGTAAATACTATTCCTATTGCAGTATGTATTACAAACACTAACCTTTCCAATTATAAGGGCTGGCTTTAACACGGTCAATAATTTTTGCTGCTTCTGCTTAGATCTATCTCCTTCAAAGTGGAAAATGTCAGTGAAAAAGCTTGCACTTGAAAGTCAAGCCAACAAAAGAATCATTAGATTCAACACCTCAGTGTCCAAATGGATACCTGTCACATCCCTCCAAGGTCTGTACTAGAACCAATGTTATTGAGTAAGTTCATCAACAACACAGACGATGTGATCGAGAGCACCCTCAGCAAGTTTGTGGATGACACCAAGCAGAGTGGGGCAGGGATATGCTGAAGGGAAGGGATGCCATCCAGACGGACCTTGACAGGCTTGAGAAGTGAGCCCATGCAAACTCATGACATCAACAAGTCCAAGTGCAAAGTCCTGTACCTGGGTTAGGACAATCTGGGGAGTGGATGACTGGATTAAAGGCAGCTCTGTGAAGGACTTGGGTTTACTGGTGGATGGAACACTACACTGAGAAAGACAGAGTTAAGGTTGTGCAACTTGGAGAAGAGAAGGCTCTGGGCAGACCTTACCATGACCTTTTAATACTTAAAAGTGGATTATAATTAAAAGAGAGAGAGAGACTTTTCTCTAGGGCCTGTAGTAACAGGACAAGAGGCAATAGCTCTAAACTGAAAGCACGGAGGTTTAGACTGCACATAAGAAAGAAATCTTTTTTATGCTGAACACGGTGAGAAACTGGAAGAGATTGCCCAGAGAAGCTGTGGATGCCCCACCCCTGTAAGTATTCCAGGCCAGGGTGGATAGGGCTTTGAGCAACCTGGTCAAGCAGAAGATGTTCCTGCCCACAGCAGAGAGGTTGGAGAAAGGTGGTATTTAAAAGTCCCTTCCAACCCAAACCATTCCGTGAGTTGCCCCAATTCCCAGAGCTGCAAAGAAGTGTTGAAAGGCATGTAAAAGCTATCAGCTTCATCAAGCCTCCTAGAATAACTCCATACAGCAAGAGATCCTGCATGCTAGTGTCCAACAAATTCCAGGTGTCCTCCAAAGTTGTTCCAGAACTGAAATACGTAGCTCTGGAAAAGTCCCTTAATGATCAACACAAAAATGAAAATAAACTTGCAACACGATTCAGATCCTGCACACTAGGAGGAAAAACATCTTCTGTTTAGAACTGCTTAACACAGTTGTTAAACCAGGCCCTCCTACACTGTAGCAAAACATGTGAATGTATTCCCAAAACACAGCCCATTTACATGTGAATTCTAAAACATCTACTGATATCCATATACTCTAATTTTCATATATGCCTTGATCTTTTCATTTGTTACAGAACAGAGACGTCTAAGCTACTGTTATTACCAACTTCTATGAATAAGAAGTCTTGTTACTACACAAAATGAGCATATTTGCTTAACAATGAATTTCTTTGCATATTTGCTCTCCTTGTATTTTCATTAATTTATTTTTCAGAAATTAGGGTGTTCCTTGATTATTCTCCTTAAAAAAAAAGATAAAATTACTTAACCAAAACATATAAACAGGAAAGTTCTGTTAAAGGTGGAAACTGCGACCAAAATTCAAAAGAGTAACATCACCTGAATTCCAAGTGTGGTAGTCAGCAACCTTATTTTGAAAATTTAAAGCATGCTCTGAACCCTGATATAGCACACCTACTTGTTACTCTTGTAGGGATATACAAAGATGGCAAATACATAGATATCCAAAATACAGATAGCATAAATCAGGAGCAAGCACACACTGAGTAGAAGTCTCACCAGGATAGTGAATATATTAATACATAGCCTAGTAGCTCTCGTTAGTCCTGTCAAGCACATGTGTTAGACAACAAGTCACTTTGCACTTGAAAATGCCAACTTAAGCAAGCATCCTGCCTGCACACTCTTTGCACACTGTAAAAACAATGCTAATGAAACAACATGAAGAAGAACTAAAGTCCAAAGAGGGGAAATCATGCGAAGTAATGAAGGAGAGTTCTGTTGCTGGACAGCTTCAGAGCCAGCAAATGAACCTCTCTTCTTCAGCAGAGCATTTTTTTGTATGAAAGTTTTAGAACTTAAAAAGTGTTATCAAGAAACTGAATTAGTGACAGCACTATGCCATCCGCTGGCCTGAATGAGGTACTCAAAAACACCTGATGCACACAATCTAAACTTGTCGGTCTTGTTCAGATCTTTTGAAAAAACACAATTCTGCTCAGAGGGACAATGAGGACTTTTAAAAATCTACTAGATCTAACTACTGCTTACACAGACCATAGCAAAAAGCTGCAGAAACTTCACGAGATAATTTCCCAGTGTAGCATTCAATGTCTTTATGTTCAGTGATGACAGAGGGTGACAACAGCAAATCTCTCTGATTTTCTTCTGTCAAGAACATATGTCACAAAGGCAAATCTCACAGATACCACATGGAGGAGATGACTAAGAAACGAGGCAATAATCTCTCAGCATCTGACAGCAACCAGACAGTGCAACTTCATAAAGGAAAACACTGAATGGAAATGAAGTCTTTTCTTAAAAATGTTGCTATGTGGGGATGACAGCAGGCCTGTCAGCATCCTAGCACTAATTTATGAAATTAATATTGATAATATTCAGATATATCCTTTGTGAATCTCAGCACACCCTTAAATGAGCAAAAGCAGAAGAGCTATTGCTGCTGGCAGTAACTACTGGTTCCTGATAAAGTATAAGGTAAACTTTGTAGCAAGAACATTGTAACTAGTGATAAGCGAGGCTTCTGGTTACTTTTTATAGTTCTCCAATCGTAGTAGTGGAAAACAACTTCCTGTCCTATGAGAGAAAGCACATTGCCTTGTGTAAAGGGGGATAATACCAAGCGCGCAACAGAATAAAGTGGACATTTTAGACCATCTTGTGAACAACACAGTGTGTCATTCTTACCCCTACTACAACATTGCTACAAGAAGTTTCAAGATAGTTTTTCTTTTTCAAGTGGTGACAAAAGTATCCAGTACTTAAACAAAAAAAACCTCATTTCAGAAGCTGCGTATTATTTTCATTAGATCAAAGCCCATAGGTCCCATCTCCATCACTCTATTTATTTAATCATTCCTACATTTAAGAAAATACAGTCAATACTCCAACAAGCTTATAATTCAAATATGAAACAGATATCTGAATTTAACAAAGGTGTAGGATGAAACTGAATGAGTGGTATAGAAACTAGTTTTTTGTGATCTTATAAAGTTTTCTATTATGAGTCAAAGTCTTAAAAACAGGGATTACACATCACATTGAACTTTGATAGAAGTCATAAGAAATCGGACTTCTTTCTCCTCTGCCCTGACTCCAGAGACACTATAGGCATTTTTACCAACACTTTTAGGCAACCACTTCTTTCATGCCAACACTGTCTTCTCATTGCTTGTAATTCAAATTAGGGTTTCTTAGGTCTTCCATGATTAAGCAAAAGGCTTAACAAAATACAGGATACAGCTCTTGGTGAGCATACCTCGTGGTGTGAGCACCTCTTCACTAAACTTCGTCTGTTTCTTCCCCTCGTTGACTTTTGCCATTCCCTACTAAATCTACAGGGCAGACCACAGTCCCTGAGGGATTCCAAAAGTGTCCCTTCATATATACTTCTAAAGCCTTTAGTTATCTATGTTGCTTATTATTTAATGCCCAATTATCAAATCAATTAAAAAATGTTTTAGTAGTTGTATTACACATATGAAATTTTAAATTATATTCATGTTTTTGAAAGATTATATATCTTATCTTTGTCTCTCCCTTTCTGTCTTCAATCTAGTGGACGGAGTCCCCACATGGAAAAATTAGACTACCACTATACTATTTTTTTTCTTAATGGCATCAATAAAATTAACACTTCTGCTTTAGTCCTAAATTCCTGTCAAGCAGGGCAGAGATTGCACTCACTGTTACCTCTTAAGCTCATTACTGCTCTAATAATTATGTCCAGGGTTACAACATTTTTTGGCTGTGAGCCAAAGGCTGTTCTGTAAAACATTATAATGCATTTTCTTTTAGTCTGTTTTTTTTTACCATACCACAAACTATTTCAGAAGAGATTGGCTAGCTGAAAAACAGTTGTAGCTCCAGGAAAGTCTAACAGCAGCTAACTAACAGCAGCCCTGATCCTCCCAAGTTACTATGGTGTGCTCATAATAAAGGCAAAAACACAAACTACACAATTCTTCACCCCACTAAAATAATAAATATATATATTCTTTCAGATCCCTGTGGTCAGTTCACAATTTCTTTCAGATTTATCTCTGTCTTAGAGCAATGGGGCAGGACATGCCTTTTTCATCTCCAGACCCTAGATGACTGCTTTTATGCTCTAGCTCATCCTTCACAACAAAAGTCCTGCCAAATGGACACACATGACACAACTAGATATATGATCATGAGAAATATTTTACCAACTACTTCTGTAAATTAAAACTTTCATTTTATGACTCTATAAATTGCACCAAGTACACCAAAAGGCACAGGGAAGTGGCTGGGTTGCACTAGAAGGCACGTGGAGGATCTCAGGGCACCAAGAAAGGGGCAGAACCATCCCTGGGCTGCTCCAATAAACACATAGAGGCCCCAGGGGCACATGCAAGGCTCAGACAAAGCCTTTGCCAGGCACCCAACAGGTAGGAAAGGTCATGGCAACCACAGAGGGTCTGAGAAGCCCCGCTCTCAGTCTGCTGCTGTCTCCCCACAGCCTTGGCCTTTTCACCCATCCTGCCAGGGCCACGCTCATGCAGCATGTGCCTCTCCAAGACCTGGAGCAGCAAGGCATAGGCACAGGGAGCCAGTCCCCTCTGCCCAGCTGGCTGTAACACTGAGATCCTTGCAGGTGGCCTGTTTGAGCAGCTCAGGGGGGTTTGGCTCGTCTGCTGCCTTTGCAGAAAAGCCAAGAGACACTTGAGAGCAGTGAATGATAGGGTTCAGCCAGATGGGATGGTGCCATGGCTGGGAGCCAGGACTTGGGCCAACAACATGTAGGGCAAGGACTAAGAGCCCACGTGGAGGAGAAAGCCTGGGCAGGCACCAAAGCTACTCTGTCTCCTTCCCAGCCCTTTGCCCATTCCCAGAAGGCAGAGGTGGTCTAAGCTGCTGCTGCAGAAACAAAGATGGGCTGATTGATAAAAGGAACATTGATAAAAGGAACAAGATAGAGTCCGGGCAAGGTCTTCTCAAGACAACCTGCTGCCTGGGAAAGTCCGGCCAGGCCCGAGTTTCCCCAGGAGAGGCCAAGCACAGAGGCATCTCAGCCCCCTGATGCCTCCTTGCCCTGTGTTTCCCACGAGATGGAACAGACACCCTCAGCTTCTCCAGGCGCATGCTGCCAGGAGGATTGCTCCTGCAAAAACTGAGTTGAAGGAAAACCCTGACTTGATGAAGATGTACCTAAGGAACCTGTGCCACTGCTGCCCACAGGGACACATCCTGCAGAGGCAAAAAAAAACCACGGGAAGACCTGGAAGACATTCTATGCTTGACCATATATTCACAGCTCCACCAAGTCTCAGGGTAGGGGGCAGGACATTGCAGGCAAGGTCACAGGAAATCTAATCATATCTTTGACAACTGTCATAGGATTACTGAAGTTCAAAGGGCCACAGGTGCTGATCACTACCACAAGTGCACCAGCAGCAATGTCACATCAACTGAGAGACAGTGATTCACACCCATAAACTGAGTCATCAGCAATTAGCAGGACCTACTCCTCCTTTATTAGCTCCCATATGGCCTGTGTGAAAGTCTAATGGAGATTAACAGTAGATTATTGTGGCATGAATGAAATCATGCTGTTGCTGAGTGCTACTGATGGAACTTCAATAAGAACTGGAGTCAAAAGGAGACCAGCCGGGCCGTAACTGATATCGCTGATGGGTTTCTCTGAATTCCTTTGGTGACAGAGCTTGCTCGCACTTGGAGGAGTGCTCAGTATACCTGGAATCAGAGAAGAAATCTGGAATCAGGTATACTCAGTATACCTGTGTGTGGAAGACACACAGCCCTTACATTCAGATTGTACTGGAACATGGTGAAGCTCCAGAACACCTGCAGTACACACTGATGACACCATCCTATGGGGTAATAGAAGAAGCTTTTGAGAAACAGAAAAAATAGTTCAAATCCTTCTGAGAGCTGGTTGGGATCGTACAAAGTAAGGTCATGGGATCTGCGTTCTTCATAATGTCATGCATAAAAATGAGTATTCAGCCTTGATTCATCCTAAATTAGATAAAAGAGAGAGATGAAACAGTTACAGCCTGCAAAATTGCTACCAAGAAGAGATTTGACAATTATTGATTGGCTTAAGCAGAATTAAAAAAATATAAACAAGTCATGTACTTCTAATGAACTGTAAATAAACTGTAGAAAGACAATAACACTTTGTAGGAGATCAAGTTTCACACTTGACAAAACTGCTGAAAGAGCTTTTACAGTTAAAAAATACTCAATAAAAGGGAGGTCTTTTCCTTTTCTTACAGCTACAGTACTATTTTCAGGAACTTAAGAAATAAAGTCCCATAAGAATACATATATCTCTAGCAAAGGGCTATGCAATAAGGTCACAAGATCATTCAGTTTTCCACTGAAGGAAATATTATACACATTTCTACGCATTATACTCATATTGGATCTTTTTCCATAGAACTGTAAGGCCGAATGAAATAAAAAGGTAGTTAATCAATATATTCCCCAGGAGGCTACAAAGGCTAACATACTATTCACAACAAACAATACTAGATTCCTCTCAAAGAACGTGACCAGACAGGAACAATTTTAACTGACATTTTTAAAAAATATATCCTATTATAGCCAGTCAACCCCTTTTGACTTCTGAAGGAGAGGCTGATTCTAGTGAACTTTTAATTCAGATTATATTCTTCAGACTATTCCAAGGCTGAGCAGATATATCAAAACTTGCTGTGGAAATCTGACATTTTCTTCTAGGTTTACCTATCTTGCACTCTGGTCTGGCATAACTGTACACCTACTTTCTATGGTATTAGAAAGCAAGCACCTTCCACCAGCAGGGAATACTAGAATTAACATCCAGTTCCCAGATTGCCTTTCAATAATGAAACATACAGAATTCAATAGGGATAGTAAAGAGACTGATGTCTTTCAGCACTGCCTCCAAGGTGGTACTGTGTCATTTAACAGATGCTATGCCCCTTGGCAGCTCCCCATCCACCCTGCAGCTGTGGCTGTCTTTACAGAAACATTAGTCTTCAAGACACCAGTGGTGAGTCCCTGCATCTCTCTATGGCACCTTATGTGATCTTGGGAAAGTCATCTAGTCATTCAAGCATTAAAATGGATAATTCTTTCAGGGTTATTGTAAAGATACAGTGAAATGTCTACACAGGAGCCCTAAAATATCCCAGTGATAATCCCTTCTGAAACAAATAGGAATAGCAAACACTGGGACAAATAGCACAAGAAACAGCTTTATGGGTGTTATACAAAGTAATTATTAATTATTTTAGTGTTATCCCAAATGCCCAAATAGAAAAGTTCCACTGCTAAATGTTACACCATACATGTGCTGTTTGCTGAGAGCATATGGTGCAATTGTAACAGGAACTGCTGACTAAGGAAATACAGCACTTAACTTGGACATGAAGCATAACTTGATAAGCACTTCCACTGTCCATCATCTTTCACTAAACACATACAAGTTCCTCTACCAATCATAAAACCGTAGAACGGTTTGAGTTGGAAGAAAAATCACCTAGTTCCAACCTCCCTGCCATCAGCAGGGACACCTTCCACCAGACCAGGTTTCTCAGAGCCCCATCCAGCCTAGCCTTGAACACTTCCAAAATTGGGGCATCCACAGCTTCTATAGGCAACATGTTCCGGCACTTACCCACACACACATTGAAGAACTTCCTCCTAATATCTAATCTAAAGTTATTATCTTCCACTTGGAAGACATTACCCCTTGTCCTATCCCCCTACACACCCTTGTAAAAATTCCCTCTCTGGCTTTCTCACAGGCTCTGCTCAAGGGATTAGAAGGTGCTATATTGTCTCTCCAGAGCCTTCTTTTCTCCAGGCTGAACAACCCCAACAACCCTCTCAGCCTGTCTGCGTAGGAAAGGTGCTCCAGCTCTCTGATCATCTTAGTGGCCTCCTCCGGACCCACTCTAATACATTTGTGTCCTTTTCATGCTTAGGATCCCAGAGGCGGATGCAGCACTTCAGGTGGGGTCTCACCATACCAGAGCAGAGGGGAAGAATCCCCTCTCTCAACCTGCTGGCCACACTGCTTTTGATGCAGTCCAGGATAAAACTGGCTTTCTGGGCTGCAAGTGCACACTGCCAGGTCATGTCCAGCCTCTCATCCAGCAGCACCACCAGTCTTTGGTAACAGAAGACTTTGAGTAACGCAATCTGTCCCCAAAGTCTGCAAACTCTACAAGCAAGATATGCCCATTGAAAAGCTTCTAAATAATTTGTGTTAGATTAACCAATTTAAAATGTATGGATAAGTGTAAATTATTTCATATGCACTTGAACTTTTTATTACTCCGCTCCTCTATCATCACCCATTCATTCTTCAGCATGCAAAACACTCCTGCGTGTATTTGAGTGTAGGAATTGTCTCATTTGACACAAAAATAATTGGACATATGGGATGCTATAAATTAGTCCTACTGTGTTTCATCTCCTTTGAACAGACAAAAAGAAGATTCAGCATCTTTTATTGCTCCTACTACTAAGACTTCTGTTTTCCCTACATTCTTGCAAGGAATTACAAAGCATGTTTTCCTCTTATTCAGCTTTGACAAATTAGCAGTCTGAATTTGCCAAGCACAGGAATTCAGAGTTCCACACTTTACTGAATGAGAAAGTCATTAGCAGGTCAAAGCTCAAATGCTGGTGTGCCTGTGCAAAGTTGTTTACATTCTTCTACAATACTTCAGGGGCACACAGTGCACATGGCACTTTCACACACTCCTGTCTTATTTGAGGTTACGATATGCAAGGAAATATTTGCAGTATTCAGGCCAACAGATTACATAACTGTTCTGGTCTCATCTTTATCGATTCTGACTGAAGCTTTAAGAGTCTCCCTTTTTAGGATGAGGAACTTTGCAGGATCTGAAGAGAAATTCAAACAAACGGCCAACTACTCACACTTTAAACTTTGTTCAGGAATACGGCCATTTCAATACACAGAACAAAAGATAGGATTGCAAATGGAAAACATGAGGAAAGTGCGGTTTAGGAGCAAGGTAACTAAAAACAGAGATGGAGCCAAACTATCAAAGTGTTCCTTAAGATTCTCAGGAGACACAACTAGACAGACAATTCAGACTGTACAGAAAATTTAATTGAAGTTATTTAATAGCAAGTAGTATTTTACATAGTATATTACAGCACAACACTAAACTTTCAGCTCACAAAAACAAACCACTGCATCAGAGATACAGATAAAAATTCAGAAGCTAAACACACCAGCCTTGCTGCAGCTGATTTGAAGCCATTTATATAAACACATGGACATGTATCTACTTGCAATACACGTATCTGTTCTTCAAACTTGACCAACTGAAGTTACATGGCAATAGCAAATCATCAAGCACTCATCCTACCCCTTATCAGCCAGTTCATACATGTCATGGGCAATCATTCAAGCTGTTGTGGAAGAATAAATCTGTTTGAAAGAACAGGTGAATCCACACTTTTATTCTTCACTGTTCCTGCAACTCTTGCTCTGACCTTATTTTCTACAGGATAGTAGTTTATGTGGTGTAAAGTTTCCAAGCTTGGAAGGTCAGCACAAGGCACACTCCTATACAGATGCTCCTCATCTGGCCCTGACACTTGTCCATGGCTCCAGCAGAACTATTGTGCACCATGCCCAGTGACCCGCTCCAAAACAACTCCCCAGCTTCATCTAAAAATCTCCATTTAAAAGTCCTCCAAAAACTTCACACGCGAATAGCCAAAATGACAGCTATAAACTTCACATTCTGACAAACAGAATTGACAGAAGAACTGACCAAATAGCACAAATTCAGAACACTGAACTTCCGGAAATGTAGTGAATGCAGAATGTGCTGTACCAAAGCAAATGTAACACCTTGAGACACTTAAATTTCAGGGCAATGTGGATACCAGTGTAACATAACATTATGTTATGCCCATACTGCTCCTAGGGACATAATGCAAGTAACAAATCTCAGTGCTGTGAACAGAAGTGCTAAAATATGTAAGGCAGATCAAGTGAAAGACTTAGATTTTATAAAGTGTCTTGTCTATCTTTTTACACAACTAAGACATTTAATAGTTTCAAGAGTTAACTGCTGACAGACAAGTAAAAGGCAATGTTGAATGAGAGAGGGGAAGGCTTGTAAGGTTGGCCAAGAAAACTTGAGTCACGTCGCCCTTTAGGAATGGGCTGTTCAGGAATAAAAAATCTATTAGGAAGCATTTCCAAGGCAAAAACTGGAAAAGAAACTAGAAACAATTCCCTGATGCTCTCTTTTGGGCTACATGAACTATTTTGTCTCTTGATTTGAAGGAGGTAGAAATATTTGAGAGAAGTAAACTCCCACAGTCTCCTATTCCAACAGCCTCTCTTTACACTGCATGGCAAAAGCCAATTGGAAAGCTTATCCCATTAAGCTTTAATTAATTTTTTCAACAGAAGGTTGCATCAAGCCTTATTTTTGAGCATATATGCAACACCACTGCGAGGAAGGAGGAAATATTTATCGTGCTGACAAACAGGGTGCAGTGATGGCACAAAGATGTGAACAGCTACGGGAGAGGATGGCCACAGCTGTGTCACAGAAGACAACACTGCTCAACAACCTAACAGAATTCAGCAATGTGGGTCCTATGAAACGTCATCTGTAAACACAGCACACAACGTCAGAACTGCCAGAGGTGCAACAGGACACACAATAACAGAGTGCACTACTTGGTACAAGGATGGACAGATTACACCCAATTATATCTTGCTTGCCCATCCACCCACATCATTTAAGGCTAATGTGTTATCATGTACACTTCAAAGAAGTGGGAGAAGCTTTGTTTTGTGGCCAGGTTTTAGTGTTGGTTTTATCACTAAGCTGTAAATGTACCACAACCATCGCTACAGGACAAACAGAGAAACAGTAAGAAAACTGTACAGCAGTTTTAAGTGGTTGTAGGGCACAGCACAGCTTTCACTATGAAGTCTCTTTCTGAGCTGTTATTTTGGTGGTATCAGTATCAAAGGACTAGAAACGACCGACTGCTATCAAATCAAACCGTGCAAGCACACACATTCCCTTGCACATAAAAATCAATACTATTATTTAGGTTAGCAACAAGGAACTGCTCCTGAGCTAAACACCAGGGGTAAGCACCGCTTTTCCACTGGCTTTTGTGACAGCATAAATATAGCTGCAAGTCAAAGGCACCTTATGGATACTGCAGGGGGTCTCTCAAGGACTTCATCTGAAGAAACACCTGTCTATGAGAATGCAAGCCTATGACTTCAGGCCTTAATTCCTTATTGTTATCCAGTCATTTTTCCTCCCGAATTAACACTAAGAGGATAGGACATCCAGTAACCAAAATCAGATAGAGCCATTTTTCTTAATTTGTAGCAGAAAGGAATGGAGACTTTGCGTTATGAGCCATTACAGCCATACTTATGAATCCATACGGAAAAAGCGAGTGGCTCCTTTCACCTCTAAGAAAACCAAAGAAATTGAACTATTTTTCAGTTAGTACTTAACTGCTTACTTTCAGGAAAAGAAATACTATTTTGCTCCTTTTTTTTTAACTATTGAACTAATGCTAATTAAACCCTCTATTACTCAATACCACATAAAACTGATTTTTTAAATACTGGAGATGACTTTTTTTTTTCTTGACACTTTAACACTTAAAAAATAAGAGTAAAGTTAGTTTTAAACATGACTATTTAGCCAAAGTATTCTTACAATGCTATTGATGAACGCTTGAAGCACAGTGTATGTCTCAGTAGCAGAGTGATCAATATGAATGGCTGAACATCCATCAGAAAAGCTGCTATTTTTAAGAGGATTATCTCCCTGAAGACACATAAACACTACCATGATTTATCTCAAATTCTCCATTGACTACACAAAATTATTCTAAAAAGGTATTTTTTTCATCTCATACTGAAAGCATGTTTCAAAAGTCATAGGCAAACCCAGAAGTCTGTCATTAGCAGTAATCTATTCGTTTTTCTGCCCTGAAAGTCTTGTTGCAGGCGGGTCAGACAGTTAAAGCTCAACTAAACCAACTCTTAGATGGACAATGTCAATACAGGTTTCATCACTAGTCCAATATGAAATATTCTTTAGGAATCAAGAAATACAATAGCTAATCATCACATATAAATATTCTAGTTGCTCATGAATGCATTTTGAAGTGGTAACAAACTTAATTCTGAAATATCCATGCTAAGATATCTAGGCTACTATTATTAGGTATTGTACAGGCAATGTGTTCATCATCCAGAAGAAAAGTCCAGATATCAGCTATTCCTAGAGACTGAACATAACTGTGGTCTAGCTGCTGTAATCAAGTGTAACCCAGTGCTCACTTAGGGATGGCAGCTTACTTAGGAAAGGATTTGTTCCCCAGAGGAACAGTCAGAACTGGACATTCAGTCCTAGTTCAAGGCCCTTGTTCTTGCTAATTCAAACTTCATAAAGTAGTTTCTATAGTCTAAACTCAGTAAGTTGGAAAAACGTTTATGTTGTGACACTGCAGAACGGAAAATGGACTGAACATGAAAAATTCGGTCTTCCACACTGTTTGGGAAATATTGCTATGAAGACTTTGCCATTATAACCTACACATAAATGAAATAGCAGTGCTTCAAAGTAAAGTTTGCTTTAAGGATCTTTTTAATGAAAAAGAACAATTACCATTTTTAACAGAGCTAACACTTTCTCAATTGCCTCAAATGACACTGGCTTTTGTCTAGTGTAAGAATGAATGCTTTTTCCTTTTAAAGACGCAAATTTAACTGTACAAGTAATAAGACATACTTCCTGTTCAGGTTATGCAGCCATAATGATAGGAAGACACTGTTTCATACATCAGCTGGCATGCTTACAGAGAACAGAAGATTCAAATCCCCCATTACACCACATTTCCACTCAGAAAGGGATTTTTGCAAGCCTGGGTTCAACTACCTTATTATTACAGGTTCTATTATAATCACTGTAATTAAGGAACTGACAGCACTTCCATTATGAATCCTTTTCCAGGGGTTAATAATTGAGCTGTAAAATTTGCTTTGGCATAGAATTTTGCATCTCAGTGTGAATGTCTTTTTCAGTGCAAGGAAAAGAAGGGTCTGAGTTTTTCCACTTTTCCCTGAATACAATTACAACGCTTAAAAACATCTGAAAGCATTCTGAAGTACAGTTCCTATAAAAATAGAGCAGCATTTCCAGAGGTTTTTGAGAAAATAATTCAATACAAATGTCTTATTTTGGTTCTGTGGATGTAACATATAAAAGAGATGTACGAGATGAGGAGTCAGTTCCTGCTAATGTACTCCCTTGTGTCTTTAGGCAGGTAATGTCCCTGTGCTTCACCTTCCCTGTCTCTGGAAGGAAGATAATTGGCATAATGATCTACACATGAAATACACTCACTGAAACCTGGGGAACACACTGTGTAGCTGACATGGCTTTTTTAATATAATATGTGACTGTTGACCCTTGCACATTGCAGCCTCTACATGCTTCTTTCACATAGCTGCTGTGAGTGTGACAAGTTGGACATTCAATGACAACTTCATAAATACACTTGTGCCATATAATCAATAACAGGCTGAATAACAAAGTTTGAATATCCTGATTACTCCTGAATATGTTGGAGGCTTAATTGCAGGAGTATAGAGAGCTTAATACACATATTACAGTAGCCTGTTTGTAATTACCCATAAAACACTACATAAAAATTTTTCTGAGCCGTTTAATCAAATATGAAAATAAGTGAAGGAGGCTTTAGCTTACTTCAAGAGCTTAAAAGTTACCACTGCTGGTATTATTTTTTGCCATCTTTCTACATATACCTGATCTGAAATCCGTATTATAAAATCCGACCTTTTCAAATTCTAGAGAACTTCTTAGCCTCTCACAGATGAAAGGTAAATCAACAACAGAACAGCTCTTGGAAGCAGCACCATTAGAAGAATTGCCCTACTTTCAGAACTCAGAGCAAATAAACACTTCCAGGCAGTATTCATAGGTGTACTTCTTTCCTGAGGGTTTTTAAACAGAAGGATTCACGAGACCTGATGTCTGATGCCAGCAGTCACGTCATCAACAGAACTTCAGTGCAGCTCATGAACAGAGACACTGCAGTTCTCATTCCCTTCAATATTCTATTTTCTCTGCTTGCCTTACTACATAGTCATTGAGGAGTGTGGTATCACTATCCACGGCATAATACTGACCAGAATAAAGTATCACTATATCTGTACAGGGAAAATGAGCTTTGGGCTTTAATCCTCTGACACTACACCCACAATCACTTAATACTTGCAATGCTACTTCTCTGAAATTACAATAATACCCTTAAAAACAAAGGCTGCTCCCTAAGTACTTAAGGCACGAGATAAATGACAGCAGAACTCAGAACAAGTGAAATAGCTGAAATTAACACTTCATTGTACCAGCACAACCAAAAACGTACACACATCCTTACTTCAAATAAATAAAAAAATACACTATTTATTTATAACTATGGTTTCAGGAAACATACTTAAAAATTGCCTTTGAACCACTGCTAGCAAACTATTATCCCTTCAAATAAACTCAAACAAGGTAAAAAAATTCCTTGGTTTACTGCAGGTAAGTGCAGTAAATCACTGAAGTCCTTTTAGGCCAGATTGGATGGAGCTCTGAGCAAACTGGTCTAGGGAAAAGCATCTTGGCCCACAGCAGAGGGGTTGGAACTAGATGATCTTTAAGGTCCCTTCCAACCCAAGTCACTCTGTGATTCTTACTACTACACAAGAGGATCTGAATATTCAGATTCCACATACTCCCCAGAAGACTGGAAGGCATGCAGAGGGGAACCACCAGGTGCTATGAGTGCCAGTGACACTTTAATACACAAACCAACTCTGCTTTCCTTTACACCTCTGCTTTCTCATAACAGAGAACAACTATCAAAAAAAAAGAAATCTTGCCTAAGCCACTGTTTATAACAAAAAAGCTACAGTAAGGTTTAAATATTTTACTCAGTAAAGATCAACTTGAAACTAAATCCACAACAGTCTGGCTTTAGAAGACTGTGTTAAACCGATAATAAAATTACCACCTGTAGCTCCTGAAAAAGCCAAAAGGTGCTCTTTTGATTTTCTTTTGATTGAAATGCCAAGTGTTTTAATAAAGTCTTGCTCACATGAATATCAATCTTGCACTTACCAGATTGTGTGCACTGTACTGCAGAACCTGGGAGGCCATTACTTTGTTTAAGCCTCCTCAGCACTTCACCCAGCCATTCAAGAGGAGCAGGAAGAGCGGCTCTCAAAGGTCTTGTCCACAAGGAGACTGTCACCAGCCTGTCTCTCTCTATTTGCTCTAATGCAGAGGTAGCTTACACAGTTTACCAAACACTAGAGCTCATACTATAATAAAACAAAATGACCCAGAAACGAATAGGAACAAAAAGAAGCTACATGTTTTACACCTGAAATCAGATTCAGAATAAACTTGGCAAGCAATGAAGAACCTCCAATAAAAACTACTACGTGAAAACCACTCTTAGAAATAACTGCATGAGGCCAGATGAATAACTTTCATCACAATTTAAAAGAATGTTTCAGGAGAAGATACAAACTAAGAAATAAACAAAAAATTGAAACAAAAACCAAACCAAACAAACAAAAAACCCCAAACACACCCCCAAAAAAAGCCCTCCAAAAAAACCTTTAAATACAACACAAACCTCAAAGTGCTATTTAATAAAATTACACTGTAAAATCATTATCCATTCAATGACTTCTTGGAATTTTTCCATTCAAATAAAGAACATCTACAGAATACCCAGGGTTAAGTCACACGCTCACCTTACAGACATTACAGAACATTATTACATTAAGGATATGATACATTATTACAGAAGGATAAATAGAGACAAAGGATACGAGGTTCTGACTCATGGCCAAACACCAAAACAGTGTGAGAGTTAAAAGCACTATCCCATTCCGATATTTAAGGAAAGATTTCACACACATGGTAATTTTTAGAATAAAATTTGTTCACTGTCAAAAATAAGAGTATGTATCTATGTGTAGATCTCTAATTAAATTTGCTTCTTGTACAGTAAAATACATGAAAATCTCAACTTTTCAGTATTTGCTTTCTTCTAAAAACTAAGTAAATTTTGCTGAAAATTTTTAAGGGATCACAAAATTCAGACAGCTCGCTTAGTCTGTTACAAAACTCACTACCAAATTACAACTGTAGTTTGAATCAAGGAATGAGTTCGTATGTCCTGCCTGGCCTCTTCCATAAGCTAATAAAATAAGAGGTTTACCTCCTCAAAGTCAGAATCAAAATCAGCAAAGAAAGTTGACACCCTGTTGATCTAACCAGGTGAAAAAACACTATATCTTCATTTTTTACCTGAAAGAAAATAAAGCAAATATTTGCAGCATGAGTGGCCTGTAATTGGCATTAGTCAGCTGCTAAATTATGTACTCTGCTTCACTCTCTCCTAGTAAATACACAGATGTGTGAGTTGAATGCTTCTAAAAATGGTAACTACTCAACTGTTCCAAAGAAGCTAATTTCCTAAGCAAAATCTTTTTCTACCTCAAGTAAGAAAAAGAGCAAAGCATCTCAAAGTTTTAGTGTAAATACTGTCACATGATACCCTTTCAAGGTAAAAAATACTGTAAAACAAGGAAATACCTTTAGAACTGCATGGTCCTACCCTTTAAGCAAGCTGTTAGTCATAAGATTTAGTACGGAATTTAGAAGAATGGGACAGCTTATGAAAAAATAAATTAACTGGGATATAAGCAATAGCAATGCAAAAAATTCTAAGAATTATTTTTGAATTGAAATATAATTTTAAATGCATAAAGAAATGAAGCAGCAGGACACGGAAAATTATACTGCTGCATTTCTTGTACGCACGAATTAGTGTACACACTTCATTTCTCAGGGCTTTTTCTACAAAGAAAAACAGCATTTCTTGAACAAGTTCCGCCAACTATGCTCTCTTTGCCCTAAGGCAAACAGGCTAAGAATTGTTCATCGGGGTTCCAAAGGTACTTCTGGGTGGTGCCAGACAGCTTTGTAGAAACTGAAGAGTAAGCATCAGAAGCACAGTGATCAATCACAAGACAGCAAGCAAAAACAGCAGAGTTAGCAGGAAAAGTTACTGCTAAGAATCCTACAAGAACCCTGAGGGAGGGAAAGAAGAGGACTGAGGCAAAAAAAAAAAAAAAAGACAGAGGAAAAGATGATAAGGGGAACTAAGTTTTGCAGCTGAAAGTGAGCTTCCAAAGAGGAGAGTGTGAAATGTTAGAAGAGACAAAGACTGACATTTGAGAGATAAAAGAAATCTTACTGCTAATAGAGAAGTGCAGAGGCAGAATTTCGGTTTCCTCATTTTATTTTTGGAAGCTCAGCTATCTTCAATCTGCCTCATTTCAGCTGCCTATGCACAGATCCCAGCACTTACATAGAGCTTGCACAAATTTAACTGAGCACTGCACTTTTACATCTGTGCAGATCAGATCGAAGAAACAAAGCTTGATTCACTTTCTAAATGACACGGTAATTTGACCAATTTTAGAGGCACAGAAGACACTACTGAAACTGTATTAAAACACTATTAAAACAGTCCAACCTTACTCCATAGTTCAGTATCATCCACTCTCTCCTTGTTCACTTACCACATATACCCATTCCTTCTCCATCCCAAGCCCACATCCTCAAGCCCATTAACTTTCTTCTTTTATCCCTATGCCCCTCAGTTCCATATTCTAAGTGGTGTTCTGAACACAATTTTTCTACCAGCAACTGTATGACTGTGTAGGCTGCAATCCTTTAAAATAAAATTAGATCAAATAAATTCCTTTTTTAACACTCATCCACACTATCTAGCAGGGAAAACAGGAAGCACTGCTCACCTCTCAGACTCTCCCCGTTCTTCAACACTTATAAGAGTTCACCCTGTTCTGTGTCAAGGTTCCTATCCCTTCCCTCTTGCTCTTCATACAGCATTTCCCTGGTGAATGCAGTTATCCTCCAGGTGTATTGAATCAGGTAACCCAAGAAGGCAGGCAGACATAAGGGTCTTAGGACAGGGTAAAGGACAAGCTGGCCCTTGACAGGTTTACACTGTCTTCCACAAAGAAGAGTATGATCCCACTGCCAGGGAAAGGGGAGACCGTGGCTGCAGTCTCCCTCTCTGCATGATTCCTGGCAACGATGTGAACCAAGGACTGATTTCCAGGCAGTGTCTCACTGGGGACTCTCCCCAGCCATCCCTCCTGTCACACCAATTCCATTTCGTACCCAATACATACCTATGCACTCAGCAGGAGAAAAGAAAGAGAAAGCTGTCCCACTGAAGTAAGTGATCCAGAGTCACCTACTTTACAAAAGTCAAATCAGGACACTTGAGGGCTAAGTATCACAGGTTCTTTTTTCTTGCAAACCTCGGGGAATCTTAAATCTTTTGTTTGTATCAAAAAGTGTCCAACAATTGCAATAAAACATTGACCTTCCGTCTTAATAAAATGCTTACATTTTTTCAGTCTGCCATATAATAAAGCAACAATCCTTGTTGGCTAATGGGGTTTTTTTCATTTGTTTTATAGTTCAGCCTCCAAACTAAACATCAAATAAATTTCAGACCTCAGATCTTTGTTTATTCTCTCAGTACAACTCCTATAGCACTCAAGGATTAAGGCATCTAGAAGCCAAAGGTTAATTATTTGTCGATAGCCCCACCTGTGTAACAGCACATTAGACTTATGTTTTTCATCTCTGACTTAAGCACTTTTAAAAGACATACATTCTACAATACATGAAAAGAGGATGGACATATCACGATGCACAGAAGCATAAAGAAGTTCAAGCAACATTTCTGCACCAAAGACTAACAAAGAACAATCCACTTCATCCCTAAAACCTACCAATCCTCTTATCCAATCTTTAAAATACACCATGTTCATTATACAATGCGTAAGCACTGTCAACATTTACAAAAACAAGGAGTAAATGCACTCCTATTAAACTGAAAGCAACATCACTCACACAGGCTGGGATAAAATCTCCCTTTTACTACAAGGATCTTCTCTAAAACAGAGCAAAAATCTCAAAATTAAGTGGAAAGGGTCATGTAGCGTTTTTACACGCAACTGTATTTTAAGTCAACAGACTGCAACAAGCAGAATAACAGATGTTCATGTAAAAAAATCAATCTAATTTAAGATTAGTTAAGCACATAGATTTGTGTAATATTTAGATTTTTTTAGAGTAATATTTAGATTTAGTTTAGAAACTATGTACTGTATACATGTAAAAGAAACAGAAAACAGTCCTCACTCTTTTCCACTTCTCCATACAAAGTACCACTTACTGTACCATGAAGTTGGTTTGAATTATGGCATTAAGGTGAGTTAAACTAAGAGCCTGAATTGAAACAGAAGAGTTTCAATGCACATACATACAAATACACTTTCCTACCCTTCCTAAATAAAGCTGGTATCAATATGCAAGATCCAGCACATCTTACACTGATAACTACTAAAATCATGAATTGGACTGACAGATCAGAACTGCTGTAACATTTTTTAAGTCTTCAAATAGATGACAGTGCAACTGTATTCCCACTACAAGTTCCTAAGGCAAATAACCATGCAAAGACCTGACAGGGACACAGTGTGGACCTCACTTGCAACAGCTGCATCATCCAGTCAAAATGAAGTTGCACATATCAGCTAACACAAACACAACCAGAAGTCTACTTGAGAGAAATCCCACTTCTGACTAAAGTGTTACAGTTTTGAGATCTGATCTACAGAATCACGACCCAGACTCCTCCCATTTCAGGAATTACTGTATTTCCACACATGTAAACTGCTTTTAATCTTGGACATTTTGTTTGTTGAGTTGACAAAGCAGCTGCAGCCTTCAGTTCTGATAAAACTGCATGTAGCAGGAGCATAAATCACCTCCTTCTTATATATATATATATATTCACAAAAGCTGGAAAGAATTTTTTCACAATTCAATGAGCAGAAAATACATATTGTTAAGTGTACCACTTGAATCCATCAGTAAAGGAGTCACTTTAGTGTGCGCTGTAATGATTAACATAACAATTGTTTACACGCTGAAAAAATTATGTTAATGACTTTTGCCTATCCATTTATGGGATCATTTACATATTTTCCAAAACCTATTTTTCCTCATCCTTGTACCATTCAAGCATTCAGAAAAACGGTTTTCTGAGTTTTAATTTGGAATCTCTAATAAGGTTCAAACAAGAGATTCTGACTATCATTTATCAAATCATAAATGCAGCTGTGTTTCAGAGAGAAAGCATTTCCATGGATGAGAGGTAGTAATTTCAGTGAAAAAAAAAACAAAACATAAGCATCACCACCAAGGTTAAAGGACATTCTGAGAATGTAATTAGTGACCACAACATACAGTAGGTCTGAACTGCAATTAGCAAAACCCTTTTCAAATGGGCTGTATGGACAGAAGAAGATACAGAACACATACCATACTTAAAAATGGACAGTGCAGCTGTGCTTAGTAAAGTACTACATTAGATGGAAAAACAGAAGAGCTACCTCAACAACTTGTTTACCAAGTGTTAAATACCTTTTACGCAATTTCACGACTCTCTTTCTACAACCCAACGAAACTAAGAAATGGGAATTCTACCTGTCAGCAATGCACTGGCCACACAGAACAGTACTTGGCAATACCCTAAAACACAAAAGAACAGGTCAAGCAAGCCCTGAGGTCTTAAAAAAAGGAAATTCCCATGGAGCCTCACATTCCTCTGAAGTAATCCTTCACACAAGGCCAACTAAAGGAGGGGGTTTAAAGAGCAGCATTTACAAGTGCAGTCCAGTCTGGAATTGCAGAGGAAGTCAGAACAACATCTGGAGCAGGAGGTGCAACCTGCATCCTAAGCAGTTTACACAACTTAGCTGGTGCACCAGCACATTTGGCAGCAGTCAGAAATTCCTCCTGGCTGTCACACTGCTGCCCAGACATGCTGCCTTCTATCAGGAAAGCTTACCAGCAATATCCAGGAAGTAAAAGAACAGTGATTGCAGGCCAGAGCTACTATTATGAACCTCATCCTTGTTTCCAGCAATGAAGAAATACGTTAACAGTTTTTCATTGTTTTTTCCTTCTTATGTCCTTTCATAATGGCAGAAACAAAATTCAGCGTTTATTTGACTTTCTGCTTTTTTTGAGACCTGCCAAATCCCCCAGCGAAGAGTCAAGAGACATTTCAACTCACTCCCCCATTGCAAATGGGCTCTGGCCTCCCCTCCCATCCAGCCGAGTCTCACTGCCCCCTCTTCCCTTCCTTTGGGTGTGGGTTAGAGCACAGAATAGATCAAATCTGAGAACTTAACTAGCTGAAATCTAATCAGACAAAAGCAAAGTGATTTCTCTATAGGCTTAGTTATGTTGCTGCTGTGATGAGGAACAGCCACAAAATTAATGCAAAGGCCTGGGACAAAAACAACAGCAGGAACACTCCTCTAGTGGCAGCATGGACATCTTAGGAATTTAAATAATTCTACATGTAATAATGTTCAAGAGTCAAAAATGAAGTGGCAGTGCACCATTGTTAAAATTTTGCACAGTTTAATTTTAAAACATGTCTCAAATGGTTTATCCACCCTGACCCTCTAGGGGCTGTCTTAAGTAAGGCCTTGTCAAAAGCACTAAGCATCAATATTCTTTGCTTCTAATTTGCTACCCTTATGAAAAGCATCCCTGCCCATCTTAACACACTGTGTCAAAGAAAGATTTGTAATAAAATGAGTAATACTACTGTACACTATAGCTGAGAAGCTGATCATTACTGATCCAACTGCAAGCCCAAGAAAAGCTCATTTTCCTATTTGGCCCCAGAGAATGCCCAAAGACTTGCAAAACTATATGCTAATATACAGATACATATTGGATTCTATCCAGGAAACACCTGTGTACATGTAAGGGAACTCCACCATTTCCGCAGAGTTTCAAACAAATTATTTCTTCCTTCCTTTCAGAGTAAATAGCTAAAATTTGTTCTCCTGTGAGATGAGTAAAGGATAACGTTTTAACCTTTACATGCTTCCCAATTCTTGCAGGAAGTTTTCACGCTGCTCTCACCATCTCTTTCCTGTAACCGTAAGGCTACACAAAGACCTTTCTTCTTCCCATGTATTCTGCAGCAGAGAGATTTTTGCAAGCTAATCTGTGCTGGTTTGCAAACAGAACTTCTCTGCACACAGGAAGGCTGCCCTGTCACCACTAATCACGTTCCAGGCACAGTAACTCTGCAGGCAGCACTGGGCAAACCTAGGACACGCACACCCTCGCACCTACCAAGCATCATCATTTCAGTAGCTGTCAAATCTTATTCCACATTTACCTCAGCACTGCGACTAGATCAAACAAGGGGGAAGGGGAAGACTTCAAGAATTTTCACATTATTTTCTATTTAGGCTATTATCTGCTCATGCAAGCTCAAGAGAACAGTATTTATCCCTTTAAACACAGTGCTAAGAACAAATGTATGAGACAGTAGTTTTCCAAAACAATCACTTTTGTGCTCAAGGAAAATCAGCTCTCCAGAGAAAAAGGAACCACAAAGAAATGCAGCATTATATGTATTCTAACACAACAATAAACAAACACCACACAAAAATACCAACCAAAAAAACCCCAACAAAAACACCCTCAACAAGAAAAAAGTAATGAAACCATAGTCCACATTTTTACCTGCTTTCCTTCCTCCTTCTTCACTTTCCACTGCACTTTGGTAACAGATGCATTTGAAGAATTACATGCTGGCTCTGGGTCTAAAGCACAAATGATGGCTATTTGCTTGAGGGCCATTTGCCAGAGAAAGCCACAAAAAAAACCCCCTGCTCTCCTTGGCCAATGCTGAGGATGGCAGGAAGATGGCACAAGAAAGATCTGTGTCAAACACAGATATGTGGAAGCTTTTTTCCACATTACTGTTAGAAGTACGGTAAAAAAAGGCTTGAAAATTGCAGAAAAATATCCTGAGGGCACATCTTTCTCTTCCTGTTCTATTGCTACTGCTCTAATAAAACTTGTCTACAGTTTCAATGAACCTTTAAGGATAATCAGTATATTTTACTGTTTATATTTACACTCAATGTTTTGAGAACTTATTTTCAGACTATTTTCAATAAATTAGAACAACAGAATCAACACAAGGCCAATTCAGAGTCCTACGACCATCTCTCAAAGGCACTGCCTTTCTTTTTTGCCATGCTTTTCACTTTTTTTTAATAAAGATCTGTGTTTTTAGGGCTTCTACTACAATTGCTTGAAAAAAACAAAGTAATTACAGAAATTCTATGACATCCTTTTCTTTCTCAGAAATGATACAGAACTTTCAAAGGTATTTTATTGATAACTAGTGCAATATGAAGTAACAACACGGGACTTCCAATCATCATCAACATGCATTAGAAAAGATCTCCCTGAGATAAGATGCTTACAGGTTTTAAGAGCAGATGCTAACAGGGATGTTCAACATCACAAGCTTACCTTCGTGCAAAGAAACAAACCAGGAACATCAGCCCGTTTCACACTTATCACTGAAAAGCTGACAGGTGGTGCAAACAACAGGATGCTGCTCAGGAGTCTTTGACTAAATATACGTTTGAAGCCATTCCCTCTGAACACAGAATGCAAGAAGGCACCAGTTGTCAGAATATTGAAATAAGGCCTATGAATGCCTTTAAAAATATGCATCAATTAACATTAGTGTTTTCAACAGTAGATGAACAATATTCCACCTCTGAAACTCCTTTGTATAGAAAAACTCCGAGTACTGGGACAGTGCCTTTAACATTCGCCTCCTTTCTGAAGGAGGTTTAGTAGCCCCATGACTACAGTGTCTGTCACAATGACATTTTTCTTGAAGCTGAGAGTCAGTTTAACCCTACCAAGGAATTACAGGAATTGGAGGATCCTGCTTTCAAACACATGCCTTTCAATTGTACCAACAAACTTATATGAAATGAAAATATTATAGCAGTGTTTTAGAAGCCTGGTGCTCCCATCAACTGGCTATAAAATTTGTATCATTATCTACACTTGATCAACCCCCACACTTCAGTGTGTCACACCAAACAGAACTGACACTGCTTGAGGCAAATGCTTCTTGGAGGGAAAGAACCCTGCAAAATATGGGTTTGGAGCTACAGGGCAATAAACTGAATATTTAACACAACTTGGGTCTGCAGGAGGAATGTTTTAACACCTACCGTGCTATTGCCTCTCCTTTGTAAACTAGGACTTGGGCTTTCTCTCATTGCAGTGTTGAAACACAATGCAGCCAAACAGCAAGGACTGTAGCTGACTTTTATTGATTCTGCACCATTTCAACATCACATGGCTATGTTCAGACTGCATGTTTAATATGTATTTGAAGTAACATATACATCTTGATGATTGATTTGGAGCTCTAAACAGAAAACCAGAAGGTCACAACGTGACACTCAGTTTTCAATCACTTTTCTTGAGAAGCTGAGAAAATGCATTTGAAGACAAGGCAACCTAATTTAATGGACTCAGTCTTAAACTAAATGAATATGAGAAAATAACACAGATATAATTCTGGAAAGGGGATTACACACCACTTCCAATTGCACTTTAAATTCTCTCAATACTGGCTGCATATACTCACAGATGTATGCACAGATGCATGCCACTTCAAGGAGGGGACAGAAGCCCTCAGGGCACAAACATGCACACCGAGTATAATTCAGGCTTTATCAGAATCTAGCTATTGCTCTGGGAGGGTCTGGTCCTGCACTGAAGAGTGAATGTGCCTGCAGAGATTGGACTCATCTCAGTGCTTGTCACTGTGTGATACAGTTCAGAGGCTTTATGTAGCATACTTACACAGAGGAGGAAGAGATTAAAAAACTTGCATAAGAGAGCAAATGCTTGGGTAAACAACTTGTAAAAATGGGTTAAGATACAGCACTAGGATATCATCACCCAATTAGATTTAATTATATCTGCTATTCATCAACACCTCAAGGAAGCAATATCCATACCAGTGCAGATAATCTAGAATACAACAAAAATATTATGCTTTCTTAGAAATTGTGAGACTCTCACTAAAAAAAAAGGCTCACTTGAAAAAAGATGCCAGCCTTTCAAACTCTGCCATCTTCCAACAAAATGCAATAAAAAAAGCTTTAACACTTTTTATTCTCCCTCCCAGCTCACGTTTCTTACTTTTAGATTTGCATCAAGCAGAATCAATAAGAAACTTGAATGTTTTACATGCCCCATGTATTTCTGACACATATTTAATATTCCTGAGCATTCCTATCTTACATATTCCTATATTCCTATCTTTATTAAGTGCAATGACATGCATACACAACAGCTTGATTTTTACACTTGAAAATGAAAGCGTATGTGGATGAGTAAGCATGGGAGATTATAATTAGCCCTGTCGTTCCCTGTTGTACCTTCACAGATCGGCATAAAATCAGGCCCACTCTATATGACTGAGTCTTATATGGACTGACTTGTTTTAGAAAGTAATGAAAAGGACATCCCACATATGCAGGAGGAAAATTTCCATTTAAACATTCTCAAAGTAATGAGGTTTGAAGTCAAAATGTGATTATTTGTAGAAAATACCTGTTACCAATAAAATATTCATGTCATAAATGTGAAGACAGAAACGACTGATAGTCTGCCTTGACTTCTATTAAAAAGACATTTTTTCATTTCAACCTAAAATAATTTTCCAGTAACAAATGAAAATAACCATAAAACTGTTTGTCAAAATAAAATAAATGAACATATTCCATCAAAACACTGCAAAAAGGCACCATTGCAACCTACACCCTCTTTCATGATCCAGTCTAGCAAACTATGGTATCAAATCATTCAAGAAAAACTGAGATGTTATCCTTTGAAACAAAACTGGCACCAGTACATTCAAAAAAGGATATTCACAAAGCAAACAGCATGTCAACTTTTTTTAATGGTCTCCTACTAATCCCTGCCTACGTACTTATTACCTACGCACACACTTGTATCTCTACAAATGACCCATATGATTAAGTGTGAGACTATATAATAGGCAATTTTCAAGTAGGAGCACCTGAGTTTGTAGGCATCATCTCACTAACTTTACTGTCTTAAGAGTTTCAGTGCATGCACAGCAAGACCAAGGATAATTTTGTCACCACAACATACACTAAGTGTGCCATGCCCGGTGCTACTGGGTCACTAATAATCCAATTCAGACGGTTTTGTGAACTTTTAAAAGTTGCTTTTTCCACGTGTAGGAAGCACTGCACAGAAAACACATCAGCTCGAGCCTGAGATCTAAAAGAAGCCAAACAAAGACAGTGCTGAGCTGGAAGGGGCATTGCTGCCCCACTGAGCACTGAGGAACAGGTGAAGCCACACTCCCAAGCTGCAGGGCTCTTCCCTCAGCCCTGAGGATGCTCCAAGTCACTGCCATGCTGCTGTCTGAGCTCTCAGGCCATTTTCCAGCATTATACACCTCCTTTTCTTCATGTCAAGTCTTTAACAGGTTGGAAGGATGCAAAGAATAAAGCCAAAGCCTGTGCAGTTTATAACTGACTCAATCTTCTAAGTCAGACAGTGGCTTTCTTGGCTTCAGTTCCCTAAATTTGTGCTTCTGACAACAGAACAACTCCTAAATTCAGTCATTCAGACACTGTATTTTTATCTTCAAATATATGTATGGATTATCCTCCAAAGGTATGAAGTCTTGAAAGTCCACTGATTTCACTTACTTAGCATCATATAAATTATTCTAAGACTTGCTTATGTTTGCCTCTACTGTAAACCCAAATAGTCCTAGGAAAGAACCATAGTTCACTAAAATATTTCTCTATTTTACATCCTTTCTGACAAGCCAGAGTTGTCAACTGAATGTATCACCCTCTGATTAAAATGTTTGATTGTATTTTCATAATAGCATTACAAAGCAATATGACTACATATTTCAAATGAACAACAAAGCTTTTTAAATATTTTCTCATTTATTTCTGTGGTCTAATGTCAGACAAACTGTCCCTGGCCATTCTGCTGCTCTCCACCGTATATTTCTTTTGCATAAAAACACCAACATTTTGATCAAGAGCACTAAGAAAATGCTACTGCAAGGGACAGGAGCAGCAGATAGCATAAACAATGTCAACTTGGGACTAATTTTCAACATTTCTTGTTTCATATGAAAATCACTGAAGCAAGAAGTTCCAAGAATGTACTTTTGCATTTCAGTATGTTTTACTCCATCTTCATGAGGAACTCATTTGTTACAGGAAAGTAACTGAATCAAGATGCATATATATGCATAACTCAAGTAACTGTGATATTACTGCAGCAACCTTTGGGCTCCCTCCCAGTCCTGGCCATCTGAGCACTGCCTCCCTGGTTCCCATGGCCTCGTATCAGGCTGAAAGTCCCCAGGACCAGGAACTCACTGCTTTTCCTTTAAGAAACACAGGATAATCTGAAACAAACTACTAACAATGAGGTGACTTCTTTCAAGTCTTTCTTAAATAAAAAGAACACAAACAAAACAAAAAAACACCAAAAAATCCACCCCACAAATCATGGCCCCTTAAATTGAAAACTACAGAAAGTCAGAACAACAGATTATGATAAATAGAGGTGGGACCCCTTGAGGAAGTGAACCGCTGACCCCATCCAAGAAAGCACTTCACCAATGATTAACTTCAAGTACACAAAGTGATTCTATAGAACTCTCTTGAGCTATTAAAAAATCTGCTTAACTGTCAGCCAGGGAGAAAGCCTAACTGCTTACAATTATTCCTGCAGTTGTGTGCCAATTCTGCTGGTCAGTGATGGAGATATGAAAGCAGTGCTTCTCCTAAATACTGTAACTGTTACCATTTTAATGTATTAGCAAGTCAGATGACTCCAAACACTTGTACACACATCCTCAGAACCACACACTAGAAAAGTTTTACTCAAGTCAGTCAGTCAACTACTTTATATAAAACCAAAAGTATGTGTATAGTACTTTCATAAGGTGTCTCCGATCATTACTCTCTCTCAATTGCCAAATATCCAAAACTGAAATGCATGTGGCACAGACAGCATTAAGACTACTTCTGCAGAGACATAATCACATATTCCTTACAATTGACTAAGTTCTTTTTGTCCTCTCCCCCACTTTGTCGTAACAAATATTTTCAAGCATGTATCACAACACTTCGTTACCCCATCTTGAATGGCACGTTCCAAAGCATCTGGAACTCGTTAGTGTCAAAGACAATATAAATACACTAACAGTAAGAAATTCTGAAAGTGCCATTTCATAGTAACTGCAGTAGTTGCTCGTTATCACCAATTTTTTTATTGAAAAGTTGGTCTAAAATATAAAGGCAAGGCTTAGTGTCATGATACTGAATTTCAGGTGGTTTCCCACTATATAATGCAAATATGTATTATTAACGAAGCTGGGTAGAGGAGTTCCATCATCCCTGACTTAAGTGAGTATATTGAGTTTAGCTTCCCTTAGCTTTCTCTATGAAGGGAGGAAATCAAGGAAGCAATCAGCTTTAGGTGTTCTATTTGCTTTACAGAGAAACCTCTTAGTCTCCACATACCATAGAGGAAAAAGAGACTATTTTTTCTAGAACCGAGTCTAGAGTTCTAGAATTAACATAAGAATCTGCATTACGCGGCTGAAGGAACTCAAAAATGCACACTTTGAAAATTCTGATATATGACTACTTACTGCTTTACTCCTGAAACTGAAGACATCTGAAAAATGTAAGTCCCTACATCACATATCACCTTTCCTGAAGCAGAAATCAACAGTAGGCATTTCACATCCCCTTGCTGCTAATCACTGGCAATGGGACCTGCATTAATTACAGGGGTTCACTCACTGCTTGTAACCAAGACAGCAGTTGCTGAATGAAACCCAGCTTCCTCCTCCAAGCAGGTAACCCAAAACATGCCTTCTCCTCAAGAAGGTAATTCAGGACAAGTTTTCTACTACACACACTCACCTTCCACTATTAACATTAACAGAAACACTCTTCTCATCTGTTCCTCCCTTCACAACAACTCAAACATGCAACAGAGACGACAAGAACCTCTGTTTTTCCAACAAACTTTCTCTCTGAAGTCACTTGATTGTAGTTCAATAGAGCTAAAACATCAGTACCAAACTCACTACAATTGCTATCCTGGCTGAAAAGTATAAAATCTGATCATGTTGTAGCTGTCATAAAGTATCCCAGAGAGGTAGCAACCTGTAGCCTGTATTTACTTGACACAGGAGATTAGGAAGGGTTATGGAGAAGAAAATTTCCAGGAGGTTGTTTAACTACTGTCACAGTATTTTTTTTATTTGTAGTGTTGCACAGAGATTATCTTAGAAATCTTACAGATATGGACCACCACATCTTGAGGGCAGCAGGAAATACTCCAAAGGTTTCCTTATGCATACCAGAGGACTGAACCCAGAAAATTAACCCATTTGGCCACATTAAGCTTAACTGACATTAAGCTTAACCATTTGTCCTTAACCGATAGGAAAAATTACAACACACACTATAAATGTAATAAAATAAATCCTTATTCACCATTTTGCCAAAATGTAACAAAATACAATCTAATCCATTGCATAAACATTTGTAATTGCTGCCCCCACCCACATGCTATTTTAAATAAAGTTACTAAAAATGAACCATTTCTCCTGCCATTTACAACAATTACCAAACAAGAGGAAATAAACTCCTTGGTAGAAAACTTTGACATTTTGATTTGGAGGTCATTTCAGTGTAAATAATACACAATGAACTTCATGTCAATTTTCAAGAAACAATTCCATTTAATTTTTTTAGATTTACTTTAGATAAAAATACAACAGCAGACACTTTAGATGAAAAAGGGTTATTATCTGATTTTTATTTCACCTGAAGGATGATCTCTCAAACCCGAGTTCACACCTCCCTTACTATAACTTGCATTTTGATTCTGATCTAACCATTGCCACAGTTTTTATTAGCTATACCCATTTGCTAGAAGCCAGTTTGTTTCTCCCTCAGCGGTAATTCCTGTAAGCTGAATACATGTATCATACGAACCACTACAAGGCAGGCAGGCTTTTTCCCTGGAAATGAATTCATACAGCATTACAGTTTTTATTGTTCAAACACTGGGCTGCTTCTAAGTGTGGCATCCATGCAGGCATTTTAACCTCTGGTCAGGTGTAGTGGTTTAACCCGGGCTGGGTGCCAGGGGCCCACTACAGCCACCTTCTCACTCCCCCTTGCCCAACTACAGAGGAGAGAGAGAATATAACGAGAGGTTTCGCTATTCATGATAACGACTACAGCAGACACCGAGGAGCATCTCCTCCCTCTCCTTCTTCACTGACCTTGGTGTCTGCGTTGTTGCTCACAGGCTCTCACCCTGCTCCTCTCTGGCAGCCATCTTCATTTTTTCCAACTACTTTTTTTTTTTTCTTCCTTCTTAAATATGTTATCACAGAGGCGTTCTGTCAACTACTGATTGGCCTGGCCTTGGCCAGCAGCGGGCCCAGCCTGGACATGGGGAAACTTCCAGTAGCTTCTTGAAGAAGCCTCTCCCTCAGCCCCCCCCCCCACTGCTACCAAAACCTGGCCACAGAAAAACCAATACATCAGGTTACAAGAGATATAAACTCTCTAGCCCACGTGCCATCAATATAATTTCCAAGGGAAATTTTGCATAGAAAGCTTAGTAACCATCCCCATCAAATTCCAAATTGAGAAAAGCTGATGGGCTTCTCCTGCACAAGCCTTCACCTAAGACACTGGACTTACTCTGCTTTACTGAAGATGGTTTGGCATAAACAAGAGAATGCAATCACTTATTTTAATAATTAACAGAAGATCTACTTAGTATTTTTCCAATATTAATACCACAGCTGCAATAGAAAAAAAAGATGCTTCTGATGCAAAAATATACACGCTTAGCAATTATATCTAGTGCAATACATAAATACATCTGTGTTTTGCTCTTTCCAAAGCTATGCAATACTTCTGTTAAAGTAACTTCACTAGTCATGGATGAATCAGTCAGTTTCTACTTTCCTGAGGAGGCATGAAGAGCTTGAAAGACTTTTCAATTTTTAAAGGTTTTCTTTTTTAATCACTATTTCCAACAAGTATTTTCTTGGATTTGTGAAAACAAGTGCAAATATTTGTATTATCGGAGGACTGATGTGTAGCAATACAGCCACACTCAAAACTAAGCATTCCTTCTGTCTCCTATGCCTCTGATATAGGCAATCAGATGTAAAAGGTCTCTGCAATTTCAAAGACTTAGGTAAAAATCCTTGCTGAAACACTGATTTCTGTGCACTGTTTCTGACATTTCACCACATGTGGCACCACATGAACTACATACTCCTCAAGAGATCAGTCACGGTTATACAGGAAGTCATTTACTGTGTCCCAAAACAGACCACTGGATGAATTTCAGTACATGAGAATTACAGTAACTGCCAGCACAAAAAAGGAGTTAGACTCTCAATTAGATGAGGGGATTCTTTTTTGCACTGAAGCTTGAAAAAGAGGGAGGGTATCCCTGTTACTGGCAGGCTTAAGACATCTGACATCCCCTGCTTTTGTAACTATTATTTTTGTGACTACAGGATCAAAAAAAGGTGGAATGGGGGAGGAACCCTAAATCCCTCCACAATCGTCTAACAAGTTTTCTGTAAAAAAACCCCTAAAACAGCCTGTGCATATCTTTTCATTTACCCATCAAATGTGTACAGCATAAACTTATCCACATAGCAAGTCTCGTTGAAGTATCTGTTGATCAGGACAGTGAGTGATACCAGGCAGATACCTGTACCCCAGTGCACCAAAGGCTTAAGACAGATGTACTGCAGAGCAAGAGCCCACACGTGCCGGGGTATTCTATTCAATAAAACATCTCAGCCTAAGCAGGTTCAAGTTCTAGTTAAATGTACAATGAGGGACAAAGTTCAACTCTAAATGGCTTGAGACAGAACACAGTTTTTTGGTTATTGATTTATTGTAGTAAAAAACAGTATTTCAGTTTACTGCAAGGACAACATAGAGTAAACAACAACTTAACACTTCCAATATTCCTTCATCAACCTGTTAATTAGGGAAATGTAAAAGAAAAAGGAAATGTAAAGAAGGAAATAGATTTCCAACAGAAAGTGGGAGGGGGAAAGTAGCAATGCAATACAAAAAGAGAAACAGACTATGAGAACAAGCATTTTCAGCGATAAAGTAACTATAATTTAGGCCAACAGCTTCCTCCTCAGTGTTTAAAATCTAACTATAATGAAATCTTCTAGGTAAGCAGCCTGGTTATAGCAGTATAGTACATTTCAGCACATAACTGTTGAAGCAGCTAATGACCTCTCAAAAAACACTGTACCTTCTGTTCAATATTCATTCATAAACTCCAGATCAACAGAGAACCTGTGTAAGAATTGCCGTCAGTCTTGAACAAATATTAAGAAGATTTTTTTTTTTCAGGTTGACTGTCTGGTGCATGTACCCCGATTCCTCTCTCAGCTGAATGCAAATTTGATTTTAGAAGTATAATAAATGAACAAACAAGAAATATTTTACTCACACTAAAACACAATTTTTATGCCTTTTTCCTAGTGTATACTTTTTCAGCAGTAAACAAACAGATAAAGCTGTTCAGCTCTGATTAGCTCTTATAATAGTCTCAGTATGGCAGTTCTACACATCTTTTCCCAAAAGCCTACCAGATTCCCTTTATCAAGATATTCATCTGTACTGACATGGAGATTAAGAGTTCTTAATCCACTTCTAAATTCTCTAAGTCACACAAAGCTTCTCCTATTACTTTACTCTGAATAATATTTTGGGCAATAGTCAGGCAGAGCTCTTTATCTACCCATGGTGCTGTGACAACCCTCTTGTAACATCTCAGCATTTCAAGCATCTCATTGTTACAGATGAAGGGACGCAACCTTCACTATATAAACTGAGATCACTGAACTTTCAAGCTTCCTATTTTTCTTTTTACAAAGGTAATTCTGTAAAAGCTGGAGGAAAACAGCTCTGAAATGCAGTAGAGTAGAGAAGGGAAGCAACACCACAGGTCCCTACAGCAATCAGCTTATAGACCAAAGCACGATAACCTTTATCTTAGCATGCTGTTTATGGGTTATTAAATTATCTGGCCCTGCTAGAAGCCAACTCCCATATTTAACTCTCTGACCTCCAGCAGGCAGCGTGCAGTGACATTTCCTGAGAGAACACATCCCACAATTTAAATTGCAAAAACTGCTTGGGTATACAGCGTTTCTGTTCAACACTTCCCTAAAGAATGTCCCTATACAGAATGCCCCTACATAGATGAGAAACACCTATCTCACCATTACACTGACAGTAACATCCATCCTGATGGCTAGAAAAAACAGGCTGGTCCCTATCACTCTTTTTTTTATAGTCACTCATATTTTATTATTTCACATGGATATCAACATCCTTAACAAAGCCAAACATCTTTCAGTTCAATGGTTTCTAGTCTTTCTTTTATTGGACTAATTGGATAATCATCTATTTGGACTTAAACATAGCATATCCCCACTGGCCTTGGCAGAGTTACTGCAGGCTCATAATAGCCTAAATTTGAAGTACTATTTTGCCCATTATCACTCTTCCCACTACCAGAGGTGTTCCAAGCAACCCCCGACTGACCAATGATGAACAACACCATGCTGACTCAGATGCTGGTATGCATAATTTTATTTGCTTATACAACAACCAAAGTGTATTTCTTGAGATATCTAATATTCCACTATCCTGGAATATTTTTTTTAGGCTGCACACATGCTTTAACCTTTCTTAAGCTTCTAGGGCCACCATTCACCACACTATTGTGATTATTTTCTAAAACACTGGACAAAAAAAAAACAGTTGATACGTTATTAAAAAGCTTAGGGTTGTAAATAATAAGATTTCAGCGCCATGTTCTTTTTTTTTTTTTAAATTCCTGCTAGCTAATATGGAAATTCAGCTTTCTCAATAGGCAGCAATTGCTACCTCACACTTTCAAAAAAACTTCAGACTTCCCTCTCTGATCACAGGATTTATCATTCTTGCAAGATCTAAGTTGACAAGAAAAGAGAAAATCCTTTGTTCAGCTGGATAAGGTGCTGGGCCATCTTGTCTAGACAGTGCTTTTACTAAGAAAGGTTGAACCAGATGACCCTTGAGGTCCCTTCCAACCTGGTATTCTATGACCCTGTGAACATCTCAGCTGAGTCAGAATTCTCAGAAAATAATCATTTATCATAATCAGGAGCTAATCAAATTTTTGTTTCTGGAAGATCAAAAAAATTGCCTCTAATTAGAAAGCACAGCAAATCTTTTTTGTTTAAATGCCAATACCATTTCCTGAATCTGTAGCAGACATTGTTCCACAAAAATCTAATACCGGGGGGGAAAAAAGAAGCCTGACGCATTTGAACATTAATCTCCTTTCCTTACTTCAACTGCTTTTCCCTTCTTTCTCAACACCTTCTTCCTTTGCCTATTCAAGTCTTCAATTCCAAAAGCCCCTGTGAGATCACTGAAAATGGCATCCTGTTCTCCTTGGACAGGATGGGGCAAGATGAACAAAGAAAAGTGCACTCAAACCTGGCGAGCTGCAGTCCAGGCAACTCCAGCAGGAGACCAGAAGGCTGCAGGAGCTCAGGGCACACAGAATAATCCTATCTCACCAAACACAGGGAAGTTCACCACCAAAGTTCAGGAGAAGCATAGTTTAGTGCACTTGGTAACAAAACTGGGATTTAAACAGAGATTTGTGCTGGTTCCTCTGCTGGCAAAAATCAACACAAGGTCCACTGAAGTGCACAGGGCAATGTAGATGAGTGTGGTCCGAGTCGGTATTTTTTGCCATTGCTGCTCAGTTAACTTAGACATTGCCTATCAATCTACTAAGGAAACTAATCAGCAATAATTTTACACAAATTCCCAGGTGTATGCACTATCTTACTGTGAACCCAATTCAACATGTATGGATACCGACTTTTTCCTTCCTCTGACTTAAGCATGGGATGTGAAACATTGCATCTCTTAACTTCAGTAATCTTGTTCTCTTTCATAATTCAAAGCACTTCTACTTTCCATATTAAGACAAGCTTATTCATTGACTTAAGGAGGAGCTCTTTGCCAGAAGTCCAATACGCTATTCCCAATTCTGTCTTCTCTGAATTTTATTTTTTTTTTACGCATCTGCAAAATAGGGAAATGCCAACTTCATTAGATTCCTTGAGATCACTATTTGGAAGGCAGAACATGAATTCAAATCACTCCTAGTTCAAGGCATATTAAGAGAACACAGCAGTTGTTTTCCAGTGAAAATCTTAGTGGGCCTAACACTGTATAGGAGACAAGACTTCAGAGTGTATTCTCAGAGGAGAGCTTCATTAAGGAACAGGCAGAGTGGACTCCTCAAGGTAAGAGCTATCAAGAAGACAGGACAATGGAAGGTGGCTGGCACCTCTGACAATCATCTTTTCAACAGGAAATAATGAGGTGTAGCAAGGTGCACTCTGCTCTGCCGGCCTGGCTGTCCCCACTGCTCCCATCCACATTCTGCAGCTTTTTCAACCTAGAAAAACAGTGAATTAATATTTGCAAAGTGCCCTTGCACTGTATAAGCACTAAATGTTACTGCTATGGCAGAGAGATAGGAAGAATTTTAAAGTAGTTGAAAAGTAGAACCTATTTATTTTAAGAAAATATTATTTATTCTTGTCGACCTTTTATGTATATCACAGTTAACACGGAAAGTTTAAAAAAAGAAATATAAACCACTTATTAAGATCATCACTATTGCAGAAATCCCTTGACAAAAACATTTATTCCAACAGAACACACAGTTTTCACCAGGCAGCCATAAACACCTTTATCACAGAAATTATATATGTAAAAGGACTGAAACTTATGTAAACATGTACATTTTGCAAAGCATATATGCACAAACAGCGTAAATTATGTTTGCTTGTGATTTTTTTCCCCACAAAAAAAGACGCAAAGAAACATTCACTGTCATCTGACGCTGGTGCTGCTGCCTTTTGTCTTAAAGCCTCTCCTGGTCCCCAGTTGAACAGACTCATTCCAAAAAGCTACAGCTGTCCAGGTGTAATATGGCAAAAGGAGCATCATTCAAAGTCAGCAGTCCAACTGTCATCCTTTAAGACACTGCCAACTCCAAGCACACAATCTGTAGATGTACACTCAAAACATCACTCTTCCCCTGACACTAAATTTCTCCATTTCATCCTCCCAGGCCCTTACTGCTGTCTCTTTCTACCTGTATCACTCATGATCCAGATATTTCCAAGAGGGCACATTTCCGTTCCTTATGCAGGCACCACCAGCGTCCCCAGGATCCTTCCTATCATTTGCTAAAACCTATGTGCTATTGTATTGAAGAGGTTGATCTAAGCCAGTCCCAGCATTTATCCACCACAGCTGACTGGGCAGAAAAAAGAGCAATCCTTGGATCAGGACAACCCCATCCAAATCCCTCAGTCACCTAAATGTTTCAAACAACTCCTCAAGTAGCAACCAGTGCTCCTGCTACAGTCTGTTTCTGTGACATGGCATCCCAGTAGTTTTAGCTGATGCACATAAGGCAGTCCTTGAACACACTTTACTCGTAATATCCTAACCATAGCAAGCTCAGCTTCACCACTAACACAGATGCTGTATTTTGTGGTTTCATTTTTGTCATATTTCATTAGCATAGGTTAAATATTAAATAATATTTTTAATAATGGAATAAATGGGGGAGCTTCACACTAGAAGTCATTAAAATATTGAACTTCCCCTTTCTGTCACTAGCTGTGTATGCCTGCTGAGTCTTTAATTGTATTTTGAAGAACAAGAAATGACAGATATGGAAATCCCATGAGAGAAATGGCCTCAATCCAAAATGAAACAATTTAACATCCTCAACTATATAACTCAAGAGTACTTTAATTATATCTTGTTTAATCATACCTTGTGACATTACTCTTCAATATTCCAGTATAAAATCAGCTCTTTCATATATATATATATACACACACAAACAATACCTATATAAAAAAAAGCATTCTGTCTGTGCTATACACAAGAACATCCAAAGTTCCTAAGTCAGCCAAGAAACACGCCATATGTCCTCCATACACTTCACCCCATAAAATGCTTCCAGAACAACTTTCTGAAGAATCCAGCTGCAGCAAAGTGGTGGACAACACATGGTACGCCTCAGCTGTCTACTTTATGTCCACTTTATGTCAATGTGTTTGACACATGGAATGTGTTCCAGTTTGTGTCTCAGCATAAAGATTTCTCTGGAGTAGTACCAAGAAATAAAGAAAGGAGGAGAAAAAAAAAAGTATCATATGCTAAAGTCCCAAAAATACAGAGAATCGTGGTGGAAATAAAAGAAAGATACCTGGTTAAATTAGGTCCTTTCCTATTGGAGAGATAAAAGACTGGTAGTGCACACTTTCAATTACTGTGGGTTCAAATTTACAGTCATGTATTTAGATATCCACTAGAGTCCAAAAAATATCAGTATAAAAACATATTCATAACAGTTTCAGCCACATACTGATTGAAATGTCTTAAAAACTCCAAGTCACCATCGACCACCCTACAGAAATAGTGAGTCAATACACTACAATACAGGAAAATATTTATATTTTCCTCTTTAATCTCCAGATGATAATGGACTTTATTAAACAGATGCCACCCATCTTTCATTTCAGTAAGCTGAAAGAACCAATTAGATGCACATTTTCATAATGAAAACCTGAATTTAATGTGAAGCTTTGTCTAACAACAGGCTTGCACAGCAAAGCCTAAGCAGAGTTAAGCCATGGTCTCTGAGGGCTTCTCCTGGCACAGAACGCTACTGCAGGATAGGGAGTGACTAACTGCATGCATCCAGAGATGTAAAAGGCAAAAGGCCAGCAGATAACAAGAAAAGCAGCTGCAGTCATGGGTGGGAGGGGGGTGAGAAACTAAGTTTCTGGTTAGCAAAATCCGTAATCACTCCATTTCTGAGTTAGAAAAATGCCTCATCTTTTTCATTCAGCATTTTCAGGAAAGCAAGGCTTTAAGTGCACTCACGCACAAGAGAACTGCAAACTTTTAGAAAACCCACTCTCGCCAGCAGGAGAAGCCTGGCCAGCCGTGTGGACCATCCAGAGGACAGTCTGAGGGCTGTACCAGGCACAGCAGACACTTCCATCTGGCCTGTCACCGGCAGGAGCTGCAGAACAGCTGCTCAGTGACCAAGACCCAGCAGCTGAACACCTCCCCTCGAACACAGTCTGGCACACAACATAGGAGCCACTTCTGCACTGGCCTGGGGGTAACATTTGCTGCCAAGGATGGAAGGGAGCACTTTTCAGATCCAGGGTCCCTTTTTCTACAGCAAAAACTTGAGCCATCCTATCCCTTAGGCCATATCAAAATAAGTTCTTCCAAACAGATTTTAAGACAAATTTAATTCACTACATAAGCTTATAGAAAATAATCTTCTGTGAGAAAATGAACTGTATCCATATTTATTTTTATAAGTCCCATGGAAACCAATTAAATTAATTAACCTCTCTCCATCAACTTTTCTATTAAGTCTGTCCTCGTGTACAAGAGCATAATGATGGAAGAGGCTACACCATTCCCTACTTTAAGCTGTAAAAAAAAAGTAATTAATGGACAGAGTAATCAGCATGAATAGTGAAAAATGCTTAAACTTTTACAATATTTGCATCTCAAACACAAGACACTTGGAAGAGAACTCTTAAAATAATTACTTTTTTAATCCATCCATCATAGACTCTTAAATAAAATTTACCATGTGATGGTGTGTGCATCCCAGGAATAACTATTATTCTCAGATTTTAGGGATGGAGTAACCAAGATAAGCACTGCTTCCAACCTCCTATATAACAGTCTGCACAAAGTACTTCCTTCATACTCAGAGTCCAGGTTTTAGTGGGATCTTTTGCACTTCCAACTATCAAACACCACTCTCCTTCAAGAACCTTTCCTCTTACCTGCACCTGCATTTCCATGTATGTATTCCTCAAGTTCCTTTTTTTCCCCCTTCCTGTTAAAGAAGCAGACTTTTTTTAACCCCTCAGGAGTTCTCCAACTTTTTAATAAGGTTTCCTTATTTTATTTCAATTTTCCACAAGCTGACATCATCTTTCTCCGTGTAAGACATCAAACAGGTTTGTTCCACCGAGCCTCACTAACAAAATATACAGCAGGAAAAACACCTTTATTTCTGGTCAGTCTTCCCCCAGGCAGAGACACATTCTCATCCCCTGTCTGACACACCTGGTTACCCACCACTTCAGTGAGTCATTGTTTTTCTATCGCAGTTTAAGGCTGACCTAAATCTTTGCTTCCTATTCATGAAATGTTTCATTTAGCTTATTAAAACGAACCCTGTACAAGTGAGTTCATCTTATTATGCAGCAGAGATCACTCTCTGAAATTGAATTCCTCTTATTATGTGTAAACCAGCAACCTTTTTGTTCACGTAGAATCTGAAAGTATAAGAACTGATTTGTGAAAATAAGTGATGTTATTCATGGAAAAGGTATTTTTCTCACCATTACCTGTTAAAGGGTCAAACTGTCACACACACACACACATAATATGTAAAATTAGGGGAGATCAGATTTAAAACACAAATACCTCTAGAGAGAGGACTTCTTTCTTCCTGTGAATAGACCTGAGAGTTTAAAATACCATTAACTGTGAGAGATCTAATGTTAATCTGAAGCCATGTTACAGAATTTGAAATTAGCTCAGCTGCCAAGAAATTGCTACCATCATTTGATACACAGAAAACAAGATATCCCTTCTTTGGCCACGTGGGACAACGGATTATCAAAGTTGAAAAAACAAAAAGAAGATCAGCAGCATTCCCTGAGCTCACAGAGTAAGACTGTCAGCTCATGCAATTTGCATTACCTCGGGCACTGTGGACATAACTAGCTCTCATGAAGACTTTCAGTTCTTAATTCCCACGATTTTAAATACTTTTAATTTGAGGATGCTTTGTGAATACAGAATTCTGATCTGGTGCAGCCACTCCTACAATGTGCAGCCAGCTCACACACGCACCTCATACATGGGAAAAATCTTATGCTCAGGAAGAATATAGTCTAAGACCTCACCCCAAATACTCTTCCCATCATTTTCATGCCAGAATTTCTGCATACTTGGTAACACTCATTTGATTTCACTTCCATAGCTTGTCCTGCATTCCCTTGAATACAGGACAGGCTTTTAACCATCACCACACACTTTGGCTGCAAGTTTACATACCCACTGCATGAAAAGCATGTTAGAAAAACTTTTTTTTTTAAAACTGGCTACACCAAATTTAAAAACAAAGATAATACATTTAAAGCATAAAAAAGGTTACCAATATTACTTTTTATTAGTTTTCACACCGCAACTGATCTAGAGAATGCATACACTGGCAAAGTAAAAATCTTTAAAACTTGGTCATTATATTTTCGAAGAGCACTCTTTCCTTTCGTCAATTTGTATAAATAACTCCAATTAAGTAGACCCTTTTCTCTGAAATCCTTGAGTTTATTGTAAGGCATTTCCAGCACGAAATTTAAAATCTTTTAGGAGTCTGTGCTTAATTGTGCCCAAGCAGTGACATCAACAATTTCATGTCTTGAACTAATGCTTCATTTCAATACCACCTAAGCAGTAGAAATAACAGCATATCTAAAAACCTTTATTATGAACGGAGAAGATTAGAAAGAAAAATCTAAAGATGCAAGAATTGCTGAAATGGTGCTTTAAATACACTTTAAATATTTAAAGTATTCTTGTAAATTATTCATTGAATACTTAAAAATAGAGAGTTTAGTTCTCACATTTAGTATCTGTGCATTATTTTCTGGATCTCCACCACTTGCCTGGTCTGTGATTTCTAGGGAAGAGTCGTGAAACTCCATTAACAGTCTGAATTACTTATGGATTTAGGGAGAGCTTAACCTAGCTTTTCAGTAACGATAGTATTTTCTCAAAAGCCCATGGTGGTTGTTACTAGCTTTAATGACAGATGGTTTATTACATTCAGGACATTGGCAAAATGCGATTTAGATGAATGAGGTACTTCAGCATGAAAAATATCCTTGTGAATTGTGCATCCTCCTCAGCTCTTCCAAAGACAACAGTCTGCTCCTCCACAGCAACCACAGGTAATCACACTCCTTTCAGCTACACTAACTCACACACACCATAAAGTAGGCCAGGAGCTGCTGGAAAGCTACTGTCTTGCCAGAAGTATATGCCATCCCCCTCCTTCTGTGGTTTTAAATCTAGCCAGATCTCCCCAACAGACAGAAACACTGAAGTGTCAGATAAGGATAAAGGATGAGCACAATCCAGACAGCTACTCAAAGGGTACAGCCATTTGCACGGTAGGAACCTGGAGATGCAGTCAACTACAAAAAGGTGTGCAGGGTAAGATCACAAGGGTGAACAAGCAGGAAAACACATGGTTCCTCTTGCTAGAATAGACCTAGAAGACGTCTTCCTTGTGATAACTTCACTGCACAAACTGTTGTGAAGATGTACAGAATAAAAAGAAGATCTCAAATCCAAAGCTGCTAGGTTGAGTAATCCAAGCAAAGGATTTCAGAATCTGCTTTGTTCTGGTCAAACAAAAGACCCACATGCTGCTCCACTTAAGAAGACCCAGCCCAAAAGACAGACAGAATGTAAAAGCAGTGGAAAAGCCTGCAATACACAGGGAGTCTGTCAAGTTGCTCACAAAACATCCTTCCGGTGAATGAAGGGTAAGCTCCAGGACAGATGGCAGAAACTTTTAAAGCCTACCAGCAGCCTTTTTTTCTTTTGTAATCAGATGTAGTAGTAGAGATTACCACAACATAGTAAAGAGTTTGAGGATTACACTGAAATTCATCTCTGTATGTAACTACTGCTAGACAAATAAACAAATACAAAGTATATTCTCTTTCATCTCCAGTCAGGTTATGATTTCAATTTCCATCAAATCTGACTCCCTCAGGAAATGTTACTCAGTTAGAAATCGCTCAGGGCATTAAATGGACAAGGGGAGGCATGCAAATACTCCAGCCTAGTGCTGAGGAATACATTTGGTCCAGGTACTTCAGATTGAGAGGTAGACTGAAACAGACTGAGCTCTGGGAGGGAACCCGAGACAAGAGAACATGAACTCCCAAACTTTGGGACAACAAAGGGCCTGAGGATAGGTGACATCAGCCAGGTGGATGGACATGGAGATGGGGGGAAGACCGGAGAAAGAGCAAGTCTTGAATGTGGGTAGACTGTGAGGGGATAAAAGCCAAATGGTTCCTATGTTGGAGATCCTGCTCAGAGGCACCCAGCTTGAGCACCTTCTGTATTATTGTGCCATGAAAAAATGGCTCGATAGAATGAGACATGTGAGACTCTGCTATGGGAAACCTGTTCTGATTGTGTGTGAGTGAAACAGGGCTCCCATCAGCAACCTGGAGCCACCCGCTGGGAAGGGGCTTTGGTGCCAGGAGTTAAGGTCTCTGACACTGGGAGTGTGACTGCCACCAATGGTCACACCAGGAGGTTTCCTTAACAGTTGTACAGCACACGTCTCTTTGGATTTTCAACTGATTTTGAAAAGTAGATTCATGGCAAAACATTGCAACCTTCGCAAAAATCTTCCCAGAATGCTACGACAAGCTATGATTTAGTACTCATTAAAGGAAAACACCTGTTCACTTGGCCTGGTTTCAGCTGAGATAGAGTTAATTTTCTTCTTACTAGTCATTTAGACATTTTTCATGCATTGATTAATCAATGTCAAATATCTAGTTAAAAGAGAAAAAAAAAAAAAATCAACAAAAACTCATGACAAAGTATTTCCTGAGAAAATTTCGCCTATACATATCCCAGTGACTAAAGTCTTTCCCTTAATACCACGAATGCATGTAGAATACTACTTTGTTCAGTTACATTGAATTCACTAGGAGCATACTTTGAGAAAGGATTGTAGGACAGAGAATAAAGAGAATCACATTCTGTTCATAATAGCTTTTGACTTGGGAATCCAGAAGACATCTAAGCAGCATCTTCTGGTTAATTTACTTTGATACGTGAAGATTAACTCCAGGGAAATAAAAATAATACATTCAAGGATTCTTCCCACCACCCCTATAATTGTTTCTATTGTCAAAGATTCATTAAATCCCTCTGGTAAACCCCTAAGTATTACAGGCTGCTCTATTCAAGATAATAAAGTAGCCCATGAAATAACTTTCCTCAATAACAATCATTCATAATAGATAAATTACAAAAGGTCTTTCTAACACACACATACAGTAACCAGAGCAGAGCTGAAGCTCAACCAGCTTGCCAAAGCAAGAATCCCAGCTTAGAAAGGATGGCTCACCCTTGAGTCACTTGGTTGTACCCTGCATAACCGTTTATCTCAGCTGAAATTGTTATTCCAATAAACAGGTGCATTTTTCACAAACAAGCTCAGCAAGTGGTTTTGATTGGAACACTGCAATGCGCACCTGTCTGACAGAGCAAACCAAGCTCACTTTATATATAAACATGACTTGAATAATTACTGTACTGCCCTGCCCAAAACTGTTTTCCAAAATAAACAAACACACAAGGAGGGTTTTGATGTTGTTACTGTGCCAAGCGCTTATACAATATAATTATTTTTTTCACAGTCACTCTCTTCAACACTTATTCTGTATGTTCTTCACCATAATTTGTGCTCGGGTGCAGTTCAGAAGAGTAATGTGCTTTCTAAATCTCAGCACAAAGACTGAAGTACTGAAATTTAACGTTCCGTATGTTTGTTAAGCTTCTCAACACAAAAGACTCCTTTGCTTTATCTCTAAGCTCATTTTCTACTAGAACAACAAACCACTTAAAACACTTTGGTAGGATTGCACACTATTTGGATACAAATATTTGGATTTTGTATTCAGCATTAATTGCTAAGTGTTTTGCTATTGCACAGAACAACAGATGTCTCTTTTTAACAGACTTTCTTAAACCACAGGTACCAGATTGATGCTGAATGGCAACAGAGCCCAGATCACTAGTTTTCCATCTTCAGCTGAGTATCTGTAACTGAGATCTTTCTTTCAGTTATTACACTACAGCCAGCCAAACCAATACATAGCTCACTAAATTGGCACAGCTTGTGTTCTTCCAAGCACTTAGGTGCATCAGTTCAAAGCAAAACCAATTAATCTCCACCTACTTGACAGCAGGGTTGGTTTGGGCTTTCCCCATCCTTTTCTGACACCGCAGAACAGAAAGAAGTCTGGTCATCTTTGTTTCTGCTGATAGATGTGCTGAGCGCCAATGAAAACAGATTAACTTAAAAACCGCAACACCTGTTACCTTTCTGGTCAAAAGCCGAGTTTAATAAAAGCTCCATACCTGCAACAAGCTTCCTTGAGGACTTCAGGTAGGCGAGTAACAAAAACAAGAGAAGCAAATCTTCAGGTGGTGTAAATGGATACAGCGTAAGGGCTTAAACAAATCAATTCTCATCATTCAGGGCGTCAGTCCAACGCCCTGAATGAGTGCTCCGCCCTGTGCTTTTGGAAAAGGTGATAGAAAATTCAGCCAGGGAGAGGGAGGAAGGCCATTAGAAAAATAAAATCACAAACAACAACTCAAAAAAAACACCCAGGTTTTTTTCCCTCATACATCATTATGAAAACCAGAGCTAACAAGGCCTAGTTATCTACAGATTTGCATGTTGTGGTTAGTTCATTTTACTGTTTAAAAAGCTCCTAGCAGCCAGGGCACATACAAGACTCCCCTCCTAGGTGGACTCTTTGATACTAATCACAGAACGAGCTCACCAGGCAACTTCTCTCTGAGCCAGAGAATTTACATGACTGTCTCTTCTCCGATTTCTCAAAAATTTATTAAAATTTTAAGCAAGTTCTAGGACTCCCATTCTTTTGTAAAATAGCACTGAAAGCAAGTAACAAGTTTAAAAACACCTGGGGCAGATTAATACACAAACAATACACCAGGACAGTAGGATGGCAACTACTGTCTCCATAGGAAATCGGGACAAGGTGTTTTCACTGGAACGTGCTTTCATTTATTGTCCAAGCTGCACAATTTACCAAAGGTTTGCAAGCTTCATTTTTAACTTTCAGGACAAAAAAGAGTTTCAAGAGGAACAGAGGCGAATCAACACATACCAAGGGAATGCTGAAGGCATTGCAGTTCAAAAGCTATTGTGTTTTCTACCTACTCCATCCTTCTTCCACTCAGCCACTGGCAGCCACTGCTCAGCCTAACAAAATACAAGGCCAACCAGGAGCTACAAGCATTACAAGTCTTTGGAGTCACTGCAGGAGGAAGTGCTGTAACACTAGCTGAGGATCTGGACCCATAAATGTACATTAGAGAACAGCTTTACATTCCTTCATTCTTTATTATTAAAAAAAATTTTCTACAGATTTCATACAGTTTTTACTATCTAAATTAGAAATACATAGTGGATTCTAAAAACCTACCAACAAAAAACTGGTAACAAAAGGAGTTCAAACTCCTGTATTAATTTTAATTGAAGAAGGGAGCATCTTCACTGTCCTTTCACGCCTTCCTTAAATCCTTCACTTGAAACAGTTGTTCAGTTCCTCACCTAGAGAGCTCTCATGCCTCTCTCAAGCTGTTCTGTGTCGTGTCAAGTCTTGTTTTGTTCCAACTACACAAACCCTTTATTACATGGACTTAGTCTATATTTAGAAAGTGCTGCATAAAGATACAGTGCTGTCTAAGGGCTCTAGGGTTTCTCTGGTGTTCAAACTTCAGCATTTTGCACATCACATGCATTGTCCTGGGCAACTGCAAACTATAAGGAATTAAAGAATCATTAATGTGAGTATGAAATTGCTTCTCTTATACATTCCTTTTTCCCCCTTCACTATTTTCAAAGCATATAGAGTCACAATGAAATATTTACAATGCAGGATCTCCTCAAATTCAAATCAAAGCATGAGAAAATAGACAAATTCTAAAATTCTCGCGTTTTTCCAACAGTAACTTCTAGTTTACCTTCTCCAATGAACAGTATTATCCTAAGGGCCTCTAAAGTCAAGGTTCCAAATAATGTGTGTATTGTCATTATACAGCTTTCAGAAACGTCTTGCCCAAAACATACTAAACTCCTTAAAATCAAGTAGGACTTTTTTTTATTTTCCCCCTATTCCACACCTCTGAGTTATTAACTATTTAGAGATCTGACAGTTGATTTTAAAAGCTGTGAATTTATAATTCAACTGTTACTAAATCAAGTAAATGAAACCATTCACTGTCCCTCACTTAGAACAGTGTAGTCTTCAATAAAAGCACCACATGTTACCTTCTGACTTTCACAGAAAGCACTTGTATTTTACATATGAAGACATATTTAGTTATATATATATCTATTTATATGTGTGTGTTTGTGTATGCATGCAGTATTTACCCTACAAAATTGATCCCCAGTGTCTCAGGAATATTATTTACCCCTGCAAGCAACTCACAGGATGAGTTAGCAAAAAACTTCATTCGAGTCTTATTAACATCCTAGTCTTCCACATCTGCTAACACTCTTAATTTGAAACTATTACAGCTAAACATTATATGCAGCTCTTGACAAAGAGCATTCAGATGCATAATCAACTTACTAGACCTTTAGCTATGCCACACAAGGTGGGTATTTGCACATTCTTAGCTCAAGCTAAGCACTAATTGAAACAAGTACAAACTAACTTTCCTATCCATTAAAAACAGGCACAAGTCTAGTGGAGCTGCAAGTCTAACAGTCTAATAGAGCCTTTTAGCATCTGGTTCTAATTTCTCCACAGTAAAAGTTTAATCTGTAACAAAACCTATCATTAACAGAAAATTGTACATCACTCCCTTATTAAGGGGTATGAGCAAGTACCAAAGACTGGTGTGAAATTTGCTGAGACCTGGCCACACTCAGCCACTAAAAACATAATTGGCCAAGATCAGTACGTTAAAACTAAGGCTTAGAGAGGATACAAGATTACCTTACAGCTAATGTGACTAATCCCTAAATTTCTTCTAACAGCCTTTCTGTGGTAGAGTAGAACAAAGGCATGGAGCTGGGAGAACATAACATCTGATTTTCCTTTCATTCCCCACCACCTCTCCCCCGTGTCTTTACCTTCCCTTTTGCTGACCCAGCAGACAATGGCAGGGTAACATCACTGGAAGGTGACATTTGCACTGATGTCATTGCCTCATGGATGAATGACAAAGTTTGGACTATGTCACAAACAACACACAGATGAGAGACCTGTTGAATACTCCTGTACTCTCACCCAAATGTAAATCTCACTGCACTACAGAAAATCAGTAAATTACTTGAAAGCTGTTATTTTACATACTAGAACACTTGAAGAGATCACAGCAAGATGGCACATCAAAGAAGCATCAGGAAAGAGGCTCAAAAAGAAGAGTGAAAGAAACAAAAAAGAAAGAAGAAAGCCACAGCTGGAAATATACTAGAAAGTAACAACAAATTTTCAGAAGCCATGATTGGTACTACCAAAACTTATAGAAGAGTGTTTTTAAAAGCTTCTACCAGTCTGTTACAACTGGTTCTTCATACTGGAAGACAGCTGTGACACTCAGAAGCATTACTGACTGAGCTGGATCTCAAATTCCTGCTATACTAGAGCATTATAAAAAATTAACTAGTATTTCCTTAAATAATGTAAAAGCATCGTTACATTCTACGAGTGCTGAACTGCTTTCTCTCAAACTTAACAACAAAATGAAACCCAGGAAAAGCTTTTTTCCTAGACTGAAAAAAACAATCCAATAGTAGTCTATACGGAGAAAATGTGGCATAACTTTACACACAAATCCTGCAATTGGATCTGTAGGAAGTTTCTACATCTACATCAAATAAACTATACAAACACAGTTCATCCATCTATTAAGATGAGACTGTTGGACTTAGGATGCATATTTCAGTTCAACTGTCTTTCCCTATCACAAATCAACTGTGTGACTTGAATGCAATCACTGCTTCAATTTTACATGTGTGAGGAAAACAACCACACATTCGTACCCCAGCACTCACTCACAGGGGCTTTCATAGCAGTAACCAGGGCAAAGAAATAGTACCAACTGTAGGCAACACAAAACATTTTTATACAAAACCATTATCAGTCAGATCTTGCACTACCCCTCAACAGTGTATTTTCTCCTTTTAGGTTTTTTTTTTTTGGAACTTTTGGAATTTTTAGGAATTACAAGTCACACGCAACAGACCGAGGCCGACATTTAATAAAAATCTCACTTTTTCCACATTCAGGACTTTACTGCTTTGACTTATTGCTTGCCTGTGGTTTCTTTTCCCTTACACTACAGTCTTCAGTCAGAGAGTGTGAGAGTTTGGATTACCTAAGCAGCATACTCCACCATGCAGAGTGCTGAGAACAAGTCAAAAAGCAGAAAGTAAAGCTAACCATACATTTAACTACTACACATCTACTGAGGTTTAATACCATTGCCTGTAAAATATACAGCTGCATCTTCTATACTCTCAAAGTTATAGGCCCTTGCTGAATACACATGCAATAGGAATGCACACGAAATGTTACAAGTACAAATGACAAAACACATTTTAAGTAGTTGCAAGTTCTGTATTTTACATGTCATTTCACACAGTCAAAACATTCCAAAGCTTAATACAAAGGCATATTTACTTTATCAAGGTAACCCAGTTTACTATCTCAGCAGAAAACTGCCAAATAAATGCAATATTGCAAGAAAAACTACATGAAAGTGCTGTTATTTCTCAGGAAACAAACCCATCCCCTACTTGCCACTACTTAATGTATACATTTCCTTTTGTTCCCCCCTTCCATCCTGTGATGAGCCCCTCCAATTGCAGCAAAACTATGCTCAAGGGGAAGACCTGAAGCACTGAATCTTATAACAAAGAGTAACTTTTGCAAGACAGAAGATGTAGTTCAGTTCTTCCCCCTAACAAGCTGGTAGTTATTCCAAAATTAAAGTATGCACAACCTTCTTTTATTAGGACATCTCCAAAGGTACAGTGAAAACAATCCAGGAACTTAAACACTATGGAAAATGTTATGTCCTCAGAATATGCAAGTTTATGCTTCTCAAAATCCATCATTAATTTTACAAAATGCTTTTCCCAGTGATTTGTATGTGTGCTATTCCAAACAACACATAAAAACCATACACTGGCCTATGCAATTGTGTCCTTTCAAATACTCCAGATGGGCTAATCCAACAAAGCCATTGTATCTCCCATGAACTTTCATGGAGCAGTGGGAATTTCAGATGGAGCAGTATCTCTACATCCCTCTTTCAAATTATGAAACACTCTACTTAGCAGGGGGTCAAAAAAAAAAAAAAGGCAACAAAAACAACCACCAAAACATTTAACAACTTAAATTTGGCCATGTCAGGTTATTAACTTCAAAGGCTCCTGTCTAAGGCATTAGGTTTGAATCAAGAAGGAGAAATTCAACCACACACAGCTTATGCAGCACTCTCACACAACCATATACATGAACAGATCTGAAGACACAAGATGTTTTTTCAGCACCTTCTGTGACTAACAAACTCAAAAACTAAACACTACCTCTTGCAATCCAGACACACACAGCTCCAGGTCCTCCTCCTGGCAGGGCTTCCCATGCCTACCCAGAGCTGCACAAAGCTCCCCAGAAGGCAGACCTTGCCTAAGCCACCATCTACTCCAGAAAGTCCTGCCAGGAAGCAGAGCCAGGGCTACAGGACCTCACACTGTGGGGCTGATAGACAACTTTCCCCCAAACTGTGGCAGAAAGCTGCTGCATTAAGCTGTATCCCTGAAAGCCGGACCAGGGAAGTTATTTAAACTACAGGAACCATTGCACTCTGGACTCCAAGAAGCAAAGGAAGTCAAGAAGCAAAGGAATGGTATTTTGCAGAAAATATCCCTTCTTTGTATGTCTGGCTTTCAGCAGATCCTAGACAACTGTGTATTACCTTCTCCTGACACAGTGCTACCTATTTAGGGGATGTTGCTCTCTATTTGGGATGCAAGAGATGAATAGTAACTCCAGGATGAAAGCAGTCATGATCAGGTCTCTAGGAGGGCTTTCTAAGGCTAGCTGTTTCTCAGGGTTATTCCAGGTCTGAGTCAGTCATTTCTATTTACACTCCCAAGAAAACATTCTTGAACTATTTTTTTACTGTTTCTGTAATAATTCTGTCTTAGAGCAGCCTCAAAAATCATGGCTAAAGCCACTGCAGAGATAAACACTAATGGAAAAAAAAAAAAAGGTACTATTGCTACTTCTGTTAAATACAAATATTACTATCTTTTATACCAATTGTATTTGCGCTACGGGCACACATACAATGAGGAGTTGTAAAGAGGAAAAGAATCCTCCTGAATGATTAGGCACAATGTCTTTGCTATCTGAGCTTTTCCAGTTCATTAATATTTCACTTTTATATATTCCTCAGCTGCTTTTACAACATGTTCCTTTCTCTCCTTCTTAAGTATGAGCAAGGAGAATTGTTTGAAGTAGCTAGTAGACCTTGCCTCACAGCCCCACCTCCATGCCCCTGGAGAGTTTAACACTTCAACTGCAATATATACTGGATAGAAAAACACATCTGGCAGAGAGAAGGATAAGAGGATATTCTGAGTCTCCTTTCTAGTTACAATTAACTATAAAGGTGTGGAATAAGAAAACAGAGCGTGCTACAGTTTCTGTGTACGCCAGGACACTTACTGCTGTCAATGCCAAAGTCAAGACAGAGACATAAAGCTGGGGAAGGGCCCCCTTCTCTGCGGAAAAGCAAAAAAACCCTGTTCCTTGCAAGACAACTCACAGCAACATTCTTCTTCCTTGCCAAAAGTGAAAGATAACCTCTTTAGCCAGGAAAAGCAACACAAAAACCGTCTAGAGGAAACACAAGACTTTCATTAACCTTTTCAATAATAAGCATTACCATCACCATCTGCTCCACTTTTTAAGCATGCCATGCGATTTTAGAAAACACAGGCAGCATCCTGCAGCTCCTGCCTTAAAATCCATGGCAAATGTCACACTCGTATGACAGGGCAGGCAGTGCCCCGGCCCAACCCAGTCATACCTCTGAAACCACTTCGCCCTATCTTCTTCACAGGTTAATTACAGACTGCTTAATAAACAGAGGGAGGGAAAGGAGAAAGAAAAACAAAAAGGCAAAGAAACGCCAAAAAACAAACAAAAAACAGACCTGCTCTTCTTCCCAGCCACCCGCAGCAGCGAGGTCGCCAAGAGAGGTGCAGCCGCCCGGCCCCGGCTCCCGCAGGCCGGGCCCGACGGGCCAACCCCGCCGGCGCTGCCCCTGCCCCGGGCGGCACCTGCGGGCACCGAGCCGCGACCGCCCCGTCACAAAGACGCCACTGCAGGTGTTCCTCCCCCCCAGCTCCCGCTGCCCGGCCGCCTGCCCTAATCCCCGCCGCCACCGGAGCGCGGCTGCCGGCGATCAGCGCGGAGCTGCGGCACCGCCGGCCCCGACCCTCCGCCGCCGCCGCA
>VXBA01003776.1:435902-705096 GCA_013399895.1 Serilophus lunatus
CCGTGCGGAGCGGGGGCGCCCCAGCCCGTCAGTCTGTCTGTCCGCCCGTCATGTTGCGGCCAGTGTGTGTGTGTCTGTATGTGCGTGCGTGCCTGCCTGTCTGTATGTGTATGTGTGTGTGTGTGTGTGTGCCCTCGGCGGGCGGGCGGGAGGGAGGGGAGGAGGGAGGGATGCGGAGGCGGTCCGGGGCGGCGCTTCCGCGCGTGTGCCGGTGCGGAGCGGTGCGGGGCGGCCCCGGTGCCTGTGTGTGCGATGGATGATGAGCGTGTCCGTGCGTGTGGGCGTGGGTCCGCTGTGTCTGTGTACGCGTGGCGCGGGGATTGCTGCGTGTCCCCTTGTCTGTCCGCCTGTCCGTGTGTGTGTCCCCGGCCTCCTCGGGCGGGAGGCGAGCAGGCGAAGAGGGGAGAAGTCCGACACCCCCACCTCCCTCCGGGAGCAATTCAGCTCCGCTCCCGTGTGTTTACACTCACCATCTGCTCAGGGATTTGTATGTATTTTTTCCCTTTCCCGGCGGGCGGCGGAGCCCTCTGATTTCACTTCCTCGTCCTCTTTTTCAGAGACATGTTTTGTAATTATTTCCCAGTTGCTCCATCGCCGTCCCGGCGCGTTGCTGGTCCTAGGGAGGGGGCAGGGAAACGGGGTTTAAGAAGCAGCTCCGCACCAAGGGCAGGTCTCGGCTGCACCGCTGTAAGAGCAGGAATGATTTCCCTGGAATATCGGGTGAGGGCAAAGGTCAATTACGCGGCGTTTAGATTTAATGAATTAAGTTCCTTATTCAGTTCAGAAGGAGAAGGTAAAACAGAGGAATAACCGTGTTCTCTGTGGCAAATACTTAAATAATATAACTGAATTTTCATACCTTGTTTTTTCTTGCCAGTGTATACAGGATCCCTTCTGTATCAGGTACCAAAGCGAACTACCTTGCCCCATTAAGAATGTTTAAGTAAACTGACAACTCAAAAGGGACGGGCTGCAGGTATGTGCCGCGTCTCCTCATATGCCAAAAAATAACACGCATAACTCCTTGCCCTGAAGAAACACACTGACTTTGCTGACTTTAGTCTCAACAAGAGCATGTTCATTTTGTAACATCAATGCTCATCTTGAAACTGAAGAACCCAAAGAAGTCTCAACTGTGAGGCTTATACAGAGAAATGCTGATCAGAGTGAGTCAATGAAAGTTTTAAAGTATTTTGAGTAAAACAGATTTTCACAAAATACAGCTTCAGCTTAGAGCAACAATGAAATTCTGCTGATTCTTGAACTCTGTCTCTCACCCTCCTTTATCCTTGTATTCAACAGAAGATTCACAGAGCCTCCTAATGGTTAACTCTGGCTCTTCAGTTTCTATAAACTCTCCTGCATGCTTTTGCCCTGAAAGGTGAACTCCTATGATCCAAACATACACACAAGTGATTCATCCACTGAAATTGTCCAGCCTTTGATCAGCCGAGTGACACAGGCAGACAACAACACAGCCAGCAACTGGAGGTTCTGTGGAACAGTGTCACCTTTTCCAACATTACACTGCATTCTAGTGATTGGGAGGGAGGAGGGAAGTGAGGGGAAGCGCCAACTTTGTCATAAGATTGAGCAATACCTGTTTTAAGTAGGTTTGCTAACTGAGGCCCCAGCAGATAGCTATGGGAGGTACTAGAACACGAGCACTTGTGTTCACCACACCCTGGATCTACCCAAGCACACGTAAGCTGATTTTCTTTCCCCTCCTAGTTTCCTACTGGTGTGGCCCGGGTGACAAGGTGTTTCACCAAAATCTTCATTACGTTTTGCTAGCACAACAAAGCCTTAAAAGAAAATTTCAGATTCAGAGATGTGCAGATTCACCTGGAACGAGACATTCCCACTGACTGAGAAATAAGTGTCGTGAAAGTTACTACAACTGACATGTCTGATTCAGTTGCATTCTCTCTGCTCCTTGCAGTCTCTGTTCCCACTCATTCCTTATTGTTTGACCAATGCTTTTGCATTATCCCCACGCTTGATGCTGTCTTCTTCCAAAAAAATAAAGAGGCCTGTATGTTTTTCACGCTTTTATCCTGTGAGATTTTTTGTATCCTTACACATATGGATCCATCACAGACAGGCACAGGGGAAGCCGAGATGTGAGATCAAATCAGTTTCAACAGCCAACTCCATCAGGGTTGAGCATGTATCCCTGTGTAACCTTCTTCAAGGCCTCAGCCCTTCACCAAAGAGGCATCTCTGTGTTCTTGAGACGAGTCCTCAGGCACAGAGAAGCATTCGTCTGCCTCTTTCAATAGACTGGACACTCAGTGGGTTGTCTGCATCAGCGACCCTAACTGTATGGACTTTGCGGCTAGCCAGAGCTATAAACGGTCCTTTGGGAGCAAACCAGATTAATCTTTCTTTTGTAGGAGCATTTTATGAACCCCAAAGGAACAGGTTCTGCAGACACAGCTAAGCGGTGTCTCATGACCACAGTCTGAGAGAACAACGTAACCTTGGCACTGGGGTACTCTTAGGAGGTCCAGGGGGTTTATGGACTTCACTAAACCTTTTCTCTAACAATACTATTTGAGCTTGGTTGGCATTAGGGGCGTTTCTATTCCATAGCAACCACAAAGCACTCTGGGGTCAGGTCTTGGTTTGCCTTACCTTCAGCAGGCCTTCTGTACCAAATTGCTTCCACTCTCCTTTCCAAGAGACGTCTGTTCAGTGGAACTTTGTCACACTAATCAATGTGTATTGGTTTTGTATTGTATACTATCATATCCACTTACACCTTCGGAGCAAGGATTAATCAAGTGACCTTCCACTTGCTATATAGTGCAATATACTGAATAAATACTGAAACCAGTCAGTTTGTTAAAAGTGGTGAATTTTATCAAGCTGACACTGAAATCTCAAAGGACATTAAAGGCCACCTTAGTTAATCATGAAAGAATAATAATACAAAGCAGTTTTAAAATTAATGTTCACACGGTTTGTTCCCCACCTTTAAACAGGCTGTACATTGATTTATACTCTGTCTCTTGGCTCCTTCAGTGCCAATGGCAAAAATGACACCGCATTTTAGAACTATAACCACCTTCACTACTGAGGCCAGAAAGAACAATTACAACTAGAAATACAGAGCCTTCTATTCATTCGAAAAGATAAATGCTCCTTACACTTCAAAATTTAGTTTATTAAATTGAACAAAGAAAGGTTATTTGACTCTGCCTGTAGTGAGATAACTGACACGATTTTACCTTTTATGAAAAATTTCCAGTTTGGCACTTAAAAAGGATCAATCTCTGTACCCTGGCTTTTTTCTTTGTTTAGTCTGTTAAAACAGCTCAGTTCATCTATTTTGGCTTTGCTATTTCCTTTCAAACAGTTAATGCAGATACTGTCGTTGTTCATTGCTGGAAATTGTGATGCCAATGAATGTATAACTATCACAGAAGGGCAGAAAAAAGATTTCTCTTTAGCAAACCAGCTTTGGGAATACATTTTTCTAGTTAGTCCAATTTTTAACACTGTCAATATGCAAGTTTCTTGCTGTACTGTTATCAGTATAATGAAAAGAGTAAAAATCTCATAAGCTCTAAAATTCATATAAATTATATTAGTGGTAAAGTTTGTTTACATTTCCACAGAGAAATATGCTGTAATTGGAAAATGTGATTTTGTGTAAGTGTAAATTTATTTCAGTGTTCCACTGAAATTGTCTTGGTGAAGAAAAGAATACTCGAGCTCAGGAGGGTATTTCCGTAGTAAAACCTGCACACACTGACTGAGGGTCCAATCCTGCAGTAGGTGAGCAAACTCTTGGTTTCTCCATTGTAATTCCTGACACTCCACATGGACACATAAACCTGAAGGACTCGGAAGGACCTGAGCATTGTATTTTCCCAAAGAGCATCTAATAAAAGCCTCCAATGGCTGCCTTGTCTTTTTGCCCGCCTTTTTATTTGAACAACAGAAATCTGCATGAATGCAGTTTTACTTTCCATTCTGAGTTCTTTTACTTGGAAGATCACCCTGACAAAACACTTTGGTTCGACAGGCTACCAGGGTTTATTTGTAAATTGTCTGTTCAGCTTTGTAATCAAATTGTGGGAATATTTTGGTTTGTCTAGGGATTTTTTTTTAAAGATTACTTTTATAACATTTATATGTTTGGCAGAATTGAAGTTGACAAGCATTCTTTTCAGCCTTGCTACTTATCTATTGTACAAAATAGGAAAAGGAAGGAAACCTGCTGAAAGGGAAAACTATTTCAAACAGATTGAGTGCTAGCATCAAAAATGTAGTCTGAGGGTGGTATTCTGGACTAGAAAATAGAGGATTAAAAAAAGAATAATGTGTGCTGCATGTTATGGTGTATGTTACTCCAATGCATCATAGGAGCAGGAGCTTTCTTCAGTACCCCTAAAGCCGGGGGCGGGGTGAGGGCTAAGCAAATTCTGCATTTAAGTCTCATTAATTCCATTTGCCTTGGGCTTAAATAACACCTCAAGTTGCTCAGTTAGCATGGAACTGTGGAAGTTTTCCTCATATGTTTAGTGAGCAGTAACGTCTCTCTTTGCAGATAAAAGACCACAGACAAGACACAAATGAGATAGACATCACGTTAAACAGAGGAATGTAGAATGTACAGATGTAAACATGAATACACCGAAACATATATGGTGCATGCATAGATTATGCAGTATAATCCTAAAGAAACAGTTGCTGAAAAGGCTTCCATCACAGATGGACTGCAGGGCTCTTAGTCTATTTTTGCTACTGTTGCAGATGCTCAATTCTACAGGTTTCGCTAGGTACTGTTCACCCAGGTGGAAAGCCAGCTTTCCAGCACTCCCTTCCCAAATTTTCCCTTTCAATTCGGCCACTGTACTTTTAACTTTTCCCCCGAAGTGCCCATATTCTTCATGTGTCTGTCAACTGGTACTGACTTTACATTTGTTTCTCTTCTTCTTTAGATTAGTAAACAAAAAAATAACAAAATGGCTAGTAAGAACACCATAAAACTTGTCAATATTGGTCAAATAATAATTAATATCAAAATCAGATGAACACATCATTAATTTTATATTCATAAACTGGCTTGTATGATCTATAACGAGCATTTTGGCAGCACCCAGAAAAGTGCCAGTTCATCAGTAACTTATTCAGTTAATGATATTCTTCCACACAGCCTTTCAGTTTGATCTTCACGAGGAGGAATCCTCCTGGGAAGACATGCTGGAAATAAATACACAATAACTTCTGAGTTCCCTTATGCATTATCTTTTTACATCTGCTATGCAGTGGTCACATCAGGGAGAATTTGGAAAGCAGTATTTGGATGGTCACCAGTGTTTTTTCAGGAAGGCGAAGTATACAACTTCGTATACAACTCCATCTCCCCATGTTTCCCCAAGCACAGAAAAAACCCACATTAGTTTTTACATCTTTAGCAGTCACACAAAGCAGCTTGTGGCAGACCTTTAACACCCATATAATGGTGAAGATATACTCAAGTCAAAGCATTTTAGATTTAACTAAAACTGTAAATTTTTTAATCTAGGAGGCAGGTTGTTTAGGGGCTATTGCAACACGATGTGCCTGAATGCCAAGTACACACATTCCTGTGCCTGATGCTGCAGCTGGAGAATGGACATATGGGACTAAAAGAACCAAGAGTCTCACACTGGCAGCCCCTTACCAAGCTGAGGTCAGGAAAAAAGCTCTCAGCACCACCTTTACTTATAATTTGCTGCCATGTTCAATGCAGTCTCAGGCAGATATACATAAATGTGAGAGAGTATTTTTACAGAGTAACATTTGCATGAAAATTTCCAAATCGGCACCAAGGTCTAAAGGAGGTTGGTGCCTTGCATTTCATTTCAGGTTGCTATTGCAGCAGGGACAGCTTTGCTTCATCAGCCACTGCACTGGCTTGTGTGATCAGAGGCTCCAGGAGCGAAAGCATCAAGCCACCAGCTCTCACAATGTGCAATCAATCTGAGATGTTAAGATGCATCCATTTTCACACTCCTGTCTATTATGCCTAGCTTCCTATTAAGTATTTATGGAAGCAAGGGCACTTTATTCAGACGTCTCATTTTAAAGTCGTTTTCCAAAAATATTCAAGTCTCTATTATAAATGTTTCAGCATTTTGTCCATCTATGTTGTGATTTTGTTCTAAATTTGCTGTTGGGGACTGGGAATCCAGTCTACTTAATGAATTTATTTGGCTTCATCTTATATTCTAAAGGATATTTATTAGTCCATTGCGTGCTCTGTTATTACACAGTATTATTGTTAGGAACATTACAAACACCCATGATGGACTGCCATAGTCAGTATGAGGAGAAAAAAAAAATCACCACACTTCCCCAAATATAGAAATGTTGAGTGTTGCCTCATGCACTGAATATTTGAACGGGCTCATGTTTTGGCTCAGGTCCCTAAAACATATATCCCTTCCTAGGAAAAATGCATCTGGAAAAGAGCATCTGTAGTAACAGTGGACAGATCTGGTGTTCACCAAAAGGCACCAGCTCCCTACTGCATTTCTCCCGTGGAAGTCTCTATCCCAGTTCGTGGTCAGTTTAAATTACCTGAAGGATGACACCAGGAAGGTCTGTTCATTTATGCTATTTGTAGTCACATAGATGTGATAACTGGCATTAAGCAGCCAAATTTTCAGTAGTATGGATTTCAAAAGCATTAGCAAATGCAGAAGCTTAGAGGATGGGTGTGGAAAGCTACCAGAAACTTGTGGAGCTCAGTAGTTCCCAGACATTGCCAAATACATACACTTCCCAAGTAAATCAGTAAGAAAAACTGTTCAAAGCACAAAATTTATTTCACTAATATATAGTAGTAATAATTCACATCACATCTTCTGACTTTTTTATCCCTATTTACTCTTCTCCTGAGTATACTTTTATATTTATCATGACTATCTCTGAATCATATACAGATAATAAATAGGATCCTCCTGAGATATACATGTGAGTTATGAAATAAACACAGATATTTCTTACTAGCTCTGTTAAGTGTTCAGTTTTTCAGATTACTCAGACTCATCTGTACCTAGACCATAGACATCTTAGTGCCATTGGAGCTGATTTTAAATAAAAATGGAAAATGAAAACCTGAGGGTTATAGCAAGTAAAACATGCCAGTACATTAAATATGTGTTCATTAACACACACAGAGACGTGCAGTGTGTCTTTCCCTCTCAAGGGTAACAGTAAGTTATGCCTCAACAAGAAGAATGGATTTATGTCCCTAAATGTTTCTCTTGTCAATAAACATTTGTATACCTGCCATGAAACCTGAGGAATCGTATGTCCTTTGGTTAATCCCAAGACACTGAATTTATCCTTGCAGGAAAAAATGTACTATATAATTCTATCTATTAAATGATAATTTAAAAACAAACAAAAAATATGCAACACTAAGGCAGGAAGAATTTTTTTTTCCTTATTGAAGGTATAATACCTTTTTACACAATCTTGTTGTTTTTGTTCTTTGCCTGGATCCTATATTTGAAGTTACATATATAGGATTCTTTCAGGCAGCGATTGCCATTTAATCTTTGGTTCAGCCCAGCAGGATTCTGGTCTTCATTGAAAATCTTGAGGAGTAAGTAAGTCTACAGAGATTCTGGAGAGTATATAGGAGTTAGGGACCTAAATCCTATTAAAATATCAGAAATTGGATACTAACTCCCACAGACTTCCTCAAATATTCCACCTGAAATGGATGCACTTTTCAAGAGTACACTTTCTTTTGCATCTGTATTTCTTTTTACAAAAGTGTCACCCCTGCAAATCCCAAATGGTGCTCACAGATTTTATTTAGAAATTACGAGTATCATCTGCATTATATAAGACCACAAAATTTGATCTCTTGTAGAAGATGTACTGATTCAGTGAAAGAGAAAGGATGCTGTGAAAGCTTATGAGCAAACATACACATATTTTGCTAATACTTAAGCAAAGAACACAAACTTGTATACACTGAACTTGATGGCAAAGGTTGCAGCAATTTTAATGGGAGCAGCCCTGGAGTCATATCAGTAGGTGAATTATCTAAAACCACAGTACTAAACACATCCCCTGTGTAAGGACAGCACTTACATTTAAAGTCCCAAGAATTTCACCCTGCTCTCCTTGAAAAAAAGTGTAATTTAGGTCTTAGCTAAGAGGAATAGAGCAGGGCTTGGAGCTGTATATTTTAAAACATCTGTAGCATTAATAGCAGAATCATAAAATCCAGATGGGAGGACAATTAAACGCTAATAGCTTTTATATAGAGTTAATTACACGTATTTGGGGGCTGATCCAAATACTGTTAAAAAGATGTCAAGAAAAAAAAAGTGGTTGTCTGCAGAAAGCACCTAGAATTAGTGAACTGCCATTCCTTAAAAATTGCTCACACAATAGTAGAGGTAACTGGCCAATGATATTTCTATACTGCCGATAGCCATTAATATACTTGAAAAAACTCTTTTTATTGTCCACGATATTTCTGGCCTGGAAAAGAGAAGACTGAAGGGAGACCTTACCATAGACCATGACTTCCTCATGAGGGCAAGAGGAGGAGCAGGCACTGATCTCTTCTCTGTGGTGAGCAGTGACAGAACCTGAAGGAATGGCCTGAAATTGTGTCAGGGTAGATTGGGGTTGGGTATTAGAAAAAGGTTCTTCACTCAGAGGATGGTTGGGCACTGGAACAGGCTCCCCAGGGAAGTGGTCACAGCACCAGGCCTGACAGAGTTCAAGAAGCATTTGGGCAATAAACATGGTGTGACTCTTGGGGATGGTCCCGTGCAGGGCAAAGAGTTGGACTCAATGCTCCTTGTGCGTTCCTTCCAATTTAGCATATTCTGTGAGGTGACAATAAAGATGAAACACTAAAATTTGGTCTTCTACAAGTGTTTTTTTTACAACTATACATATTCTAATTCTACAAATACAAAGAGCACATCCCTGTGAGCAGAGGCAGAATTTTATCCTGTTCCTACTTTCTGCACCAAGATTTTTCAAAGTTGTGCTCTCAGAAGCACTAAACACAACAAATGGAGAAATGTCTGGAAAAATTACTTAAACTTGCCTTCAAAATGCCTGCAGAAATTTCTGAATTATCATTGATAGTGTAAGCTATGTTCAAACAAAACACACTTTTAGGCTCAACTATCAGTATCACTCTGCTTTAGCTTTACATAGTGTGAAAAAAAGGATGGGAGAAGAAAGGCAGCAGAAGTGCTAATGCAATTGTTTGATGTATGTGAGAAGCAGCGAGGAGAAGGCAGGCGTTCTGCTACACAGGCTGCTGGCAATGGGAATCGTGGGGCTTTGTGCTTATTCCACTCCCTCTTTAGCGGAAAATAATTACAGCTGCACATAAAAATCACACTGCTGATTTTTATTGGTCTAATGTTGCTATTACTTACATCTCCACAGAACAGTCCATTTTTCATGGATTTTTTCCCTGCCCGTTGCTGTTCGCTGTAGCCAATGAAGAGAGTTGTGAATGTGTCTGCCCCTGCACCATTCCATATGGCAGTTTGCCAGTGGAGAGTGACTGACTTCAAAACGTTTTCTGTTTAATTAGTGTGAAAAAAACCCAGCAAAACAATAATCTAAAAGGACCACGCAGATTCTCTTTACATTGAGGAAAAAAAACACCATCGATGAGCTCTAGTGCAGAAATATCTAGGTTGTTTCATCAGAAAGAGTGATCAGACACTCAACGGTATATTCTTAGAATATCAAGTTTGGCTCTAGAGTCTTGAATTTCATAACTAACCTGCTAGGAGGATGTTGCATTATGATTACAACCCTTAAACCCTGGGTTCAATCATTTGCTCCCAGATTACTGCCTGCACCTTCCCTACACCCTGTGCAGCTACAGTAACCTTCAGTGAGACATTGGGTAAAATGCTCTGCAAGAATCAGGACTTGAGGACTACCAAATAGGTAGTGAAATCTGAAGCAGGTGTATCTTCAGCACAGTGCTAGTAACAGAAGCAATATCAGGTTTTGCAGCATCCTTCTTGGCCCCAATGTCCTCTATCTACCAAAATCAATTGGAGAATTACCTTTGACTTTGATGTTGGGTTCACTGCAATCTAATTTTTCACTGGACTTGATCCAGACTCACTTCTTTCAATCCCACAGATATTAATCCAGCTAAGCATATAAATTGGGCTGAGGGCTGAAGCCGTTTTGCAAAATGGTTCTTTTTATTCTAATAAAATGCCTAAAAGTACTGGGTTTACATTTCGTATAAACTAGTGCATTGATTTACGATTAAAGTGCATAATTTTTAATGCATACTGGAATGTTTCACTTCTACAAGCCAGGGGGGGAAAAAAGAAGGCCTGATACATCAATAGAATTATAAGTGTGCACATGTAGAGAAGTTCAAGGTTTTACATAAAATTATCTGGGTCTTGCATATCATATTGTGTGAATACGCTCTGACCTACTGCAGCATAAATTTCTAGAAACTCATATTCTAGTATTTACCCAGCACTTAAAAGAAAGATGATGTTCATCACTGCTTGGAAAACACATTTGTGCCCATTATTGCAGAATTTACAGAAGAAAGCCTCCTGACATAACAGAGTCAGGTTTTCTTAAAAAGAAAACAACACAGACAGAGGGCCTCCAGGGCTTCATGGTGGTAGTGACAAGTGGCAGATTTGCCAAGAGGAGGGCACCTTTCAACTTGATTCAGAGTCTACTGCTATCCCTCAGTTTTAGGCTGACTGCTATCAAGGTCTGCTTGTAATTATGGGCTTGATATTGATATTTGGTTAACTATAGGTATAAGGATGCTCCCCAACGAGCTAGAAAGCTGTTTGAATACATAGTAAATAGCAAAACATCTACTAGTGCAGTGGAGTCACAAAGATACACTCAGATCCTCCTTCAGCCCAGCTGTCTGACGTTCAGGTAGGCACAGTAACCTGAAAGCTGGTTTCTGTTATTCCCTGTATGCACTTCATAAATAACTCCCCATTTATTAGCCCAGTCTTTTACATCTGCAGGCAATTGCAGTAACCTATGGAGCCAGCATCCAGATGACTCCTTGTCAAGGTACTTGTAAACACCTCCAAAAAAACCCCAAAACCAAACCAAACACAACAACCACCAACAAACCAGCCACAAAACAAAGGAGATTTCAGCCTTCCAGAATATCTATTAACTTATTTGTCAGGATAGTCCCTTAAGGAGATCATAAGAATTCATGTTTTTGAAATAGGCAAGACAGGAGCATGAATTTGGGCCTCTCACACGCAGCTTTAATCACAAGCCACTGGAAAACAGGCATTATTGTGCTATGTCCCTCCACCCAGTTCCCACAAGGCAGGAATCTTTTAGGTCAAAAGGGATCTTACAAGGTTACCTCATACAAACTCTGCTCAAACAAGGGCCAGCTTCGAAGATGTACCTGACTAATGCCACATTTTGGAATAAACTCACAGAAAAGGGTCACATTTTGGATCCTAAAGGAAGTGGTGGGTGGCACATACATAAACTCCAGTTGTTTCTTTTAATATTCACTTCCTACCTGTTACAAGCTATATGAGCTCTTCTGGTTTCAGAGGATCCCCTCCTCTGACTTTTTAAACCTTTTTTCATAGGAGCCTGGATGCCCAATTGAGACCTGAATACTAAATGTACACTGAGTGTTGAGACACGAGGTGTCCATGACCTGCTGAGCACCCTGGCTTCTCTGCTGAGCACCCTGGCTTCTCTGCTGAGCACCCTGGCTTCTCTGCAGCACTTCTACCATGACATGGATTTGTCTGCAGACCCTCCAAGACGTCAAAGGGGGATTACAGGTAAAATCATGAGGCAAAGGAGAGACTAGAATCAATGGCTCTAACATCAGTGTTCTAACACTACTTTTATTTCTGGTAAACTACTGCAAATAGTACAGACATCCTACTCAGTTTTTTCACAGGGGATTTTATGACGCATACTGTTTGCTGATTATCCGTGTCAGCTATTAAAAAAAAAAAAAGTTCCCACAAATCAAAAGAGATCTTTACAATAAAAGGTATAGACATAAAACTCTTCTGGAAACAGGCTCACCCAAAATCCCCTTAGTATGTGAATTACTACTTGAATAAAGAAAATGCAGGAAAGAATATAAATAAAGTTGACTATGGTAGGAAAAATACACGTACAGTAGAAGAAAGTATGACTCAGCGCCAGTCACCTTAACACATGACAGAGCTTGTGATATGGTAGAAAGCTACGAGGGATAGGCTGTGAACTAAACAACCTCTTCACAAGCTGGCAAAAATTCTGAGGAAAGTAAGATAAAATGAGCAAATAAAACTATTTGAACATTAGAATGGTGGTTACACAGTTAAGCACAATGGTTTAGGACCAAAGGATATGAAGTTTCTAACTTTCACATGAACGTTTTTTTTTCTAGTCACAGAATCCAAGCAACATCAAAATGGTCAGTGACCAAGGGGTGGTGAGTCACCACTCAGTTATAACTACAACTAAACTTTGCTGAAACTCTAAGCTGAATCAAACCAGGCATTATGACATAACATTAGATGAGTCAGTTGGTCGTCTTGTTTCACAACTATTTCACATAGATGCCTAAAAATCTGAGATTACTTAATCCATAAAAAAAAATCAGAAACAACAAATGTTCAATGTGTGTTTGATCGTTACAAACTAATCAATAGGGGAAGCTGGTCTGGTAGCTGCTTTCTTAAAGGGATGACAAGGAGTGTTGTTAGGGTGAATGACATGGTCAGAGAGTCCATCCATGCTCTACTGACACACAACCACAAAAATCTTTATCAAGTCTTGCGCCAGAAATAACTATGCTTTGATCTCTTTAGTGATCAGACCTTGTGAACCAAGGCAGAACCAGATATTCAGGTTCCTCCGCCTTCTGGGAAACTGAACATCGTCTCTAACCGGAGCACCTCCCATCCCTGCGGCAGAGGCCGGACAGGGTGCACAGCCGGGTGCTTAGGTGGAGAGGAGAGGGGTGCCGGTCAGCCCATGGGGCTGGAAGACTGTTTTGCCCTTTCATGTTCTCAGTGCCTGCCTACTCCTCCAAACACCCACCTGATACAGTGTCTGACGCGTTTCTCACTGTCCTGATGCTTCCTTCACCCTGAGGTGCAGGTTGCAGCTAGCACCTGGAATAAACCCTCAAAACAAAATTTTATGTTGGACTTGCACAGTATTTCCAATGTATTTACATCATGCAGAAGTCACAGAAAAAAAAATGCAATAATTTCTGAATGTATACAGAATCACAGAATCACTAGGTTGGAAGAGACCTCCAAGATCATCTAGTCCAACCCTTGCCCTAAAACCTCAACTAGACTAGACTATGTCACTAAGTGCCACGTCCAGCCTTGTATGGATTAGAGCTGTTAAGCAATGCCCTCAAACTAATCAACCAACAAGTTACTAGTATCCAAATAATTTTATAATTGGGAGGGAGGTGTATGTGCAGCACAAAGCTCAGCATTTCTAGTCACATAATGACAGCAGTGTCTTGGCGAACATGTTACAGTTTTTTTTCAGTTGTTCCCTGGCCCTCCTGCAGCTGAGGTATAATGGCAGCAAGGCCCTTTGTGTACTGGAGCTGGATGGCTGAGGAACACCCCTGCCCCACACGACAGGCTCTACCATGACCAGACAAGTGAGAAGCAAGACAAGGAGGACCTTCAGAAAACCCTGGGAATGGGTCAGAGCAAAAGCTCTCAGTCTGGTAGTTTTTTTGTTACCAAAGCTTATGGAGAGGTTTTTATGAAACAGTTCAAGCTTACCTTTTAAATTAGGCAAAAATTGTACATGACCTTTCCATACATCTGCTCATTCATTCTTAAATGATATAAAACATACACATTCGAATCCCAGTTATGAAAAAAAAGTCAGGAGAAAGAAAAAAAATTCTAGCAAACACTATGTCAGCAAACTAATGCAAATCCATGCTTATAAGTAACAGCTAGTAGTAGCGTTGTGGATCTGTTTCCTTCTTTCTGCTAACCACAATACAGGGAAAAGTGAAATCATGTCCTATGATACAAAACAAAAGTATTTTAGGGGAAAGGAAGCATATACTTGCACCTTCCTGTTGTTTTGTCATATAAAACCAGAATGTTATTGCACTGAAAAAAATATTTCTTAACAATAAAGAGGTGGTTTCTTTCATATTTGCTAAGATATTGCTGAAAAATATCTTTAGGATGGATCACTTCACCTCACCAAGCAGGTTAACTAACTGGAAGCTAAGCTCTAAAGTGTGATGCTTACCATTGTGCCTAATATGAAAATGCAATATCTACAGCCCCCATAGCTTACGGGAAGACATACTCCCTGCCAGGCGATATACACACACACACACACACCACTCTGGTCTCTGCCTCAAGTTCATGTGGCAACATAAAAAAATGGCTGTTCACAGATACTAAAATTTTATTTACGAAAAAAAAGGAAAGACACTACTAAGATCAAGACTGACACCTCTGCAACATCAGCATAATTTTTAGACTGGTTCAGAAAAATAACCTTTAAAGTCCAGTAGTAGTGAGAGCCCAAAGGTAGTTCCATATCCATAAAGATATGGAGCGCTCATGGCTAAAGTAATCTGTGGCATATGGTAAATGTCTCAAGGCTAAATAGGCCTCAGGGACAGAGGAAGAAGGAAGTTCAGTCAGATTGCCTGACCTGACTCTCATTTTCCAGCGCTGCACATAATACATTCCTAAACAAAAGACACAGTTTTGTAGTGATCGTGAATTTTCTTAATTTCATTGGAAAAATCATTATGCATTAGACTACGAAGCACACAGATAGTTTATCAATGCTTATCTGACAATGTATGACAATTTACAGTGATTGTCTACAGAGTTAACACTTGCAGTGTCATCAAAATTAGTGGGGAAATTTTATTTGACATGCAAATTGAGAAGCATGAGGAAATTAAGATACTGCAAATTTTTTTTGAAGAATACTGAGGCAGTTGCAAGAAGCAGCTCAGAATAGTGTTTCATCTTTTCCTTTTTTAAAATCAACAGTATAATTGCATTATACATGGGCTCCCTGAGTCTATACAAGAACGGCTTTAGTAACTGAGATTATTCTTCATGCCTCCAATACTGTACCAGTTGGGCTGAGTCAGCTGGTGTTTAGAAGGCACAAGAGGTGATATGCCTTCTTTCCGTTTTCCATGACACTTGCTGTCTTTGGCTTCTGCTGCAGGTCACGGGAGGTGGTGGTGGCTTCGGAGTCTGCACGACTTCTGCCTGTGACAATGCCCCTTCAGACCAGCCCACTGAAGCATCCTTTGTACCTGCCTGGAAGGAGCAGGAATAACTGGAGGGAAAATATAATCCCGGTATCCATTCCTGGTCAAAGCAGTAGCTGCTTTCTATTCTGATTTGCAAATACAGAAGTTGCACTAAATAGCTTGCCTTTTGTTTCCATCTTCTTTTTCTTTTTAATTTGCTGCTGCTTTAGTGTTGGCCTCCTGAACTGTTGCCTCATTAACAAAGTCCAAGTACCAGCCATATTTCCTTTAGCATCTAAAGTCACTCCTATCTGTGTGAACCTTATTGGTCACCTAACCTTAAATAATTTTAGATAGCTGCTGATTCTATCTACCACTTTGTCCACATGAAAAAATTTAAATCTTGCAGATACCACCTCATGACAAGCAGAATCAGACCATGTACCAGATTTTCTTTTTAAGCTGCGTGTCTGTTAGCAGTCAAGTTTAACACATATTGCTGTAGATTAGTTAAAAAAAAAAAAAAGGTGTTTTCATAATTCCTTTCAAGTCACTTGCTTTGTTGGAAGCTCAAGTCTTCACTTTTTTTTCAGAGAACTATCTATGTGTGTTTATTGTGAATATCTATGGCATGCAGAAATCTCTTGCAAAGCTAGTCATAATTAAAATTAATTGCAGAACTTAATTACAATGGAGTAAACATCAATGATAATATGTGCATTAAAATGCACTCTCAATAGCTGTGTGCACTTAAACATAAGCCAAACATTTTCTTGTAGCTGCGGTGAGTTTACCTCCTAAGCAAATCACAGTATATGCCAATTCATAGTAAACTATTTTAAGAGTTCAGTGATTAACGCCACTATAAATTGCACAAAGGACTATACAGTGTTCATGTAATGAATGGTGATGAAAAAAAAAGATGATAATCAGTCCTGTTTCAGAGCCATATCAGATTAATTCAGAAGGGAGACTTAAATTGTTATGCCTTATTTATGATTTAGATATAAAATTCACAAAACAAATCAACGTTTATCTTTGGGATTCATTCTACTCAATACACTGCTTTTCATAAAGCCCACGGCTTGTATTCATTCATGAGCTATCCATCGTAAATCAGATGACAGTTGACAGGGCATTTTTCTATTTCACCTTTTTAGCAAAGCAGAGCCAAAGATCGTCAATAGAGAACATAAATAAATGAGAGCAAGTGTATCCACAGTCAACCTCTTCTATTGTTATTTCAAGCACGTGAGGAGACAGACTTGTATTTCACTTAACCCATTTACACTCCATTTTATGTTTACAAAACTGAGCTAATGGGTGCAGATGGCTGCGGGGCGATTTGTGGTTACAAGCCCAAAAAAGTGTCCAAGTCTCCAGTCTGCATATGGATCTCACACCATTCCTGGTAATCCTACTTCTGTTTAAAGTTGGGCAGAGATATTGCCTCGTCTTGGCAAAAGGCTTTTTGTATTTAATTAAACAAGAGGCAATATATGTTTAAAAATAGTACCATGACAGACAATTTTGCATTGATCAGATTAAAGTAGCAGTAAAAAGTAAAATTCCCATGATTTTTACTCTTTTTGATGTGCTACTTGGATAGGAAACAGCAGGAAAAAGTCAGCCAAGGAGGATCACATCATCGTATTTGTAACTCAGGTAGCCTCACATGGATTGAAAATATAGCAAATGGGTTGAAAATATCCCACTATATAGACTGAACAAGTTGAAGTAGTGATACAAAAGGCTTTGGAAGTGTTGTCAGGGTTGGAAAACAAGAAAATCAGTCTAACTTGGTTTTTCATCAGTACATTTTTTCTATTGTCAACTACAGAGCAGCTTCATCTGCATCCATCGAAAGCAGCCATCAAGACACACAGGAGGTCTGGAAGACCGTGCCCATTAACAAGCCCCATAATAGATAAATCTGGATATGCTCACTCAGTCTCTGCTATGAGACCTCTGTGATTCAGTTTAGCAAGGGGAAACCCAAGTGAACAACTCTAGTGTCAGATGCAGAGCCCTGGGTAGAGTACTGATCCGTGAGAGTGAGCTTGGGATAAGCCATCCTGATCTGTCTGACTCTGAACTTACCCAAGAGCAGCCTGGGAGCATCACAGTGAGCCTAGAAGCCCTCCTATTCTGAGCAGAACTCTCTTCTTTAGCTGGACTTCCCAGAGCAAGCTGACTCCCAGCTTTTTTCGAGGAGATTAAAAAAAAAAAAATCAGCTTGCATCTTTATCATATCAGACTTCCCCAGGGCTCTCCCAGAGACCAGACTTGGAGACTGTAAGACAGCACTGCCTCCAGCACGACCCCTAGCATAGCCAGAGGCCATCTGTCAGATCTCCAGAAACACAAGGCAGCTTGAAACAGATGCAGATGGACACTGGCAGACAGACTGTCAGCATCAGGGTGCCAGGAGGCTGCCAGAGAGCCCTGTGCATGGGAGGAGGCTGGACATGGAAGATGCAAGCCTACAGCATTTCTTGCTTCTTCCTGTAATCACTGTAGCCATATGTTGCTGATGTGTGCTGTCAGAATTACATGTGCTTGCAAAGGCATTAGCAAAAATAAACCCCCTTAGTATCAGCAATCCGAAGGTGCTTATGAGAAAAGGGGAAGGGTCTCTCACCACCTTTATCATCTTTCTGCTGAGCTCTACCCTCACTTCCTTGAGCAGCACAGGTTTTAACTACAGTCCACAGGTTTTAACTACAGTCCACAGTTATAGGAGTTACTGTACTAACATATCACAACAGAAAACAAGTCTTTCCAAGCAGAATCCTGGTTTATTTTCTTTTGGGATAAAACAGATTGTGCATAGCCTGCATTCTAAAACTAATTTTTAAGCTATTTATTGTCATACTTCCTTTTCAGAGCCTTGGAAATCTTCTGCAATGAATAGCTAGCAACAGCAAAACATGTAAGTTTTTATTTACTTTACAGAATTCAGGTTTGTTATAGACCAAAGCAGAGGGGATTGGTTTTGTGAGGTGCTTTATATCTGCAACTGAGATGCACAGGATAGGGAAAAACTAGGTTTGTAGTAAATGCTTGGGTCCAGTGGCAAACTGCTCTATCAGTGGAAGCTTACATTGTATTGGAGATAATTCTCCGCCACAGGGAACAATAACAAAAAGAAAGAAGGCTCAATGCACTTGTTATGTCCCTTCTGCCAAAGTATGCTCAGCTTCTTCCTGAAGCTGCTCCAGTTTGCCATACAAACGTTGGAGTATTTGTGCAGCTCTCACCGTATACACATTTTGATGGCTTAGATTTATCTCAGTCGTAGCTGATACATCCAGAAATTAGCCTACCTGTTGATAGAGAACCACATCAGCCATACCAATAGATGTTATCAGCAAAGCATGTGATAGATCAAAAATTTCTGTAACATGGTTCTTCCCATAGTAGGTAGTATCCAGTGTTAAAAAGAAGCGCAAAGGTAATCACCCTCAATCTGACTGCATTGCTGGATAGAAATGTGCGGGCAACACAAGAAAACTCTAACTCATTTTCAGATCTTGTAGCTCAAAATCTACTCCCCAAGTCCTAGCTCTCCACATAGCTGTCACAGCACTGACTCAGCCCAAAGGGCACAGGGAATTTCAACACAATCTCCTCTATCTGCTCTCAGAAAGGTCAATGGCACATGAAATAGTGTAGTGACAACATGACATATGGCAGTGTCAACATGACACAATGGGGATTTTGCACCTTGCTCCACCAGAACAAGCACCAAACCTCTTTAAAATGCCCATCACCCCGTCTTAGCTGTCAGATAATCACTGAGGAAGAGGATTGCGTAGCAATAATAAAAATGACCCAAATCAGACCCAGGGATAGTAAAATATTTCAACTAGGCAACACAGTGAAATCATCATTTTTGAACTGCAAAATATAATTCAGAATTTGTTATCATGGCTGCAGTTTCCAAGGCTCCTGTATTAGCCGCAGTGGTACTTTTTGCTAAATTCAATTGAATCCTGAGTTCAGATAATCTGTTCTTGCAAGTTCTTATTGACTATAGTTGGCAACTTCACCTTTCTGACAACTATTTTTGTTAGACTAGGAGGTGGCATTTAACCCTGCTCCAAGAGTGCAATCTGGAAGTTTCCTTCACATATTAAAAGTACAAAATGTTATCACTGATATTTCTAAATTCACTAGCTAGGAGGAGTTATTATAAAGGTCTTTATTAGATTAGGTGTTAAAATCTAATCTAGAGATGTCTGCATTAAAGTTAGATTTTGTTTGAACAGTAAAATATACATTCAGATCTAAGGATGTTAAATGAAGGAAAACCCATTTTCTTCCTGCAGGCATTTTTATTCCAATAACTAATTGCTCTTAAAAGTAAATACAAAAAAATATGGTTAGCTTTCTTGATGACTCGGAATAATTTGAACCTTATGCTATTTATTTTTCGTGTTTCTTTTAATAAGCAATAGACAGGGGGCTGGGGAGATCAAGCAATCTATGTTTTCTGCAGGAGAAGGAATATGGAAATGAGAAAACCCCAGGAAAACACATTGTGAAAATTTTGTCGTTTGTTGGTGGATCTGTGAAAACCTAGAAAGCTCCACTGAACTCACTAATTGTGCTAATTAAGTCTAGGTGATAACAAAATTTTGTGTTTAATTCTGGGTTTTGTTTGGGTTTGTTTTTTTTTTTTTTTACTTCTATTGCTTACTTATCCACAGACAAAACACCTGAACAGAGTCTAAAGAAAGGCTTGCAGCTACTCCATCAATAGTTCTATAGCTTGCAGAGAGATTGTCCCAAGAATCACTTACATTCACTCCAGGTCCAAGTTTTGCATTTAAATTGGTGAAGGATTCTTTTCTAATATATAGAATATGGATGCTCATGCAAGATACATTCATAGTCACAATTCAAGTTAATTTAGAGAGCTCTGAAAATGTAAATTAAATCTTGAGAGATGCGGCTTCACAGGTTTGAAATCTTGTACTATTGAACAGTAATTCACTCTCTTCAACTCTCCTATATAATTAAGCCCTACACCACTGTAGAACCTGAAACCTGCAGAGCTTCTGCAGCGTTTCTGTACGAACTGACAAAAGAGTTCAGGTTTAAATACAGATTAGTAAAAGTTTGTTAATTTCTAGCACTTCATTTCCTTTTTTTTTTTTTACCTGTGGCTACAGAAAAGAAGGTATTCCTCTATATTAGTCTAACAGATTGCTATTACAGGCAGACATTTGATACTCAGTTTTATGAATTTTTTTCTCACCTGAAGCAATGAGTTTGACTTTTAGAGCAAGCTTCTTCAAAACGTCCAGCCACCTGGTAGGACAATCTCACATTTGCTGCTTAGCTCCTACTTGAACTCCCTCCCAGCCCCAGCAGGGCATCCTTGCAGCAGAGGCAATTTCAGTGCTCACCGGTTGGAGGCTGAGAGCTGAGTTTGCTGACATCAGTAACTCCTGGATTCATGTGGCAGGCCCTTACTTTTTAGAAAGGAGGAAGTAATCATTCCCTGACAACATTTCCCAAGATATATTGGTTTACTTTTTTGTTTCTGACTGCAGATCTGAAGGTTTCAAATGAAGACAATAAAACAGCTGGTCTTTTTTTTTTTTAAACTCTATCTTTTCTTTCCAATGAAGTTGTCATTTCATGAAAGTCACCTTGAAATAGTGGGATCAAATAATTATACCAACACGTGCATATTCAATTATGTCAATCATCTACCTGTTAGGCTAAAGACAGACTTCTGTGAGAAGTAGACTGCAGTATAACAATTAAAAGTGGGTGACATCACATATGGTATACTGCCTAGAACTTATAGATGAGTTAGTATTTTCTTAAGGATCTCAGAAGTTAAAGTTGAAATCATTAGGGAAAAAAAAAATCCAGACTTCCTGCCTAGTAGGATCTAGCACAGCTCTGCCTTTGGGTAACAAAAACAAGGGGGCTGCTGCCACACAACAGTCCCGTAATTTTCAGATCTGAGTAGCCCTTGACAGACTGTGGCAAGACATGCACTCTGACACTTGACTTGCTGACTTATGGGACCTCACATATCCTGAGAAAGGAAAAAGATTGCACCTTCCTGTAAACAGTAACACAGAGGAACTGTTTTCATGTGTTCTGTATGTTCCCTTTTTGCCTTGGAAGTAAGTTATATTTCACAATATCCCTGCAGAAATCATCTTGGAAGACGGCCACGAATTCCTAAAAAGATGTAAAGAATACTAGTGATCCCTTCACTACTAGAAATGGAATCTCTGAAATAACAATTTCCATCACTACCATGCATATCTAAGCAGAAATCATCTTTTTTTACCCTAGTTATAACATATATGTATTTTGTTCACTTAATTTCTATGAATATGAAGTTTTGTTATCAAAAAAAAATCTATCTTCAAAGCAAATCTTAATAGCTTTTAGCATTACATGCCTGAAATAAAGAACAGTAAGGAGAAAGTTTGAAAGAGAGCTAGCAAACATCTTCTTGTTACTAGTTTTCTGCAAAAGTGCGTTCAGAAAGATGTGCACATCTTTCATTTTAGACCTCATCACCCACTGCATACACCCTGGGGGGAAGAAGGACAAACCAAGCATGGAAAGGAAAAGAAACCCTTCAAAATACTGAATGCTGGGAGATCTTTTTTACAGGAAGGGGTCACAAGTTAGGTAAGGAGATTCTGGGGCAAAGACCCTTGCTTGAATATTGTATATACTGAGGCATACAATTAAATATGAAAATCTACATGTGTGTACATCCTACACAGCAAATGAATTTCGTATAAGTACACAAATCAAAGAACAGCCATCTTTTCACTCATTTGCATTACAGGGAACAAGAACAGGACAATTCCCTTTGATCCAAAATACTTGAATTCCTGAACGTTTGTTTGACTAACAAGTATTTCAAGTAAGGTAGCTGCATAGACACAAATAACTTCTTTTTACAGATATAGTAGATATGAAATGCTAGATCTATATTAATAGAATTAACTTCATGGGGAAAAGCTTGTAATTACTTCTGCAGAGAAAGGAGCTTAGACATCTCTTAAGTCACAGCTGTTCTCTAAGCTGACTTTCCAATACCCAGATTTATCTGTTGACTACCAAAAGCAGTTTATAGAGGTATAATGTTAAGGGGTAATGTTTTTCACTGAATCTTTATTCCTAGTTAACTTCCGTATTCTTGTTTTGGTGCTCCTAGATAAGAATGCTTTTTAATTTAACATATTATTAACCAGATATCATCATCATTGGACCATTATAGATCAAGTTGAGAATATAGTGTGAAATTTCACATCTCCCCAACATACCAATTTAACAACTAGTCAGAAGATAAGCACAAGCCCAGATGGCAACTGTGCAGACACTCCAAACTGGAAACAGTTTTATACAGATAAACGAATGATGGCAAAAAAGTATCTTGAAGAAAGGGTGACTATTTCCTGTAGGCATTTTACTGCAGTTACAACCCAGTCCAGACCAACTCACTATCTCTTCCTTACTCTCTTTCTGCCCAACTAAAGAAGCTACTTTCTGTTCACCACTCTTTCAACTTACCTCTGCACTCCTGCTTTAGCCTTTGAAACAGTACCAGAAACATTATGAGAGCAGTGAGGCCAAGGGCTTTACTGCTTGTAGTTGTACTTTCTGGATGCTAACAGCAGTCATAAGAGGCCTCTTCCCAACTCTCTCACTTTTCCTTGGCCTCATTTGCAAAGAGCACAAATATAGAGGCAGAAACATAGTTTGTTCTGACTACCCATCACACAGCATATGAAAGCCACACTTCCTGCACCAAGAAGAAGAAGCAGCAAAGGAAAAGAAGATCTCTTTCAGCTGGCGTACACTGTTAATTAACAGCTCATGGTGTAGCCATGTGTTGCTGGTAAAGGCAAAGTCTGCTGCTCCATGTAGCAATCAAAACTTTAGAACCTCTTGAAGAAACAATGCTAAAACTCAATTTCCATTAAAACCAACACAAAACAATTAAAAAAAATAAAATCTATTTTTAAGTTGGATTTAAACTGATCTCCTGGCTTTTTCTAGGCATCATAAGCTGAGAAAAGGTGGCGTATTTCTTCCAAGACTAATTGTTCTGTTTCGTTCCAGCTGGGATTTGTTAAGGCACTTAAGGAGCAAAGGACAATAAATGCCAGAGCCAGTCCACTTAGCCAGATCTTCTCTCCACAGAATAAAAGGAAAAAATAGTACAGCTACACCTGCAGAGAAAGAGAGAAGGGGGAAGAAGAAAATAACAAGCCTTTTCTTGTTCTCCTTTGATCAAGCTGCAGTAGCCCTCAAGTGATTAAAATAGGAACTTGCCTATGAGTTAACCCAAAAGCAAAGCCCTAAGGCTTCTTCTCACCTGAAGCAGGACCCTGTTTAAAGTTCTCAGCTGAACTGATTCACAAGAGTTTTTTTAATTAGAAGCAGGGCCAGCTACACAGCTGGGGGCATTTTTAGCATATTTTGGGGGGAGGGGAGGTTGTTTGTGTTTGCCCTCAGGTTGAATATAACAAATAAGTTTGCTGTAAAATAAAAGAAGAGGAAAAGGTTTTTTAGAAACTGTGGAAGTTTTCAGACAATTTAAAATAGATATCACCCGTTCATTTCATTTACAAAAGATGATTGAACAAGCTGAAAGTAGATGTCTGTCCTGCATAAAAAAATTGTTTGATATTGGACAACATTTATTATTAATTTTTTTAAGGACTTTTAAACAAGGCCTTTTTTAAAGGGGTGAACCCTAACCCTAAAATCAAAATCAGAATAAGAGGCAAAGGAATATGATATTATAGCAAGTTGAGGGGGGTGAGGACTAGCATCTCATTATTCTAATACTTGAGTGTATTTCAAAAATTAATTAATTTTCATTATGCTGCTTGTGAGTTGAGGGGATGATAGAACCTCTATGGCACAGAAAGGAACTGATAAACAGACTCCTTTATTGCAGAGATCTCATCTGATCAGCAATGATGTTTCAGAGCACACAGTATTATATAGCACTTAGTATGGTTAAAGCTTCATGTTTACATGCCAATTTCTCTAAAAAAAATAAGTACAGTATGATCAATCAGCTCTTAGAAAGAGTATGTTTTTAGCGTTCTCATTGTGGAGTATGAGTTAGCATGTAATAGCAGAGGGTTTGCTGCATTCTTAAAAAAAATAAAAATATATTATTTTACGAATTCCCTTATAGTTTCTGTAACACCTGAGATTGTCAGTACTTTGTAAGACGAATTGTTGTAAGAACAGACAGAAACTTTTGCAGATAGCACAGTCTGCATGTGAATCAATGCTGAGTGGTCTGGTTTTGGTGTTGGCTAGCCTTCATTCCCTGAGACACATATCTGATGTTAATGATACAACAGGAGCTAATTAGCCAATAGTCAAGTGTGTATTAGAGAAATCCTACCTTTTTTTCCCTACTTCTCAACTTAAAACTCATGGCCTTCCCTCCTAATTGCATTGTATGGATTACTTAAGTGCCAATGTAAGCCGCACAAAAAAGATAACGCTGAATTGGAAGATGAGCTGAAAGGGTCTGACCTTCTTAGTCAAGGTCATTGATAGTGTAATTATTCTGATAAACTAGGCATAATAATCTCATGTACTATCAAGACACTCAGTCTATTCAGTTTGGTAAAAACACATTGCATTTTCCATTATACTTATATGCTTATGCTTTTAAAACACATACCATAGGTTAAAGCTACCCATGCTAAATTGCCTGACCGGAGGCCTGTGTGCCAGGATAATGCTGCCAATGGGAAAAAGAAAGATGTCGGAAAGAGTTGTTGCCTGCAAGTCTGCCCTAGATAACCCTCCCACTATACAGGCAAAAGCAGGAGAATCCAGATTTCTTGGCTCTAGACAGGAACTTTTCTGCTCTCTCTCTCTCTCTCTCATGGAGCTCTGGGAGATGGGGGTAGTGAGTAGTATAGCTGAAGAGCCTCAGTCTGCTGCAGATGAGCCCAGCATTAGTGTATAAGGTCTGGGAAATGCCATCCAACTCTCCAGAGTTTGATGCATCCCAGAGGATCCACCAACAGAAGGACCAAGCTTCAGCTGCTGTGTTATTTCTTGGGAGAGGGCTGACATGTCACAACCCCCACCAGAAATCCTGGCTGAATCAATCTCTTTGCCTTCCATGGATTTAAAAAGAAAGAGGCCGTGTGTGTTTACTGTGGGGTGCAAAGTTCAGAGGAAATTGCTGTCACTTTCCCAGCAAACAGTGTGTTGAAAGAAAGCTCAGTCCTCATAATAATCCCTGAATTTAAAAAAGTCTTAATCTTTATTCACCAGGAAATCACTTACGCATGCACAATTGACAGGACAAAACACAAAGTTGCACAAAGTTTAACTGATCTTCAGGCTGGCTGCACTTTTTGAATTTACATTCCTTAGGCTCCTCAAAACTTCAACATACCCAGGAAAAACAGTATTATATCATGCACATTCCTATAAAACCAAGGCAAGGATTTCCAGCATCTAGACAACACACCTAGTCTGTGATTGAGATACTTGAGCAATGTTACACAAATACTGCAGTGCTTGCTTGTATTTAACACAAAACCAACCACTGTGGCCTGTTCTGTGTACCTGGCAGGAAATTCTGTACCCACCGCAGTGGGATTGCTTTCCCCACTGATCAAAAGTAGGTGGGGAAAGGGCTGGGCAGCTCATGGGGAGGCAGCCAGGCAGTACGAGAAAGGCTTTGGAAAGAATCAGCCCTCTGAGGGCTTGTGGAGCCTCCCACCAGAGCTGGGAGCAGACCCGTGCCTATGTGGAGAAACAAGACTGCAAAGAAAAAATCCTTTAGTAGCAAGACTAAATGAAAAGAAGCTGATTTCTAGTGAACTACAGCAATGATTCACGTTCCTGAAGTTCTGCCACAGCTCAATTGTCCTTTGGGCTCCTTTTCATGCTGCAGCAGGGGCAGAATATGTATTTCTTTGTTAGGAACAATATCTTTCAGAGGGAAACACAATGTTTGCCATTGCAAATATCAAAATTTTATGCTGATCTGCTCCTTGTTCTGTGTACATGCTGCTCAGTAGCTTTCACGTTGGGGTAAATATACTGCCACACTTAATCTTCTGATCAGCACATCTCCACTTTTGTTTGTTTGTTCACAGGTCAAACATATTTCTAAGTAAAGCAACAGAGATTTAACTGTTTAGTCATTAAAATAATCTGAATCATCAAACTGTAGTGGAATGATTTTTCTCTCTGTGCCTTTGCATTTATTTCATGATGTTACCAGCAAAGTCTCTATAATTGCTTGGATAGGTGCTTGGAACAATTACAGAAATTCAAAAGATGTGCAAAATATGCAAACTGCTGAATATATACAATGGAGGATAACAGAGAGCATAGCTTCCTATTCCAGCATAGCTCCTAAACAATGTTTTGTTTCTGTTACAGATATTTACAGAGAATCACACAGAATGTTTTTGCTCTTTGGTAACCACCTGAGACTGGTTTAAGATTTGAGACTGAACAGCTCGCAGATAACACTGGAGTAACATTTCTATCTTATTCCCAGATCTAGTTCATCATGAGTCCAAGGCAGGAAAACTCTGACAAGCACCATGAAACAATGAGATTTGTAAAAATAATCTCATTGACCATTTAATTGCCACTTAACTACAGTCCCAAAAGACATCTGGAACATGTGACCTAGCCACTTTAATCCTTGGCTACAGTCTATCAGCTTTTCTTTTCAAGCCTAGGATATTTGTTCTTTGATTCTAAAATAACATATTCGCTCATCTGATTCCACACAGGTATACATACACTTTCTTCTTGGTTTCAGGTCAAGGAAGGTGCTAACTACACTCTCTACAATAGAAGTCACTGAATTGCTATGTAAGCTATTAGAAGAATTAATGTATTCAAGTCTCTGCAAACCTCCTTCTTCCTTAATCCTCCTTTCAGGGTTGGCAAATCTTCTTTTCCTTGGTGACTCTACCTCTCCTATGCAATATGTATCTTAATTACATTTTGCTGTACATAATCCAAGCTTTCCAATGTCATACATGTGACAACACAGAAAATGGCTTCAAAGCTAGAATGGCAGTGAGGCCGAAGGAAGTCTTTCAGGAAAACAAAGATACACTGTGTGTTCTTTCCTCTATTTTGAAAGATTCAAGGGTCGTAGGTAAAAACAAAACAAAAAATCTGAAATGTTTCAGGGTTCGCTAGTTTCACATAGTTCCATTAACTTGATAGTGAAAAAAGCAGCAAAAAGCCCTTCAAATTTACTGTGAAATCTTCTTAAAATTATGTTCACTTTCTCTCCAGATTTATACAAATCACTTTTCCTCTGCTTTGATTCTCAGAAAGAAAGCTTTCTCTGAAAAAGAAATGCCTTTTGCTGTGTGTTTGTACAGCATACTTCACAAGGTTCTCAGCAGCTGTGGAAAAAAAATCAGTTAAAAACTATTGCTTTAACAGGAAAAACACACTCCATAGACTTTCATGTAGCAGTCATCCACCAGAACTAACCTGAATATATGAGAAAACAAAAGGCTTCTGAGAGCTGGAGTAGTAATCAAAGGAATTGCCTTGGCTGGATAAGGAATCAGAAGCAAGGATATACACTACAATATCCATGATGATGGACCACCGCCCACACAGGCCAAAGATGATATTTGAAAGTTGCTTTCACAGCTGCTAAGATGGTGAAAGACTGCTGTCCCAGGTGAGATACTGTTTCTGGAGTATCACTGGGTTTACAAGCAACAACTGGATTTGCCTTGTCCTTTGGCTTATGCCGAATCCTCCTCCAATCAAGTCCAGAGTGCCTTAATTCTTTGGCAGTGTACATTGCTCTGCCTTGCCATAATCATGTGATTACTGTACAGAGTCATCTAAACATCATCCCCTTTTTAGATGTTGCAAGTTGGACAGGCAGAAAAATCGAGATATTTCTAATCACTAATAATTTTCAAAACTGTCAACCAAAATGCTTTTAAGAGCAAAACTATGTTGCAAGTATGTTAGCAGTGCCAGGCATTTTCAGTGCTGCCCTGGGCCCTATTTGCCATTAAAACATTTGATGGGATGTGCCTTAAATATGGTACTCCTGTTTTACTGTCTGTTGCTGTATTTCTGCCCTTGCTAATTGAGCAAGAAATTTCCTTTTTTTCCCTTGTCTTTACTAAATTAGACTCTGCTTACATTACTCTGCTCCATATGTTCATTAGTTGAGCTATATTTCACATGCAGGATAATAAGATGGGATTTATTGTAGACACCTCACAATTCCAGATGTAGTTGCATGGTCAGGGGTTGAAAAGTCAATTCGCCACTCTGCCCTCACTTCATTCCTGTGTCAGATATTGCTTCTGAGTAGCTAAGTAAAATGCCAATGCCATTTGAGAGGGGACATGGAAGAATACACACCATAAATACTAAATTAATAAAACTGCTAGTTTTCTCTGATGAAAAAAAACAAACTGTAAGCTTATTCTCAGCTACAGGGAAGCAAATATAGCATAAGTGAACAATAGGCATGGATGGAAGGATTACAAATTTCTCCGTTCCAAACAAATTATCTTAATTAGACAAGTCTTTCTTCTCTCTTCATCTCTCCTTTTTTTCCCACTGCAATTATTTTGCTCAACAATGAATACTGGGTTCAGTCAGCTACACAGAAAAGAAAAAGAACAGCTGTGTGTCTGTGTTTCCACAGCAGTCAAAGAAAAAGGCAAATAGTCTTTTTTTATTTCTTCTTCTGCAATCATGCACTTGATACAAGTGCTGGGTTTTAGGCATTTAGCCCTGTGGATGTCAAAAATGCTACAGTGATTACGTATTATCTTGTCACATCTGTTTAGAAGCAATACATAACTCTTAAAATATCTAGATCATGATAGCTTATTAGCCACCTATCTACACTGTCAAGATATGTAATCTTGGTAAGATTAAGACCCATGCTGGAAACAGAAAGTCAAGGAGAGGTCTGGGAGTTCTTAATGATAGGTCTGAGAGGAAACCTTATATTTACAAATAGACACCCCTATAAAAAAAGAGAAGAGTGGAAACAGGAAAAAAATTCACAGTGAGAGGATTAAACACTTAATGATCCTGTTACAAGTGACAAACAGCCATGACATAGTTTATGGTACTCTACAGAAAAATTAAAAGAGCAAGACACATTTCTGATAAGAGAAAACTGAGTGTGGGAGATCTGAGTTGAAGTATTTCATATGGGCATTTTCTCCAAAACTGGTTTTCTGCCAAGTAGATTTTTTTTTCTATATTTTTTCTATATCAATTTTCTCTATATAGATTTTTTTCTAAACAGTTGAGGTTTATTGACAAGACTATACAAAACAAAATTATTGTCAGATTCAGATGTGTGTTGAATAGCATACTTCATTATAAAATTTAATTTGCTGGGAATGGGAGTTGGAAGTATATTCCCCATGGCAACTAATGTCCATGCATTAATGAGCTGTCTCATATCCTAGGTTACCCTGGCGATCGTGGCGCTCTGCAAAAGATGAGTACAAGTATTATAGAAACATCAGCTTCACAATGTTTCCAAGTTTTGGAATAGGGTTACAATTAATTTGGTGAACGCATCCTTGCATTGGTGGAGGCAAATGGGCGATTGTTACAGGGTAGGGAACTCCAGGGGTATTTGAATATCTTCGCTCTGTATTTCCAACAGTCAGTATGGAAACACTTAAAAGAAACAGAGTGTGGTAGGGAGATGTCTTTTTCCAGGTGTTTAGATTTATAAAGAAAACAGCGGGTGACTCCTTGTTTTTTGCCATCCATATGCTTGCCAAGGTCTTCCTGAGAACAGGCTTCTAGGATGAGATGTGAGCTAGAAATCCATGTAGCATCCGTACTTCAGCTTAGGCTTCCAATATTTATGTATTTATCAGCAATCCCAACTTCCGAGTTAATTCTTTGCCTCATATTTGTCAAAGCCTCTTGCAGTCTTCCCTCAGCTTAAGTTACAATCCAACATGTATGTGAAGGGGAACACGTGTGCCTGCATGGGTCTGCATGGAGAGATGGCATGGGCTGGAGCCAAGGACTGCAAGCCGTGCTTCTTACTTAGTTGTATACCCCATGTTTGGGATTTTCAGGGTCTTGCCATGGAAAGATATTAATGAACAGGTTGAAATGGAGCAGAAAGTAGAGTAGGTGCATTGGAATGGTAAATTCATTTTTTGTTTGGGTTTTTTTTGAAGAGTTAAAGGAACCTGAATTTACCTACCTGGGTTTTAGCCAGTCATTAAATTGATGGTAGCATTGGGAAAACACACCACTCAGAAATCTTTGCCAGTAATACGGATCCAGCTGACACAGTTGTACGCTTGGAGGTTTTTCTTCCATTTTGGTTTTGGTTTTTTGTTGGTTTTTTTTTTTTTTTTTTTGCTTCACTATTTTGTGATTTGTTCTTCCCCAGCTACTAATTTTACAGACTGGGAGGTTTTAACATGATGAGAACTCCTGGGAAATAAGCAACAGCATTGCTTATGCCATTTCTTTTGGGAATACTTCTGTGTTTTTCTTCTAATCCTGGTGTTTTGGTCATGTAAATAGAGATTACATGAAAGAATACAAAAGATGTTTAGCTACAGAATTTCCTCCCTCTTGTGAGCACAGACATAGTACCATGGCTGGAAATCTTTTAGATGTAGGATATCAGGGGAGAGTAAAGGAATTTTTTTTTGAGTGATGTAGGCTGGGCTCCTTTTTCGGATTTCAGTCTGATCACTCAGGTTAACAGCAAAGAATTAGCAGCAGTGAAGGAATTAATCTGCCATGAGGCTTTTACAGCTGCAGTTCTGCACTGTGTGTGTTATGCGGCACCTGCCACTGGTATTCACTTAAAATATATTGGAAGACAAAAATTCAACTATGCACTTCTGAGAAAGGGTGTGTGCAATAATAGAGTGCAGGAAGACAGAACCTTTTATCTGTTTGTCAATGTGGTGGCAGAGACTCAGGAAGAGCACAAGCTTTCCAGAGGTGATGCCATCAGTAGCAAATCTTCACAGAACCTTCTTGTCACATTGAAAGGAATGGCAGTTTTGCACTTTAGGTTGAATGAGAAGCAATTGTTTTACAGAAAACTTGTGCAGCAACATGTAATATGCGACCAAATATAGCATGACAAAAATAGTGATAGGATACTAAAATACTTGGGAATTTCTCCTTTCTTCCCTTCAGCATAGGTGTGTGTCTTCTGAAATCTCATCTTTGTAGTGCTTGATTCATAATACGAACTCATTTTTAGCAGAAAAAGTGAATTGAGCTCACACTTTGTCAACAGTAGAAACAACTTACTCCTGAGGCTAAAGTGCTGTGGACCTCTCTAAGGGGAGATTGGACGAAGGCTGAGGGAGATCTGCAGAGGAACGTGTCCAGGGCACACTTCACCTCTTCTTCGTACTTTCAGAGCGACCCAGAGAAAGAGAAGAAACATGCCAGAGGTGACTGGCTAAAAACATACAAGTACCATTGCTTCATACAGAGCTGCAAGGAAGAGAAAGATCTGAGAAGAGAGGGGAAAAAAAGAACAGGACAGAAAATACCCAGCACTGAACAGACATGTTGGAGAAAGGCAATGAGCTATTGCTAGCTAACAAAACTAAGGGTGAGAATTAAGGCCTGTTTAATGGAACAGGCATGAAAGAAGAACCGGGGAAAAACAGGTCCGTGGAAAAATGAGAGATGTAATCAAATAAAGAAGAATTTTATAATGGCAGGGTTAATGAACTGCTATCTTATATCAATTACCCAGAAGAGAAAAAAGGTGAAGGGGTATGACAGATTTATGCATTAATGAGGACCTAGATAATGGGGAAGAAACAGTTGACAAGTAATGGAATAATATTGTACAAATTTTAGGAGGACAATTTAGTTAAGCGAAGGGAATAATAAATCTATGATGAACTCTCCATCAATGTTCAGATTTGAGCTACAAATTTTTCAATAAAGCTAAAAAATCTGATGCCATGACAGCTGATGGAGGTAACAGTGTCCATTAACACTCGGACACTGGTTCTTTGCTTTCTGTGGGCTTGGATTCGGATCTCAGCAGGTCATGTGGGGTGCTCAGTCCTGCAAGGTGAAGACATCCAAAAAAGCATTTCAATGGACAAGAAATTTTAAGCACAGAATTTGCTCTCTTAACAGCCTGGACTGGATTGCTCTGCAGTTTGCAGGACTGGCCCCATCTGAATTTGGTATTTGCATCTTCCCAAGCTTTGTAGTATGAACTTTGTAGCAGATGATGCGCAGGAACTGGTGCAACGCACAGGAGCTGCTGTGTTCTGTAATATACATTTCCCAAAAGGGAAGGAGTGAACTAGATCCATAAATACATTGTTGCAAAAGAAGAATTAAAATGAGGGATGTTTGTTTTGCAGAGTGTTTATCCTTTCCCATGTCCATAGCAGGAGCCATAGGCTTCTGAACAAGGTAAAACAGTAAAAGAAATAGTAAGCGACTGGTAATTAGTTCTTTTAGTAATACTCTGCAAAACAGCTGCAGTTCTTGACACATGTTATAAGTGAGTGCCAAAATTGGGGTTTCTGTGAACATAGGTTTATACATGTGTAAAACAGAAAACACGTTGATGTTGTTTTTAGTGATTTTTCACATGAAGATATTTTTGCATTCAAATTAGAAATGCATAAATGAGAGTGGGGATGACAAGAATGCTTTCTGGCTTGATACCTACACATGGAATTGAGAGACTTATTTGTGATTGCTAATTAGAAAAGGGACAATTCCTTAGCTATAAAGACATTTCTATTCAGATTCATGTATTTCCACATTAAAAGAGGATTATAAAATTATTAACCTTTTTATGTTCCAGTGAGCAATCATTTTCCTAGCATACCAATATTTAAATTTAGAAGATTTTTATGCACTGCCTGGAAAATTATTTATATAAATACTTTTTCTTTTATATATTGTCTTAAAAATAAGCCAGTCAGATATTGTGCTGTTGGCAGGAGGTATTTCAAATCATCACCCTCACGGCCCCTGATGGAGGAGAAAGTAGGCACTATGTGTAAAGCTGCTAGAACTGGAGGTTGTTTTATCTCTGGATTTTTTGTGGATTCTCCTGTAATGCATTATAGGTCTTCTCAATTGGAAGAATGACCCATGGAAGCAGAGCTGCAAATTGCTGTGTACTTTTCAACAGATGTTCTGCAGCTGCTGGCACTGCTGGCTGGTAGTCAGCAGGTCCCTTCTCTCTACCTGTCACCAGCCTCTTGGTCAGGAATCAAGCTGGACACAAATTCCCTTTCCTCCAGTAGATCAGCTTCACTAGTTGTGCTACCTGATTTCCTTTTGCTTTGCAAATTTATCTGGAAGGCCTTGGATTCATGCCTAGAGGCTCTGACATTGCTCTGTAGAGGTCTTCTACTACCAGAGGCCTGACATCTTCATGATGAGGGACTATGTGTGTAACACAGTAAAATAATGCCTCAATCCTGAAAAACTGGTATCATCCTTTACCCCTCTTCTTTCATTTCAGGTAACTTATCACAAAGACATAATAATCTTTCTTGCTTCCTGTTTTTAAGTGCTATAAAGGAACTTTAAATACTAATTGTGTCCCATTAAGAGCATTTACTAAGCCTTCTATTAGTCTTGAAGGAATATTTTAGTTTGTGTTTACTGAGTTCAGAAAAAAACCCAGCCCAACAGCCCTATCCAAGTGTTAGTCATGCTGAGAAACACAAAAAGTCAAGCAGATCTATCAAATGCCAGAGAGATCTGCAGATTTGCTGAGCAGTAGGATGGTTGTGGAAACAGATTTCATCCTCCCAGAAGACTCAAGTTAGTTTAAACTTAGCTTCATATGAATTATGAACTTTCTGGAGTTGGACAAGTGGATAAATTTACATAGTTTTTTTATTTGAGCCTTTAAAAAAATCATCTAATGATTTCACTCTGTATGTGCTAAAAATGTCACAAAGCAGAAACTCATCTCTTATCAGACTAAAAGAAATGGACTCATTTAAGTCTGTAGTATTTCAAAAAAATGACTGCTCTTCAAGAATCTGATAATCTGAGAAGCTATTCCTTTCTGCCCAACATGCCTTTTATTTTTCAAACAGTCTCCTGATAAAATGATTGTATTGTTTCTCTCTTGAAATACTAACTCATTTCAACTGACCTGTCTTGATTTTTTTTTTTTTGTCAGAAGTGCTGTCAAACAGAATCTCAGAAATTAGTTTTCTCACTAGAGAGGAAAAAAGAGCTTTCACTGACACATGCTACCTGATCTGAAAGCAAAGTGCCACTAGACATTCTTAAATAAAATGTAAAGGGAATTTATATATTAGTCTCTTTTCAGCACTGTTTTGGCTTAATCCCAGATGGCAACTGAACACCATAGAGCAGCTTGCTCACTGCCCCAGTGGTGGAATGAGTGAGAGAATCAGAAGAGTAAAAGCGAGAAAAATCATGGGTTGAGATAAAAACAGTTTAATAGGTAAAGCAAAAACTATGTGCACAAGGAAAGCAAAACAAAGCATTCAGTCACCACTTCCCACGTGCAGGCAGGTGTTCAGCCATTCCCCGGAAAGCAGACCTCCATCACACAGAGCAGTTACTTGGGAAGACAAACACCATCATTCCAAATGTCCCTCACTTCCTCCTCCTTCTCCCAGCTTTATATACTGTAATGACGCCCTATGGTATGGAATATCCCTAGAGTCAGTTGGGGTCAGCTGTTCCTGGCTGTGTCCCCTCCAAGCTTCTTGTGCAGCCCCACCTTCCTCACTGGTGGGGTGGTACAAGGAGCAGAAAAGGCCTTGAAACTCTAAGTGCAGCTCAGCAATAGCTAAAACATCTCTGTATTATCCACAGTGTTTCCAGCACAAAACAGCCTCATATAAGCTGCTATGAAGAAAATTAACTCTATCCCACCCCAAACCAGCACAAGTACGATTTACAATCCACTCACAAAATTTCTAAAATTACCCATATTTATTTATAGAAATATAGAAATTTTTATTTGAAGACTTATTTTTTCTATTTCACTTGAAAAGACTTGTAATTTTTGAGTAGGCTTTGTTTGATGGGACTGTGTTCTTAAACTTATCAGCACATTACTGGACTCCAGTCTAATTCAGTAAGACATTCAGATAACACGGCGGTATGAGACAGACACATTGCATACATTCATAAAACCCATTTATTAGAATTTTGGTGGTTTTCTACCCATGATACAGGACACAACTTGTTTCAACACACCATGAAGGTTGAGTATGGAAGTTTAAGCACTGATGATGTAAGTTTCTATTAGTTAATTTCAAGGTAAAGGTTTTCAAAGGCACAATGAATCCGCTAGAACTCTCATCTATGTTTTTAAAAGTCCCTGCATCCAGGGGTTGCTTGCAGATTGTAAAATATTTCAGACCTCCTTCTTTGTAACACACTCAGGACATTCAAACAAAATTCTGTAAAGAAGCCAAATTTCAAGCAATATTCCTAATACAGAAAAAGATAGTATGTGCTATACATCTAGTTTTCTATCATGATCATAATTCCTACGCAGACAAATTTGGTAATCTTGGTTGGATATTTTACAATTTCAGAATATTTGGAAGGAGTTCTAAATGCAATGGATTAGGGAATACAAAGGCAATACCTCTGTGGAGAGACATTAATAAGACACAGTGTGTAAAATGTTCACCAAGAGACTGTATTGATCATGAAAGATCATCTTAATCATAGATGAAAGAATGCCAATACTAGTTAAGTATAAAGAATGATTGTGAGCTTGTGTGTGTGTGCTTATATATATTGCATAAATATATAAATTAAGAGGTCTGGAAATTTTGAATTAGTATGATAATAATTGCAGAGCAGTGGGCACAAATAATGTCCAAAAGTACCTACGGTAAGAATGATGGTATTGAGACACTGTGCTGCTTCAGGGTGGTTTCTGTACATCTAGGGAAAGAAAAAAAACAGGACCGAGTTAATGCAACAAAAATAAACTAAAGCATCAAGAAAATGAAGATACAAGCCAAGATGAGGACACATACTCTTGTTTACAAGTCTTGCATAAGAGTGGAAGGGATGAATGTATAATACAAGATCTGCTGTGCTGCTGTCTTGCTACAAGTCTGAACTGGACCTGGAAAAAGGATGAAAATGTTATTTGGAAAAGGCTTAAAATAATTCAAAATCTGGCTTGGCTTTAAGACGAGTTACAATGAAACGTGGTGATTTTGAAATCCCCAGGGTAGAAATATTCAGGGAGGAGAATTATTTTACTTGGAAGTTCTTTTGAAAATCAAGGACATTTCATTCTGAAAATATTAGAAGATACAATAATAAAAAACTGAAAACTGAAAGAAGTTGTTACAGCTATAAGCAATTCATTTCACAACGTCAAAATAGCACCAAGCTTTGATCTTTTTAGCGGCAGTATCAGAGAACAGGAGGGCTGTAGAGGTTTATGAAAGGGAGAGAGAAACTCTGCTGTAGAAGAACATACCAGGAGGAATAAGAGGATTAGAGCGCTTCTGAACGTGCCAGCAGAAGTGGGTGCTGCTTTCCTGGCAGGGCAGGGTTGCAGTATCAAAAACATTAGCAGACAAGCTCTATTTCATTCTTTCTCTTCAGTGTCTCTCCCTACCCCCTCCCCCAGCAGCAGGTTTAGCTTGCACGGTGGGCTGCTTTCCCTCGCATGCCCTCATTAACCAGCTCTTCAGTTCGTGCTTCCATCTCTCACTTAGTATAGTTGCTGTCACCAATAATATATTCCCTTTGATTCCCCTTCCTCACTTTCTTGCCGCCACAGCCCTCCAGAAGACATCAGGAAATTTGCATTTCTGTCTTAACAGTGCATGACTTAGGAACAGTGAAGATAACTCATGACACAAGCAACTGGGAATGGCATCACAGACAAGTGTTATTTGACATACGCGCGGGTGTGCCCTACGGAGCTCCTTTGGCAAAGCACTGCTCCCCAGTCAGCCGGATTCCTCTTGTGATAATAGCCCTTCAGACCTGCGTTTTCAAAGCAATCTCTGCACATGTCTATTGAAATGGGAGGAATCAGTACTCCTCCAACCCACCCTTCTCCCATCTCCCAGCAGAGAGATTTTCGAACAGACAAAAAGTGCTGAAAATAATAACATATCTGTATCACACGTTACTGTACACTTTATGTCGAAAGTGGTTTTAGGCACACCTCTGTAAGTCTACAGCAGATGCTTGTTATGTGGAAAGCTAGTCTTTGGTCTCTTTTGTGTCTCTTATTTTTTCAAGGGAAAACAGGTGGTTTAGTTTCAACATTTAATTTTTAAATGCTTCATGAGTGAGTGTTTTATCTTGATACATGATCTGCTTCAGAAGGTTTTCCAGACTTTGCTGGTTGCATCCAAAGGTCTCCTCAGTCTGCCAAAATACAACTAAAGCAACCAAAGCATTTAGTCACTCCAGAAGAATTGTAGATGTGCCTAAAATTAGGCTTGTGCTTCAGATGTTTTGTGCCTAAACTGGTGACAGGCCATAGAACAGCTCTAAAGATTAAAGCCACAAATTCAGTGTTCAGTCTCTAACAGATGTTTCTTCTTAGATCGTTCAGTAAAATACAGACTTAGCCACTTTTTTTTCTGTGGTGTTTGCTGATGAGTTTTTAAAATAAAGATTACTGGAATGATTACATTGTACTTTTTAAACTCATGTTAATACAATGGAATTCTTGTTAGCATAAAGGAGCAGTGAGTCACAACTGGTAAGGCAATGGGGAAAACATGTTAGCTTTATAATGAGTGGATTAAATCTGAGGTGTTGCTGTCTTGGCCATTCAGAAGGATTTCATAGCAGGTGCCACTCAGATTGAAAATACAACCTTATATGAAAGCTAAAGATGATGCATGTGATTAATACTACCTAGAGTTACATGCAGCTATCCAGTGTTCCAAAGTTAAAAATCTAGTTCAAACACTGGAGATAAATGTGCTTGAATTCAGTGCAAGTGTAAAATGTAATTGTATCAACACACATAGATCCCTAAAGGATGGCAAGATGAGAATTTCTTTCTGATCACAAACAATTAGCAGCTGGCTGACATCCCATGGCAGGAAGACCAACATCCTTTTTTACATTTTATTCTAACGAGTGCAACTGTGGAAATAGCATTATTATTTATGTAGGCCCAAATCCAAGACAGCACTTAATCTTATCAGCAGGAATTTTAACCCCAACATACGGCTGAGTCAAAGAGGTTAGTAAGATTAAAGGGTGATTAGTTATTCACAGCCGTGGTTCAAGAAAGTGTTTGTGTGTGCAAAGAGCACTTCGCCATGAGAGTCCTGGCGACAACCAGTCTAACTTCTACAGTTGGCTTCTCCTTGCAAATAGTGAAGAAGCAGGGACAGCATCTAAGGGCAGGAACTTCCCTGGGGCACTAGAAGATCTTGGGAACAGAAGAAGGCGAAAATAGCACTGCCTAAAGCAGCAATACATGGTAACTACTACAGCAATAGCACAACAACTGCTTCCTTTTCCTTTCCTTTTGCTTGTCCTGCCAAGTCCAGCTTGATCATACTGACAACTATTTCAGTGCTTCAAGAAGTTGTAGTTCAGGCTACACAGTCTTCATATCTTTCTCTGACTTTTTGTTTGGAGGTCTTGCAGCAATGCAAAAGAAATCACTAAGAAAATAAAATCAGGCATTTGTACTATGAATATGTAGAGTATGCACTGATATAAAAAGGAAACCTGATGGGAAACAAATGAGAAATGCAAGTGAAGCCACCCACTATGTCAACTGTCAATTAGTTTCAGGGTTTCTTCCCTTCCTGTTTTTTTTGGGGTTTTTTTAAGGCTTAATTTTCCCTTCCTGTGTGTCAGTGTCTCCTGGAGGATAGCATCTTCTGTAGCTTCAGAAATTATCTCTGCTTTAATAGCTGTGCCTTCCAAGCTGTACTACAGGTTTCTACTTCTCTTCCTTGAAATTGTAATCCTTTCTATCCACTGTTTTTTTTAATTTGCTGCATGGCTACCTTTGCCTGGCCATTCGGTCTAACTGAAACCATATTAGAAAAGCTGTATTGTTAACTCTTTATGTTTTCTTTTTAAATTTTTCTCCTTATATTCTCCGCTTTTACATTTGTTTTGTACAATATGTTTGCAAAACTCAAAATCTAATTTTGACCTATGAAAATTCTTAGCCTTTTGGTTTTTTAAATTTTTTTATGCAAGGAAGAAAAAAATAATGCTAAAAGAGGGAAAGACTTAAATCCTGTATCTTGCTACTTTAGCCTTCTGATACAGCTCTGCCATACAACTTGGAGACTTTCATCTGCTTTATGAACATTTATGATTATTTGAGAACAGTACTTCATTGCAACTTCCTAGCTAAGCAGCTTTTCTAGCCTGTGTGAAGGCTTTGAGGCCACTTAGCAAAGTTAGCCAGGTTGTTCTGAACTGCCATCAGTGGTGATTTGACTTAATTTGTCCCACCATCTTGAAACAGGCTGAGTTCCCCATGTCCATTGGAACTTGGTGCCTCTGGGAAGCCTGGTGACGGAGCGATAGAACAAACTTCAGTTTAGCTACACCATCCCAGAAAGACAAGGTAAATTATCTTCATGAAACCATCAATATTCCCATTCACTGATCCATCCTGAAATGCATTTCTACTGCCGTCTTTGTTCCTTTTGTCCTCAGGGACTCTCTATTCTGTGTGTTGTCTGATATATATTTGGTGTACAGTATTTGAAAGAGTTTTCATTCGGTTTTATTTATCTCAAGCAAAAGAATAATAGTAATTAACCTGCACAGTTATGTCTGGGTCAAAACAATGTCTCCTACTGTAGTTACAATCCCCCAAAAGCCCAAGGCACACGTGGACGTCCATAATACAGCATCCGTCACCACAATAACCAATTTAGAGTTTCCCATTAATTCCTTTTCGACTCATTAAAATACATAAAGACATCTGTCTTTTTGTTTTCCCTGTTAGACACCTGCACAATTCATAGGCTTGCTCTGGGCTGATGCCTTCCACATTCCTAGGACACAAGCAGGTTGTCACATTTGTGGGATCCTAAGTACTCTACATGCATTACTTATGACTGATAGAACCTCAAGGCAAGCCAGATTTTGAAATACACATACTGAAATACTATTTCTCGCAGAGCAAATATTACTTAGGACTCAAAGAAATAGTGTATCAGGCAGGTTAAATCTCCTCATTGATAAGAAAAGTAAAGTCAGCCAAGATTGATAGATGAAATGTTGTGACACTTACTCACTCTTCCCCCCCACTACCTGCCCAGCAATCCAATTCATCATCCTCAGCTCCACGATACAGCGCATTATCTTTTTGCCCAAGACTTGAATGGCATGCGCTGCCGCTCCGTACTCTACAAAGGCTAAATTGCCATTTTTTAGTCATCTCCTTGAGAAAAGCTGAAGATGCACAGAAGCCTTGGCACACCTTCCCATGCCCTTGTGGCACTTAACAACAATTGTTCTTGACACAGAAAGAGCTGAAGTCACATGCTGTAATTACTTAAAAGATATAACAAGGTGTGCCAGTGATTTAGCATTTCTCAAAACAACACAGAACAGCCCAAAGGTATCATTTATTGTTTTCACACCCTATAATTGCAGAAAGGTTACAATTGTGCAATGCTCCTGCAGAGGCAAGTTTAACTCAGGGAAAGATCTGATTCAGTCCTCTAAAGGCAGAATTTGGCCTGGAATCAAAAAAGACAGCAACACAAACTCATGCCTATCTGTCTCACTGACCAAGAGTTGCTTTATTTGCTGTTTGCAATACAGACCAATGTCAACTGTAATTTTCATGCTAACAACATTATCAACCCATCTTTGATAGTTATTGCTGGTGATGTAAAAAGTATGAACAACCCAAAGTGTTTTTAACTCTCTCGTACTGAATTTGCAGCGCAGGCTGTGAAGCTGACAAAACCCCAACGTTTTGTTCCTTGTGGTAAATTGAGCTCCCACTGGATTTCTGGCATTATCTTTCCTGTGCTTCAGAAAAGCATTGGGGTGTATCTCCCCCACAGATTATTTGTGCAGAGGTTCCCCTCTCTGTCAGAGCCCCTTCACTTGGTTGAAGTCCCCTTGACTTCCCCCTCGACGATGAGGAGCCTGTGAAAGAAGCCCTGTTCCACGCTGAATTATTTTCTCTGTAGGATCTTTAAAAGGATACAGGAAGGAGATCCCTCTAAGAGCCTATTTTTTTCCCATGTGATTTTATAAGATAGGGTTTATGCTGAAGAGGTAACAGAGCCTTGTGAAGGGAGATGTCTGCTGTCATCACTGATTGTCATTGTGGTCCATGGAGCAAGGGTTTAATCTAAACCATAATTATGAGCTACTGCGGGCTGAAGTGAAGTGCCTGTGCTGATTTCGTAAGCTTCTTCTGTCCCCTAAGTATCAGTCAGCAAAATCTGCAAAATACACACACCACATAACTAAGAATATTTTCGGCTTTGGTCTGAAAGTTACTGAGTAAAATGTATCCAGCACTACTGTTCTCTCTTTAGCTTTTTCAGATGCCTTTTTTTTTTTTTTTTTTTTGCTAGGAACATGTTTTACTGCTAATACATGTATTGCTGATGTTATAAAAAGCACTAGTTATCAGATTTCCCTCACCCCCCTCAAATTTTATATTGATCAAAGTGTGGCAAATATTTTAAGAAGGCTTCATTTTAAATTATGCAGCACAGAATCAACTTGGAAATTTCAAAGTGCATCATAGGATGCTTTGAAAATGTTTCAATCAACCTTCACAGGGCTCAAAAATCCCTCTGTTCCGATTTTGCATAAACAAGTTCGCCCTGTCTTTACTGATGCTGCAAGGACTACCAACAAGGTGCTAATGAGGATTTTTGTGTGTGTGTGAGTAGGGACATATCTCTTAACAAAGAATTTGACTAATCTGACAAGGTCACTTCTATATAAGCAGCCAAACATCTGTCAGCCTGTAATGACTTCTTCTGATCAATAGTGACATGGCCAGATTTGAAACTGGCAACCTGGAGGCAAAAGGCTTTGTACCCTGTTACTAATCTCCTGAGCTCTCCAGTCCCTTCTGAGGTGCTGCTTTTTAATGAATACATTCTAGATTCAAGATGACAAATGGCTTCAATTAAAAAGAGATCTCTGGGAAAACATTCCTGTTGTTGAAGGAGAGACCCCACAGTATTACTCATTTGTTCTTTTAGGGCACTAGAGTTAATATGTCAGTTCTATAAATTAAAAGTTTCTGTGTGAATCATGAAGAAAAATGCCTGGGAGCTGCATTGCCTTGAGACACAATCCATTCCTCCTGTGGTCTACCACAAGTTAGGAAGCATGGGCTGGTGAGGGCTGGGATCAAGAGAAATGTGTCCCTGAGAATGTCATTGGTGTTCACTGAATTAAAGCCCAGCCTTTTTTAGTGCTTGGTAATTCTTACAGGTGCTGCTTTTAAAACACAGCAAGAATTGTAGACACTGCAACAGGGAGGGAACTGGGTAGGCTCAGTTATGAGGGAGAGAGCTCTCTCTCATTACTCTGAAGCTGTAGGAATGAGGTAGAAAGGGCAGCTCCTGCAAAACTGAGATTTAACAAGAAGGTTTGCTGCTTTACTCCTCATCTGAGATTATTTTTCATGCCATTACCTGCTACACAAGCACTTTCTTTCAGCCTTGGTTGCTGGCAACAGATGGAAGGCTCACACAGGGTTCTAAGTGCACAATTGCCTGCTTTGTGCACCCTACAGACCTTCTGACCACTTTGACAGGGTGCTTTTCAAAGTTAAGCCTTTAATTCAGACATTCTGAGTCTGATCCTGATGTTCTTTCTGAAGCTTGAGATCAAGTGAAAGCTGTGCAGTCCCCAATGTTCCTCACAGACATACACACCAAACAGTCCTGAGTCCATCCGAGTCACAGAGCAGTGAGTTCAGGAAGTGAAGAAGAGAGACTGTGCTAGAAGAAAAACATAAAAATCCTTGCCTGGATTTTAAGTAAAATATTTTAGAAGCATATCATTGTGGTAAGGCAATAAGAAATGAAGTTTATGGGCTCACATAACTCGATTAAGCTTAAGCTTTGCTGCTTAAGCATTCTTGTGGGTGTTGAATGGGGTCAGAGGCAGAGGCTCTATAGCAGCACTGAAGCTTTTTGGTCTGAGCTCTTCACTGCTGAGGCTTACAGAGGATTTTCATGCACCCTGCAGCCCCCAAATCCCCTGAGCTAGTCCATCTGTGATCAGCTACCCCAGCAGGACTTGGAGAAGCTCCACCAATTTACATCCCACTCTTGTCTCACAGCTGGATGCCTCGGGAGTGGCTTCGCTCGGCCTGTGCTGCCCTTAGCTCTGTTGTGCAAAGAAGTCCTCATCTTATTCTCTGTTGCAGATGCCCCTTAAGGATCCCTGTATCAGGTCACCATTTGAATCTCTGATGGTTTTCATCCTATTACCTCTACATTAAATTCCATCAGTGTCTTCAACTTAGTCACCAGAGGCAAACTGGGCATGAAATGTGAGCATCGACCTCTTCTAAAATGCCTCACAACTACTTCTACTGGCATAAAAGGGACAAAACAGAAGGCAGAGGGAAATTATACCAAGAGTTTTAAAGTGGCTATGATCTGATTCAGAGGATTATATTGTCTGTGAAAAAAAAACAAACTCAGAGGCAGGAAATTACTCTCAGTTTGGAACCTCTCTTATTCATGACACTGCTGTGAAATATGAACTTTTCCTTCCTCTCTCCACAATGTCCGAAGAGTTCCCTCTGGCTTGACTGAAAGATCACCTAGAAGGTTAGGTCCAGCTATTCTCATCTGTCTTTCTTTTTTCAAGTTCAGGGGTTACCAACTTTGTACTTGTCTCAGCAATTTTAAGAGCCTTCAGATACTATTATCTTCAATTCTGACCAGTGAGTTTTTTAGCTAAAGAGCTCCAATAAGAAAAAAAAATTATTGTTTCATAAGGAAATATTAAAATGAGAAAGATGATCCTTGGTAACTGACTATCTGAAAAAAAGCTAACACAGCTGAATTGCTGCAGTTCTGGACCCTGACTACACTCATTTCTGTAGGACTCTAGAGTACAAAACTGCAAGGCGACTCAAATGCAAACAACTAAAATCCTCTAGACCTGATTACACTAGAAATATAGGAAAATTAATATCTATGGGCCATATTCTTTATCATTGATGCCATTATCAGAGGGATTGTGTAAGAGGGGCAGCATGTATGCAGGCTGAATGCCTGTGATGACAAAATTGCATGTTATTACAGCCTAGCCTAAATGCCTGACCAGTACTATACAGTTTTCACAAATACAAAACTATCTACAACAACTTTCAGAAAAAAGGCCATTTCTGCCAATCAAATCCACAATACAGTTTTCCATTAATGATCTAAAATGCAACATGGCTGGGAAATAGCTGGTTTGGCTTTTGGTTAAACTAGTGAGAAACTTTTGGGCCCACCATTAGTCCAATGTACATACACAGAAATTCTGTTTGTACATACACAATGGTTCCCTCTGCCATTGCCTGAATCCAAGATGCACAACCAACTAAACAATACTCAGTATTTACAAGAATTCATTTAAATGAGAATTTCAGAGGTACATTCAACCATCCAGTGGATCACTCCACTTAAAGTCTACTACACAAAGCATAGCATCAGGCAGATATAAAACTTGGCCTGAGGAGTGTTTTGGCTCTGATATTGAAGATCCGGAACTTGAAATCTATCTTGGCAAAATATCTGAGCTATAATTTATTTAAGCTTTACAGCAGATTTGAATTCTCTGATGCTTCCCTTCTACTGTATGAAATGCTGAGGAGTCTGTTCAGATTTACAGTTCACTGATCTGTGCTGAAACTATCTATTACGATAAGCAGAGAAATGAATGGAAGGGAAAATTGTCTATCAGCACTTTCAGAGGTGAAGTTTTTAAGAACAGCAATCACAAAAGTTATAAAACAGCTTCATTTTGCAAGTGTAGCTCTGGGAACATTTCCCCATCAACTCTAGTAAATTGCAACATGGCTGGGTGTATCTGCCAGTATATTAATGCCACTATTAAACACCTGACAGAAACAGTACAACTGCAGAATCTGGGAGGGAAAGAAACAAACACAGGCAGTCAAAAGGCAATTCAGTGGTAAATGCCTGTGTTTTCACTTGGAAGCAACTACACAACTGAACTGTTGGGAGCATTCAGAGGGCTTTAACCTGAAGAAGCACCTAATGTCATTACGGTTACTTACATAACAGTCCAAACTGCTTTGTAACAAGTCATTTAAAGGCTTAAGGTAGTTTAAGGATTTTCTTTACGGCTACACTGAAGTTGCCATGGTAGTTGCTTTATAGTTTGCTACAACTTTTTATATAATTTTTATAAAGAGAATTTAACTAACTCTAAACAATAACCAAAATGTGGAAAAAAATCCTCCACAAATGAAAAACAGTCCCCTCCACATGCTATTTATCTTAGAAAAATAAAGACAGGCTTCTGTGCCAACTTTAGACTTGTAGTTTTCTAGTACATGTCACTGGTATGATTTGAAATACTAAAAGGAAAAACTCACCTTGGTAGCTAACTTGCCTATCTTCTGGAATACATTTTCAGACTCAGGATCCAGAGGGCTGACACTTTGAAACTGTATTTTATTCTGGCAAGTGCTGCAGAATGATCTTAGCAAAAGAAACACAAGGGACTCTCCTGACTCACACATTACTTGAACACTTACCAAACATTATCTGCAGGATCTTCATCAAACCCAGGTCTGTGCCTCAGCTGCAGTTTAGCACCTGGAGATCAGGATTATTGGTAACAACTGCTGATTTATTTTATTGTTATCATGCTTGGGGGTGGCACTGTCTCCTTTCATGTCTGTTAGCACCTAACAGACAATAATACTTAATTGCAATTAGCAACCATCACTAAATCTTGTGCCAAAAGTCAGTCTGATTTCAGATTCCTGGCTAAATACTAGCAACATGTATAAACTGCACATGTTTCTCTGCTCCTGATTCCCCAAAGCAGGGAGGCATTCTGCTTTTCTGGGCAGGATGAGCTGGAGGTTCTTAGTGCTTGTGAGATGTAAGGACCAAGATTTCATGCACTCTCTCCCTGTGTGCTATGCAGCTGCATCTCAGCACCTCACCAGCTGTGGTGACTCACTCAGGTGGCAACTTTGGGAGGTCTCTCCTTCATCACTGGCTCAGGCTTTCTTGTCTCCTCCAAGCTAATGCTGTAAGGAAGCAGAAATTCAACTGGGTTTCTAAAGGATAAATGTCATCATCACGAATTATCATAACTAGCATCTCATATTTTCAACACCTTACAAAACCAAAATCAGCTCAGGGCATCTGCAGGATTTAAAGTGCAGCTGCCCTGTGCAATGACTTAGGTGTCGAAATTTCTCAGGGCGTTAGCGCAGGCAGCCACCACAGCATAATCACCCTGCAGAAAAGCAGGGCTAGCCACCACAGGAAGAACAGGGAATTACTTCAACTCTCTTTCAGTTCTACTGGAGGCCAGGCAGCTTGTAGGTGGCATGGACAACACTTACTGTCAGTAGTCTATGCTTGAAACACTCTGGCATTAGAGTATCTGCTATCACGTAATTAATGTTTCCCTTCTCTCTTCTGTTTGCTTACAAAATATCTTTGGGAAAGACAAAGTGATGGAACTGTTGAGGTAGGCAGGGATACCAGTTGTTTCAAAGAGTGGAGCAAATAGAAATCAAAGGTGACAAGAGCAAAAATCTTGCAAACCATTTGGACTTCAAAGTGCACGACAAACTACTGCAGGTGAATCAGTAAACGCTGCCTTATCTAAATCTGCATTGCAACTCAAGTTTCAATATCTCCACAGATTCACATTCTCCTCTCAATCAGAAATGACTGGTTTTACTCGGGATTTCAGAATCACAGTGGGAAAGCAGATGGTTGTGAATAGATTCCTGTCCAAGGTAACAACTGGGAAATAATTCAACTCAAAGTCCATGCAAGTGGAAACTGGACCACTGGAGATACCCCTGAATGGCCTTGCAGGCAAGGAGTGCTACAGTCAATGTAAGTTGCCAACCGACTTGTTTTTCTAAAAGCCAGAGGTAAGAAACCTTCAGCAAGCAGGGAATCTGGAGATGCCTCTTGTTTTATTTAATCATAATGATGGAGAGCAGCCTCTCATTTCTGTTGTTTCTTCTGGCCAGACATGTGTCGCACTTTTTCACCTGGAGTACTGTTAGCTCCTGAAGGAATTTGTCACCCCCTCCAATGACAAACACTTTGCCATCACTACCATGTGCCTGGTCAAATATCTAGTGTTGATTATTCAATGTTGTGCCACTCCCCCTCTCTTTAGCCTTATTCAGAGTGTAAAAGAGAGAACTCCCATCCAGAGCCTCCTCATTACAACCCACAGTGTGGTGCCCTTAAATAACACCTTTTTGTGTAGGTCTAATTGGCCAATATATAGTAGCTGCTATTGGCTCCTTTGAGTGCTTGCACAGTGCACTGGGCATGCATGCATGTAATTTATCATGTCAAACTCGTTTTCTTTTACACGGTATTGTTCCTGGCTTTCTTCTTCCACACTTATTATTCTGCATGAATTTCCTTTGTAATTAAGTGGCTTGGTTGCCATTCCCAGCTCTGGGAAAATGACAAAGAGAAAACATGAAGAGCCTCAGCCTCAAATTGGTTTGCATTCAGCAGGGTTGCCTGCCATTTGTGGAGACCAGCAGATGTCAGCCTAAATTGAAAAATGGAAAAGAAATACTGTATCATAATGTTAGCATCTCCCATGCCAGATGGGAGCTTTACAGAACATGGCAGGAGCAGTTAGCTAGCAGTGGTTAAAATTCAGTGTTGGATCAAGTGTGCTTATGCTGCATGCACCAATAGTGTATTTTGATTATAGAACTTAACTGTATCATAGATCAATGATAGTTTAATTTATGAGGATTGATTTTGTTAATTCAAGCAGTTCAAAAGACACTGTTAAAGCTTCAGTTCATTTAACTGTATCTGACTTTAGCTTTGCTCGTGCTATCAGAAGATAAATGTCTGTATATAAACTAATGCCTTTACCTCCCTATTTATATATTTATTTCAGCATCTGTCACTAACTATGAGTTACATTTAAATGTAAAGTGTTACCTGGGAAGGATACAGCACTGGGCTTTGAATACTTCAGATCCAGTAACAAAAGCAGCATATGATTGTTTGCACATATACACTTACTGTTTCTTCTGACAGTTTATTGTTACCCTACTCCTTAATTTCATAATAGATAATTGTTGCACTCATATTAAATAGCAACAGGACAGTTGTAAATGCTGTGTCAGAAGAAAAGAAGGATGGGCAAGCCTATTTAAGACATGGTTTAGGTAGATCACAACCTACCAGCTGTGGTACAGAAACCTGACATCCAATAAAAGTAAATATACTGCTAAGTTCCCAAGAGTCTCACAGGACTCCTCCTTTAAGGTCTAGTTCATAAAGTCAGGATTTACATGAAAACCTTAACATTTACTCAAAACTTATCTTTCCCACTAATTCCCTCCACACAAACTTTTATTCCTTCTTTTTCAGGTAAAATATCTGAGAACTGAAAAATCAAACAAATAAAATCAGAACCAAAAACCCCCCAAGTTAATGATTTTGTGCAAGAACAATGTATTTTTGAGGACTGAGAATTCTCACACTGAACGTGAAAGCAATTTCCTGAAGAGTTAAATCATAGAGAGAAACTGGTTTGTCAGCTTTAAATAGACGTTTATAAGGAAAAGCCTTCATATGCTCACCTTAATTTCATGCTGTCTTTTGCATCTTCCTTTGCCTCTTGCTTAATCTGATAAAATGAGTCAATACTCACTCCACTCTTGTGCTGCCCAATCCACACAATGCACCTTGCTGCACCCTCTGCACTTTACAGTGAGTCCGAGTAGACTTTTGTCACCACAACCAGGCAATCAATAAACATGGGGCTTCACTTGTTTGTTTTAATCTTTAATCCCATACTTATCCTGTATCACTTGCAGTGGAGTGGGGGGAAGAAACAGAATCATAGAGTATCTTGAGTTGGAAGGGACCCATGTTTTGTTCTTATGAAAAAACAAGAAAAAGAGGTGCATTTTGCTACAGACACCCAATGAATTTGGAAGGCTTGTCACCATGTGATAAGCATGAGCCGTGCAGAGATACTGGAAAAGCAAATAAATTATCTTCCTGTCAGCAAAGTGTCATATCACAGGAGATGGCAAAATGGAAAGCTTTTCTAATATCTATTTTGATTCAACAGCATCGGTCAAAAAAAGAGAAGCAGAATCGCATCTATCACTATTAATTTTGTGTTGTAACAATAGAGGAAATTTCCTCTTCCTTTTACCACCCTGTCATACCAATCCCTCCGACCGGCTTTACTTCACCTGTTTAGAAATCAGTGGAACAGGGCTTGCTCAGACCATCTGATGCTTTCTTGAGCTTTTGGAAAGAATAGCAGAAAAGATTCATTATATGGTAGATAATCATAACATTGCCAAAAACACAAATTACAAAATTAAATCAGAGCACAATGAGAAAATGGCAAAGAGGGAAAGATTAGGCCATAAATTGCAAATTGTAACAACAGTGATAACCAATAAAATGGATAAAACTCAAAATGAAACAAATGGTCCAAAACACATTTTGTGTTCATCTCTGTGCCCTGTCTATTCCTTCCATATCTTTAACAATTAAAGTCAACACACCCATAGATAAGTAATTGTGCCTCCAGGGCTCTCAGACCTCACAAATAGCAGGTGCATCTAAGCTTTCCCAAGGTATATCAATAATCAGCTCTTTCCAACCATACACTCCCAAACCTCTTGTGCTGAGACTTTCTTCTCCCTTTGGATCAGGGAGTAGGATGTGCCCTTACTAAGTCTCCATGTTGCCTTTTGTGGTTTCAGGGTTTTTTAGACACATTTCTATTTTACAGCACAGGTGGAGTGAAGAGATCAGATAACTCTGAGCTATCAAAGGGATATTATCTTCTCCCTTCAAGAAAAAAGTGCTGTTGCTTCCTGATGAAGAATAGGTCTCCCTCACATGTACCAAGTAGAGAGATGTTCTTTCCTTGGAAGTGGCAAATTGGAGGGGACAAAGCAGAGCAGATGGGCTGATCCTCTCACTGAATTTCCCTGTTTGAGTCCAGAGACTCTTAAAAAACTTCGTGGGCCCCAAAATGTTTCATCTCTTCTCGATCTTTACATCTCTCCTTTTTCCACTCTGCTTCCCCCAAGAATTCCTTTGTCTCTCCCACTGCTGTTTCATATAACACAAGCTATAATAGCATATGTTGGTGGGAAAGAAACCAAGCACCAGCAATTTTTAATAGTTTTCTACAGAGCAGCACAAAGACAAATTGGTCCAACTTGAAGGAATCAGCAGGATGTGAAAACATGCTCTGCTGATCATAAAAATCTTTCTGTTCTTCCCTGTATGGTATTAAACCATTAAAAGTTACATAAATGATTAATTTTGGTCAAGGGGGTGTACTGACTGGGTACAATGTTGGTGTCTAGCTAAAGTACAGCTTGAGTCACACAGAAAGAAAATCAGTGGTAGGGCAAAAATACTTTCTCAGTGTCTCTTCAGCTCTTTGTTTTATCTTGCTCACCAGATGGACTTATTCCCCCTTCCATGAGAAGACCTGAATCTATTTTGAAACGTACCTCGAGCTGAGCTTTAGCCCTCTGGAAATCACATAGAACCCATGAATGCTAACAAACAAATCACTGTCCACAATAATTTTATCCTTGTATTTTCTTCTGCTTTTGATCCTGCTTTTTTCTATATGCTTCTCCTCTGCTTCAGTACCTCTTGTCAAGTATTGCTTTCCTTTGTTATTTTCTGCTTTCCAGTTTTGGATGCTCTCCAGTAGCATGACAGCCTTCAGCTCACAGTATGCACCCCTTTTACTGAGAGGCACTTCCCTTAATGCTGACTTCTCTCACTTTAATAACATACTTCCCTTCATTGTTACTGGGGTGCATCTCACACCTAGTCTTTTAAAGGTTTTTTTTTTGTTGTGCATTCTTAACATAGTTTATCCTTTTCTCACACTCCCACTTTCATTTTCTGGTGACATTCCCAGGATTGGATCCTGTTGTGCAGCCACCTGTTAGGAAGCAGAGAGCAGGAGCCTCTGGGGACTGGACTGTCATATTTATCTTCTCAGCACTAAGTTATGGTTGTGGGCAGGTGGTGTGCAGCTCATCACAGCACGAGCACAAACGTATTAGACTAGTAGCAACATTAAAATCCATTTAAAGGGCATAGATCCTGTAGGAGAGTGAAATTGGGAATCTGAAACAGAGCCACATGGCTACCAGTGGAACATAAGTGAACTCTTGACAGTACAATTATACTCACCAGAGTACTCAAAAATAATTGCTATCCTCAAGAATCAAGCTGCTTGTTTTAATCTTAATGTGGAAAATTGTTTTAGATGGTATTGGCACAAAAGAAGGAGGAGTCAGACAAAGCAAGATGCTTTCTTTTTGGTTTCAGTGGGTTTGTCTTTAATACTTGAATCGTTACCCTTCTGTACATCTGTGCAATACAATAATTATCAATTTAGTTGCTGTAAATCCTGAGCTCATTCCATATGGTCAGATGAAAGGATTGTGAGGATACATGTGCATTAAAGACATTTAATTTGGAGGATTTTAGATTTGGAGGAATATCTGGTAATTCGTGTAATACTGGCAACATAGAAGTAAATCAGAGTGAGTTTCCAAAGAAAAATGTCACTGTTTGCTGAAAAAGCAGTTCAACAATCTGGATAGTTTTGTGGAGAAATTGGTTTCTCAGCTCCTAGGAGAATATAAGGAAGCTTTGTGACTTCAAAATGTGCAATTTCAATCTGCTAGCTGAGAGTTAGTCTTGTAATTCAACAGGGTGTGAAACTGAGGGGATTTTTAAAAAGGGTTGCAACTCTTTCTGTGAAAGCACTTTTGTATCCGTGTAGTTGAGCAAAGTCTCTTTGAATTTTAAAGTGTTTAGCTTCAAGTGTTTTGGGGGCTCCAGAGGAACACATAATTTCAAACTAACTGTTTGAAATGCTGTGACAAATAGTCCCTCTCCAACAAGAAATTATTGGACATCAAAGCGATCCCAGGGAGAGGGAGAAACAGAATCATTCAATATATTTTACAATAACTTTACAATCAAAATATATAAAACCATATATGATGTCAAATGCAGAGCGAGGGTCTCTGCAGATAACCAAAAAGTGTAGTTTAACTGAAGTTAGTTTTAATGCTGAGAGACACAGTAATCTCTTAGCTATTCTTGGCACTGTGTGTATGTGGCACTTTTTGGTTTCATGTGAAACCCAGCATCTAAAATTTGGTCCTGTTCACACTGCAGGCAAGCCAGGTGCCCCGGGCCAGGCAGGAAAGCCTGGAATTTTCAATTGCAACCCCTGTTCCACAGAAAGAGACACTACTGCTTGAGAAGTGAGAAAGGAAAAGCTATTCAGGTGAAGACTTGAAGGGAAGGTACTCCAAAAGGACAGTTTAATTTTTTAAGAGCCATGTGAATCAGCTTTCTGGTAGCAAATGAAGTGGTATGTTCACAGACCAGACCCTAAAGAGGTGCATGGGAACCCAGCCATGTTTGTAAAGTTCATAAGACAGAGCAGATCAGAGATCACACAACAGATCTCCTTAAAAACAAACACAGAGGTGTACTGAGGTGGTAGAAAAAGGTGTTGTTCCCATGACAATTCTTTTTACACTGCTGGATTACGGAACGTATAGGGTTTGAAAGCGAATTCCCAAAGCAAGTATTTGATAAATAAAACAGTGAATCATCAGCTTAACAATGATGGTGGAAATTATGCTGCCTGCTGCCTGCTCTAAGGAAATGTAGAAGCTCAGAGCAGCATGGATGTAAAAACTGAGCCCTTGTGAGACTTCACAGTGTGTTTGGAGTGAACTGGTAGGCAATAAAAACAAGTTAAAAGTATGAAACTATATGGAATTCACTACAGAAAGATTGAAATGCTGCAGAGGTACTGACCACTTGAGAGGTGACCTGCTGTGATCAATCCTGTCGGGTTCAGGAGACAGGTCCAACAATATCAGCATTTGCAGCATGCTGTTCTCAGCACACGTGAGCACATGGCTGCTGCTGTAACTCTGCAGAGGATAGCTGTCATGCTAGGGAAAGATCAAAAGTCAAACAAAAACTTCTCATTAAAGATGTTGGCTGGGAAGGGGTTGTCATTGCAGTTCTGCAGTTCTGAAAATATAGTGGAAAGAAAAGTAGCAAACTGGATGATGAAAAAGACTACTCCAAGACAGTCCATCAGACATCATTATGATGACTAAAGTCAGTAGTCAAGACGCAAGATCTATCCAGTTTCCAAAGACACCATCATAATTGGTTATAGGCTTCAATTCATCCTGAGGTCAGTGACCCACCCTAACACTCACAGTGGCTTTGACAAGGTGCCGGCATTCACTAGTTGGTGACACTCTCCATAAATGGCAAACAGACATTGCTGTTCTTCAAAACTGCACTGTTTGCAGGCTGTGAGTCTCACAAGTACACTTTAGAGCAGCCTGAAGGTCAAAAGTACAGACACAACAGGAGACTGTAAGAAAACTTGACTTGAGCAGGAACCTAGCTCTTAACCTGTCAGTGCTGTCAGGCAGTTCTACTTATCTGTTACTTCAACATTTAATATACCTGTCGTAAATGTTAATTTACTTCTGTCCAACATATTGCTCTTTTCAACATTATTGCACTATCTGCTATTCACGTTTCTCCGTGTAGCTCTATGCCATCAGACAAGAGGAGTGACACACAGTTCAATATTTATTCATTGCTATAAGCACTGAAGACTGTGATTCAAAACACTTAGCCACACTAGTACTGCCACTAGCACTGCTCTCTGCATGCAAGTTTGGTACAGTTAGCAGAACTAAAAGGCTACAAAATCAACTCTGTATTTTTAGCTCCCCTCAATTTATACTGAAAAACTGTTGGACACCTTTTGCTACAGTATTTAAATGTACCTTGGGATTTTTAAATGCAAAATGTAATCACATTATTTTCTTAAACAAATATTTTGTAATTACTTGGCTTAAATTTGGCTGAGTGGTTCTCATTTAGATAAGGATTCTCTTGTTTCCACAGTAAGTTACTGCAAAGGAGATTCACAGCCATAGGCAGCTGACATCAGGTAATTTGACATGAGATAGACACCATTCAATGAGTTTATTTTTGTCAGAGCTCATAAGCCCAGAGAAGCTCTGTACATGCACATCAATGCACAAGCTGGAGTTAAGCTTGTTACATGCTCATATCTACCTTATACCCTAGTTTTGATCTAACACTTGGAGATGGGACAACAATAGCTGAGATTGCCCAAGGTGCCCCAAATGCTCCCAGCTTAATTGTGCTCTAACCAGTGACAAAGCGAGCATACTATTCAGACACTCAGATGCAGTTTTGCTGCTCCTGTTGATAGCTTTCCTGGCAAGTTTCAGAAGTCACATGATTCTTCATTCCGTATTTTCCTTGTGCTTTCAGATAGACATCAAGATATATTCTCTGTCTCCAGTAAAGAGTAACTTTTTCTAATCAGCACGGAAGAGAATTTTTCATCAGACTCTCACTGATGTTAAAAACATCTAGAAGTCTCTCCTATGCACTGAGCAACAAATTCATGCATCAGCTCTTGATTATCTTTTTCTGCAATGCTTTTAATTCTTTTCTGGTTTTAACTGTCCTCTTCTACCTTTGCATCTTTCAACCCGATTCTGATGCTGTTTCAAAAATAGATCCGGGTTTACCTGCTGGCTACAGTCTTCTGCTGGGAAGCATTGCTGGATGACCAACAGTATGTCTTAATCTGAAAGGATCTCTAAGTATTTTTGTAACAGATGGATTGTTTTTCACTGGTCCAGAGCCTTTGATGTACACATATTTTCACAGTCACCAGAAAAATGACCTGAGACAATATGACCTACAGACAGTAGAAGCTATCAAATGAGTGGAGAGACTGTAAATTGGGGGACAATAAACAGCTTCTCACCCATGTGCACTTTATCCTCTCACAAAGTGTATATCACCTGGTAGCTTTTCCTCTTATTGCATGAAAAAAAAGGATACACACACAAACGGCAACAATGAAATCATGAATTACTGTGTTGGCATAGAAAAAGATTGAAAGAATACTCTAGCCCTTCTTCCACACAAGCTTTTTGGAGTTTTGTACTGAATTATAACAAAACTAAAATGACAGTAAATAGGATGCCCATAGGACTTAGCAAAAGGAAAATAATATGGAGGGGAAATTCTGGGTTTATTTTATGGCTCAGCAGAAGTGTGATGCACAGATACTGCATTATGAATGATTTCCAAAGGCACTGCAGTCTGGCCATTCCCATAACCAGCAGGGAAGCAGAAGGATATGCAGGGTAGGAAAGGCTGAGAAAAAGCGGGGCTGTGGTTCAGCTCAGAGTCACGATAAGTATGCATGAGCACTGTGAGAGCTGGGAGAGCATGTACAGAACACACCTGGAGCAGGGCTTTTCAGGAGCAGTGGCTCAAGCTCTCAGCCTCTGCTGAAATTTGTAGGAAGGCTTTGTACTTGTGTGGTTACATCACACACCCACCAAATAATCTTCATATCACACCACAGAGGTGAAGTCCCACAAGAAAATTTCCTTTGCACAGTGAAACATGGAAATTTGTTTCCTAGACTACAACTCCATGAGGAAAGCTAGTATCTACACTGAAATAATTCAAAATTAAGCCTTTCTACACTGTAGGAAAAATCACTATGAAAGCTGACCTTTAATACAGCTAAGCATCCTAACTGCTGATAAACACACTCCCATATCTTAGTTTGAATTAATTTTTCTCTTCATCCTTATTTAGAAAGGCAAATGTATTGTTATTTATGCCTTTTCTTTAAAGCTCAAAAACATGGCCTGTATTATCTTGCTAACTCGTGCCTTTCTTCCACAATTATTTAAGCATCTGACCTTCTTTTGAGGAAAATGGCCATATATACTAGTTAAGTCAAATTCCAAAACTATACAAACAAGACGAGGCCACAGATAAATTGAAGGGTGGACCTAGATCTGTATCTACTGCTCTGGAAGCTAGGACTTCCTCATAGTTTCTCATTATATTTCTGTTTAGCTCACACAAAGAATTCCACATGTAAAGGAATGACCCTCATCACTTTTTTGCCAGTATGAGCTGTATTTAATACTTGTTTGGCCTCTTATCCCAGGCAACTAGTGACAGGATGAGAGGACATAGCCTCAAGCTGTGGCAGGAGAGCTTCAGGCTGAACGTCAGGAGGAATTTCTTCATGAAAAGGGTTGTTAAGAATTTGAATGGACTGCCCAGGGAGGTGGTGGAGTCACCATCTCTGGAAGTGTTCAAACAATGACTGGACATGTCAGGCAGTGCTATGGTTTACTTGTCAAGGTGATGGTCAGTCAAAGATTGGACGCAATAACCTCAGAGGTTCTTTTCCAACCTAAGTGATTCTGTGATTCATTGCTGATGGCATTCCACTCTCCTTTGCTGTCTTTTTACTTCTGTGAGATTTCTCTCTTCTTCCTGTGAGCATAGTTCCCTTTTTTTTTCCAGAATTAAATGTATTATGATAATGTGTACCTATTAACAATCTGTAGTAATGCCCAGGTGTTGGGTCCAAGGTAACAAAGTGATCAACTTGGATCCTAAAAATTATTGATGAATATGCTACTTGAGGTCTACTTCTAGCATGTGTCTAGACACTGAGCCTGAAAATTGTCTCTCGCTTGTATAAGCTGGTAATGGCCCTTTCTTTGACAGGAAATTATAGTACACAATTTTCTCATGTGTATGTTTTCACTTCAGTAAGTAGCAATAAGTAGCCCAGTAATGGATGGCTGAACCTTTTATTTTCCCTTCTGAGGCAATTTGCAGAGGAGTTAGAGTCATCAGATAAGAGCTGAAGATAATTCTTTGTCTAAACATGTCTATCATTTTAGGATTTTTTTTTTAATTGCCACCTTTCTTGACTTTGTCATTTATCCTGCTAAATCTGTGTGCATGTGAGATATACTGGTTTCCAATAGTGAGTTCCAAGGGCATTCAAAAAACTTTTGGTATTTACAAAGAACTTACGGGCACTTCAGATCATTTGTATGGTATCTCCTAACTCCTGCAAATCTGAATAGCAAGATTTCTGGAAGCACTTGTAGCTGTTTGTAAACAGCCATGGTCTGTTTTGTTTGCAACTTGGGTTTTCTAAGATGAGAATCCTGAACAGCAACCGCCACAATAAATATTTTCAGAAACACTTTGGTTTGTTTACATGCAACATGTGAACGCAGAACACTATTTTCAGCTAGCAGCCACCACAGATTTCTGAGGGTGGGGAAGCAGGGCAAGGCAGTTCATTACAAGCCAGTGTGTTAGTTGTAACATGTCTATAGCAGCTTCAGCTAGGAAGCAGCTTGATGATAAAGCTTTCTTACTGAGCACTATTGACTGGAGTCTCATCTGAAGGCAGTGTTTTGTTGTCTCACTCTTGAGAACTCTCCTGCCATCACTGCGGTCATACAAAAAAAGGAGAGTAGCAGCTTTGCAAAGAGAAAATTACTACAATTGAACTTCTATATATTTTGAATATAAACTGGTGATAAATACTTGTACCTCTTATAAACTGCTGCAAATGTGGTTAAACCAGGAAGATTTAGTAAGTACAAAACCTTCTTCCACAATAACTAAAGAAGGTTTCTGTCTTCTGTTGATAACATTCTAGTCTGGGAACAGCAGTATTGGAATCAGTCCTTCTAGCAGTCAGCTAAGAATAGAAAGAGGTATAGATTAATTAAAATTTAATAAAAAATGTAGACCTTTTTAACTCTCTGATATATGTGATGGCCTGAAGGGTTAATGAAATCAATGGAGCTGCTAGGCAATAATTTCTGCACCCAACTAGCAGCCACCAGTAGGAGATGTGCAAATCCCTGGTATACGGCTTTGTTCTTTGGAGATGTCAAAAGAGTTTGTGTGTCGTCTTATTTTGTTTTGCATTGTTTTGCACTCTGCAGCTCACCTGCCTGAGTTGAGCTGCTAGGGAAGTTCAGTTTAGCAACTGCCTCAGTGCACTTATTATCCCATTGTCAAAGGTACTTAATCATCAGATACCCACTGGTTTTGGTGGGGTTTAGCTGCAGAGTTGCTCCTAATAGACACATTCAGCCATTGCCTGAATTCAGAAAAATTGGCTTTCTTCCTGCTTGCTGCCAATGTAAATGTTATTAATGCAGAGAACAAAAAAAATAATTGAGAAACTAACCCAGATGCAGGGACAGACGGCAGTACCCACGAGTCAGCATCAGGCAGGTCTGTGTTAGCAGGGAAGCTTGGCAGGAGCTGGAGTGAGGCAGGGTTGTGCTGGCTATTCAGGTAGAAATGGCATGTGAGGAAAACAAACTGCCGATCTCAGTGTGAATGCTGAGTGTATGAGGGTCTGAGGAATGCACTCAGCGATAACTTGGTTGGTCTAGGTGAGAAAATGATAATGCAAACTCCAGAGTAAATTGGATGGGCTTGTCAAAGCCAGACCAGACAAAATGTTGCCATGGTTATTGAGTCGCCAAAATAAAGAGAACACTACTCACTCCAAAGTACAATGGTTCAAGATGACTTTGTGGTCCCTCACAAGGGCTCTGGCTCTGTGGCCAGAGATGAGCCCCAAGATTTGCTGCCTGCTATCATTAAGGAATGCAAATCAGAGCATAAAAATGAAAGCAGAGGGATGACAAAGTGCCTCAGGAACTACCTTTCATGGTTAATGCCTAAAAAGTTCTCCTGGGAGTTCAGACTGATTACTGTCCATTCTGCATAATGGGTAGGCTGACTGATTTTATTGATCCTCAGTTATTTTTCAATATTGTTTGCTTCATTAGTCCAGGCAGCTCAGGACATAGTCACAGGCCCCTAAATAAGCTTCAGTGGCTGATGCAAACCTATCCTCACAGTGAAGAATCTGCATTTTAGTTTTTAACAGTTGACAAAGACAACTATACTTAGTTTGAATACACCTGAGGAAAGATTTGAATGGATTGCTACACAGTATAAAAAGGAGATTGTAAATTTATTATGTTTTTTAAAATATTATTTTTCACATATTTTAAATAGTACAATGAGAATTAGTTTCAGTATTGTTTCTATTAGGGAAATAGTTTTCTCAGTGCTATTCCTACAAATATCGTGTTAATCAGAACACTTACTTTATCCCAACGCATTTTTAGTATTGTGTGGGGGGAAAAAAAGGGACAAAAGAGAAAGAAATCCAGTACAGTGACATAGAAATTATCTGGTTGCCAGGGGGAAATTGCGCCTGTGAAGATGAGGACCCAGCTTGAAGAATTTAGAGGGAAGGGCAGCAAGGGCGAAGAAAGTCACATTAAAACAGAGATGCAGTCTCTGGTGGGTCATTTGAATTCCATCTGCAGAGTAATTTTCATGCCATTTAGCCATAACCACAGCAGGAATGAAGAGGACTAAACACATTAAAATGACAAACTCATACAAGGAGGGATTTGGGCTTGTGGTCATTATATTTGATAAAATTCAATGATACGGTAGGCTGAGTTAGTGCTGTATCAAAGACTTTGAATGTTTACAGAAAAATATTGTATGCAACAGGAGAAAGGTCTGTAGCCCCCTCATCCAGTTTTCATGGTACATTAAGAATCCATCAATTACAGAGAAGAAGGATTTCTGAACTAAAAAAACCAAACAAACCACAACCCAAGGAAAAAACCAAAACAACAAAACCCCAAAGCAAAAATACAAGCAACAGTAAACATCCCAACCTGTTAAGATTTGCAGTTGACCCTAAGACTAAAGACTGTTTTGATTTTTTTCAGATGCTTCAAGGAAATGCAGGATATTAATAACTATTTTTGTGCTGCAAGATCTCTTAGCAATTAATTAGTGGATTTAAGGTTTCAGAAAATGGGATCTTATTGAAAGTTTTCATCAATTCTCAACTACTGTCCTTAGCCACAAGCCACAGTAGGATGCCCCTCTGAAGCCTGGGGGATGCTGTTCAGTGCTGCACACTTTTGTAGTTCAGGTAGCCAGAACCCACAGGAACATGTCCATGAACGTGCTCCAGTACCAGTGCTTCTGGTAGAGAATGTGCATTTCAGTTTGGAACAATAAAATGTAGATTTATCCATCTGAAAAAAGGTATTCTCTTCTCCACATAAAGCGTGGGAAGAATTCAATCATTTTATGGACATCCATCTTAAGATCTAGTAAGATACATTAAATATTATTAAGAAGAGACCTGAAGATTCTCATGTGTTTTCAAGAAAAGCTCCTGATAGTGAAGAAAAAAATAATTCAAGGAGCTTCAAAACATTCTGGGCCTCAATAAAGTGGCATAGATCATTGTTAGGTTTTTTTCAGCTTTTCAGAAAAGGGAAGGAGACAAACACAAAGACACACAAAACCTGATCAATTAGCATTAACAAAGGCAAAAACCAAGAATCAAACCTGGCCTGTCACATCATACAATAGGCTATCAAGAAACTGCAGCAACCTGGGACTTTGCAAAGGATAAGGTTTCAAATCTGAGAGTTTATTTTTCCAGGCCATCATAGCATGAATTAAAAATAATTTTTATTGGATTGGTGCTTGAAGAATCACATGCAGACTGAAGTTCATGTCATCTTGCCTCAGTAGTTAGTAAATATAATACAGAAACAAATAAAATCTTAGGTTTATAGAGCTCAAACTTTGAAAACACTTCAGTTATATCATTTAACCTTGTGGACTTTATAGGTTAAATGCTAAAATGTATGTGAAGCCAATGTAACCATGTTTGCTTTAAAACTTACCACCTAAGGAAAATCCAGCTGTGGTTTAAATATTTCAAGCAACAGGGAGACTCCACCAAATCCCTTACTGTGTTTTTGCTATGACTACTTATATTCACTGCTAAAAGTGAGTAGCTCAATTCTAATCTGAATGCACTCCTCTTGGTTTTGCTGACAGATAAAAAACTTCCAGTTTGTTATCACACCAATTGCATAAAAAATCAGGACTCAATTAAATGTTGCCATATGTATGTGGTAAATAATGTTAGGCAAAAGGAAGAACAAATACATTTTTTTTCCAAATAAAATGTATATATATATGATTATTGATACAATGATCTAAATAGTAACCCAGCATCTAAGGCATCAAAACATATCCTTCACTTTTGGTATGAAATCAGGATGTGAAAGAATAATCAAATCAGCTTTGTCTTGAGAACCAATTCTCAGCAATCTTTTGTAAGTATGTCTATGCAATATAATTGTTGTGCTTCCCAGTCACGTTTATATAAGGAAAATGATTATTTTTTCCTGCATCTCCAACCTGTGAACTCTGTGGTTGTGCATATGGCTACAACCAAACAACATCTTGGAGAATCAGCTCTACAAAGACCATTACATTGATTACTTTCAGAAACTCTCTCCTGTTAAATAAACAAAGTATCTAAAGGCAAAGCTAAATTGTCAAGCAGGTTTCTTCATTTGACTACACCGTTTACATTTATGACTGACTTAGGTACGATAGAGTAAGTAACCACTAAATGTAGTTACTGGTGGATACTTGGCTGGTATAGAGCCAGTTGCCAATCTGAGCCAGACTTCTTGACCATAATTTAACTCAAATAAAGCATTTCCAGTAATTACTCTGTCAGCATACTTGTTATTATTAATATTTTCAGCCTGAAAAGTGAGCTTGTCTATTCCATCAATGACCAGATAGCCAGAGGCACGTGGACTAAATGTTTCAATGGTATATTCAAAAACATAGACACCCAGATATGGAACATGGAACTTCCCGGTTGCTGGGGCAAATGAAGCGCCGTAGTTGACATCCAGGTTGTTAAATCTGATGGGTCCTGGAGCTTTCATTCCGTATGTATGAGAGGCAAAAAAAGCCACCATAGGTGCATATCTGTATGATCCTTTTGAAAAATCTGGAAAGGAATTAAGAACAATTTCAAGTGATGTTACATTGAAGGAAGGAAACTTGGACCAGACAGAAGATCCAAAGCAGCTTTTCCGAAATCACATCATCCTGCAGCTAGAGCAACCGAAACACAGTATTTCTGCATAAACACATTTTCTATATTGTATAAAAAGTAATTTTCTCCACAATTAGTGATAGGTGTATCCACCAAAAGGAAATCATAGAAACAGCAAGGAGACTTTATGTTTTTGTACACTATGTTATCATTAGCAGAGCTTTCTTTCCACCCCACACCCTCTCCTAGTTTTTCCCACCCCAGGATTTCTTTCATTGCTCATGTGAGTGAGATGAAGCCAAGAATTTCTCCACAAATCTTAGAAAAACACTGAAGAGGCTTAGCACATCTGATGTTAAAGGAAGGAATAAAAGTGTTTCTCTTCAAGCTGAACCTGCACACTGTCATTCCCCGCTTTTGTGCAAATTATTTAATTCACTATTCATATGCTCTCATGAGTGAAAATCCCCCAAAAGATTGCTGAAAGATGCATATAATTCACATACCTTGTGGCTTGAATGTAAATTATTTATTTATTTTCTGGACTAAATAAGCAAATTTCCCCCTTTTTTTTTTTTTTTTTTTTTGAATTGAAATATCTTTCAGGGGCTACATCCTTTGTTGATGAAAATCAGAGATGTGCCTAACATGATTCCTTGAGACCACAGTCCCACATATCTTGGTAACTACTGGTATTTATAGAGCATTTATGGCCCTGTTAAATCTAATATTCCCCAGCGATGTGATTTTACCTCCTGCTTCAAACTCCATGACATCACGTTCAAATACATCTACTGGACACCCTCCCACTCTGAGTGGGGCAGCAGGGAGCTTTCCAGCTATTATGGCAGGTCCCAAACCAATTTAATCCCATCGTCTGGTCATATTAAAGAAAGAGCTCATGTGTCACTCCCGGGATTGATATCTTCAGCACCAAAACACAGGACACTACTACTGGGTTTGGTACTCATTACAGCGAAATGTGAGACCTCTGACCAGCAAACACTCTCTAATTAGGCCCTGGGGCAGGGGCCTGTACTGCTAGCATATTGCAACACTAAATTCTGTACTTGCCGACACTCAGGGAATTGTCGTTCACCAGCTTCATACTGCAGTTGACTCCTCCGAAGGGGTGGCGACAAGCACAAACAAAACTCTGCCTGTCATTGATACAGGTTCCTCCATTCTGGCACGGGGAACTGACACAAGCTGAATACTGCCCTGTGAAAGAGGGGGAAAACCAACAACCTCAGCTGCAACGTCATTACAGTGACACTTCTCAAATTCAGAGTATTTTAGAAAGCCTCTTTGTCAATTCGTAATTTCTGCTGAAGTTCTTTGTGAAGGCTGATTTCAGATCCTGTCAATGCTGTCAAACCTTTGTTTGACAATGTTAGACCCTTTGCTGGTCTAGTTCCTCTTTACCTGAACACAGTATACCCTTAGCTAGCCTCCAAGATATTCAGAATTGTCTCCGAGGGACGAGTACATGCAATAAGATAAAAGATACTTCAAAGAAGTTAGACCTCACGTATCCTTTGGTATACTAAAACATAAATTTTCTACTGCTGATGTACAGGTTGGACTGTCTTGTCTATGCATTACTTGCCCAAATTCATAATGATCATTGCAGGAGAGTGTGGCTCCTGGTGATGCAAGAACTTAAATGCTATCCAAATGACTTCCAGTACTTGTCCACAAATAACTCTATTCCAGAATATCTACCGAGACTGTTGTAGAAGTTTTGCATTGCAAACAACAGAAACTATATCAAATAGGGGACTTTGCAGAGCACCCTCACTGAGGATGTCAGTTCCTCTGTTCCCAATTATGTATGGGCTGGCCAAATCCCCCCCAGCTGATATAGAGAAATCTGCCAGACCAGTGCTACTGAGCTCTGAGTCAGTAACTACTGAGTATAATTCTATAATGTGTTGTCATAACAGTCTGGAGGTTAGAAAATTCAGGTTACATTAAAAATTAAATATTGTTATAAAAAATTCTGAATACAAGGCATTCTCAAAAAATATATTTTTCCTTTGTCTTGCTTTAGTTAAATAAAAATCAGATGTTTTACCAAGTGAACCTTTTCTTTGCCAGGAATTACCAGCAGAATGCTGGAAAGAAAACTGCACACAGCCCTATGGGGGTAAATCTAGAACTGATAAATTTCCAGAACTAGAAATGTCTTGCATAAAAAGATCTACTAATTGCCAGGGTAATGTTGAGATGGAGCTTCACATTTTAGTAATGCTCATGTTATCTTCAGATTCCCCATCAGCCTTTTCACAGACTGCTGCATTAAGGCAAACGTTCTGTGTGATATTTTAGTTCAGGGAGCAGAATGCCAAGGCACATGCTATAGTGATACTTGAATTTACTCTGATACAGCATATGATTCAAAAACACAACAGAAATTCCTTCCACAGAAAATAATGTCTATCCCTTAATGCCTGATATAAAGCAATTTAGAACTGTCATGACTGGGGTCACAGCACAGGCAGCTGGACATGAGGAAATAATGGTTTTCTCAGATAACAGTTTTGCTGCACACTTAATTGAAGTTATTTTTCACTCACATTTACCAAGCATCCACAACATTTCACTCATGTTTACCAAGCATCCACATATTTACCAAGTGTGAAAGAAAAGCAGAAAAGGAAGGAAAACAGCTGATTGTGCTGACTGTATCATATTCCCAAAATACAAAAGCTTTGTGTAAGAACACGGCATTCTCTCTTCTAATTGGCCTCTGCTTATCATAAGCAAGAATTAAGTCCAAGAAACAGGAAAACAATCACAAAAAGGAAATGACAATAAGATTGAGACAAGTGTTTTTAAAGTCTGCTGTGGGGCTGATTTGCCTGAACTTAACCTTGGAGTTAATTCAAATTCAGGCATAGCTTTATCTACATTATATTAACCTTGCAGGTGCAGCATTGCTTAACAGCAGCTGGGAAGCTCCTCCATTTGCGAGAAATAAGAGGAGCTGGGAAGGGAGTTGAGTAAAAAAACAAATGTGCAGATCACCACCATGTAGGTAATCTCTATGTAACTATACTACAATAGCATGTTTCTGCTGCTCCTTTGCCTGGTATTTTCCTTTTCTTACTCAAAGGTGTCCTGAAATACTATGTCCGTATTCTCTCCTTGTGGTAAAGATGCCAAGAGGTTCAGACTAGGAAAGGATTTCCTACTGTAGTAGATATCTTATTATTAATTAATCTTTCACAACTTAGTAGTGTAGACAAGTAAAAGAGACTGTAAATTAAAGGCTGAAATTGTACCTATTAATAGCAGAGAATAAACTGAATGCTAATACTGAGTTGCTAATTACACTTGGTATAGCAGAAGTGAGGAGAGGGAGGTAATGCTCAGTTTTGCTACTCTTTGGGAGGGCAAACATCCAGAAGACCTCTTGAAAAATAGATTGCAATGCTGTGCAAAGAAGTCTTCAAACAAATAATGAAGCTCTGTCAGTACCTACCGGGATGTTGTTTAGAAGCAAATCAAATATTTAGCAATATTATTTGGTCTCCTTGTAGGAGGAAGTGACTCCAGTGGTTCAGCATGGAAATTCTTTTGTACAGGAAGTAACTGACCAACACTTTCTCAATATTTAGTTATCAGTAACTGTTTCTCAGGAATTCCCAGTAGATAGGAAGAATCTGTGAATCTACTAAACCACTGTGTTCGCACAGGGTCAAACTGGTTGTCAGGCAGTTTATTTATCACCTCTGGCTTAGCGCTCTCAGTCTGATAGTGATAAAAGCAATGGCCACCCTCAGCAGCCAAGATGCAAAGAGTGTCAGGGAAGAGCAGGAGTGAGGCAGGTACACCTGGGCCAGCACTCAGGAACTGAGGGTGACAGCAGGGCTGGTGCCTCACCTGGACAGGTGACAAGCAGAGCATGGCAGGTTGATGATGGTCACAGCCTAGCACAACTGAAAAGATCTGGGATTTTGGTTTGAGCTGAAAGAGGGATCCCAGACCGATGGGGAGGGTATGCAATCTGAGGGCTAGGGCAGGATGCCCAGGACACTTAAGGCACTCTGAGCTCTGTCAGGGAATTCAGATATAAGCACTCTGTAGGGTGTTTGTGGTGCAAAGAAGCACATAGGTTCTCTGCCTTCCAGTTTTGGGTGTGGGGAGAACGTGAAGACCCATCTGAGCTACTTGTACTCTGGCAAATCTATTTTGCTGTTAAGCAGAGTTATCTAATACTTCCAGTGTGATGATTTTAGGATCACTGAATTAAAAAGGAAACAGTTTGATCAACCCATCAATTGAAAGTATAAATACGCAAAATATAGGTGTTACATCATCAAACTGAACTGGAATAACCAAACTTGTGCAATTAAAATGCAATATGGAAAACATTTAAACGAGTTAATTTCACTGCAGGCTCGAATGATAAAGCAACAATGGAAGCTAACGTTTCTATTAAGTTAGAACTCTTGTGAAAACAAAATCAGGAATAAATACAGAGGAAAGGAGAATTGATAGAAGTTACCTCCCACACAGGTGCACTCTTAAATACACAAATACAACACAGCTTCACTCTCAGTTATTCACGTTGATGGGAGGGTGGCAAAATCTGAATAAAGCAAAACCCACAACAAGAGAGCACACTGACCTTTGGAAAACACAGGAGCCTCTAGATTCCTTAGAAAACAGACACAGCAACAGGAAAAAGGGAACTGAGTTAAGCTACCCTAACGCTGCATCATATTTCTACAGTAGCATACTGCACTGGAAGGTAGGACCAAACATAATCCATACTCAAGACTAACGAATTGTTACTGAATATATATTTTTAAAGGCTATCATTTCTATGTTAGATATTGAACCTGTCTTAAGACCGGCACTCTTATCCACCTTGGGTTGCCATTACAGTGAGTATCAGGAAAAGTGTTAGCGGTTTTCCCTCTCATACATGCAGTGCAAACTCTAGCTGACATGAACTTTTTCTTTAGTTCATTTCACAATATGAGAAGTCTGCAAAGGTAGACTTTGTCTACCTATCTACCTACTTTGTCTACCTCTATGTCCCTGCATATGCAGTGCAAACTTACATTATTCTCTACTGATTTCAACTAACTGCTTAGGAAAGTATTACCTCAGGGTCAAATCCTGAACACGTTAAAGGCAATGAAAGCCCCAATCTGTTAGAGTAGGATCAAATATTGAACATACTGGAATCAAAGAAAATTGCCATTCACCACTTTTTAGCATTTTTTTTTAATAAAAAAAAGGACAATCTAAGATTAAATACTTTTTATAATTAGCCAATTATGCCTTGGAGTTTCTTCTGCAAATTTTAGCAGAGGTGGCACAAATCTCTGGATAGCGTTCTGGAACTTGAGAGAAAAAGTTTTCATGGAGAAGTAAAATCTATCCAGGTAGAAGATGGAAACCTGCTAATCAGGATAATGGTCTTATTTCTTTAACTTGCAGAAATGTAACATATGACTTCACTAGGCGTGAGTACAAAAAGTCTGAATAAACATTGCTGTGTAGAAACTGTGCATAAAAATAAGGCTTCTCAACCATCTGCAAAGATCTTCACTTTCTCTAAGAGTGAACACACATCCAGTGTTATCAAGCAAATTATTTGTTAAAATGCAGTACAAGATAAATAATTAATAGAAAAGACATTAATTCATTAATGTGGAGTGAAAAACAGAGCAGGTGGCTCTAGTAGCCACTAGGCATGTAGAGCTAGATATCTTTTTCAACAAAGTAGATGTAGGAAGGATCAAAGACATCATATCTCATTTTCTCTTAATCTTTATTATGAACAAAGGTTTTTAATTTCCATGCTGTGCAGTGGGAAGAACAGATATAACTTAGAAATGACTGAGGAAGAATTGCCATTTTTAATAGCAAAATATTCAAATCAACTTGTAGTAAGAATTTAGCAAATCTTGGTGCATTTTTAAGTGACTGCCTGAAAAGGTAACCAAGGACTGAAATTCTCCAGTGCAGATAACTTTCAGCAGAAGCCAAGCTATTCATGGGACTGTGGTTTTGAAAATGATCCTTTCCATTAATTATTAAGAAGTGCTGTACCTAGGACAGGAAGGGATGAAGGAGTGAGGCAGGGAAATGAAGGAAAAGAGGGGAAAAGGGTTTGCCTTAGTACACGAACAAAAATAATAGCTCTTACTGTCCCTATAGCTGAATACAATAGGGAGCAAATATTGGTTAGAAATACTGACAAGTTTAAGAGTGCTTTACAAAAAGTTTTAAGTCTGAATCTTCAGAAGTATCTGAACATGCCTCTGTCATTAAGGAATCTGTATCCTCTTAATGTAAAGTTTCTAGTCGCTTAACCACTCTTCACCTTCTGTATTGTGCCAGAAATTGTATTTCCAAAAAACATTATCTTGGGCTATTGATTTTCACTCAAGTATGACTCTAAAAGTCATAACTCAGAGTTTATACTTCTGTGGATTCATTCATATGAATTCATTTCATGTGATGACATTTGAATTTAAGTCCAGAATCAAATCACACTCAAAATTTCTTTTTTAAGAATTGCAGCTCCTACTCAACTGAGCTGTTCTCCAGGTGGACTCAAGCCAAATCTACCTTTTTGGCTGCACTCCTGCTTTTGCAATAACATACTGTTGTAACTGTAATCTCAATGAAGTACTGAAGGAGACAGCAAAAACCTCATTACAGTCGTTTGATGTATTCACTTGCTTCAGATTTTTGATAGTTTTCATCCCTGCAGACTGATGTACTGATGCAACTCCATGTTTCTCTCCTAGTTTGTGTACATTTTTTATAACTAAAATTACTAATTGAGATGCAGGCACAAAATTCTTGTTCCTTAGATTTTTGTCTAAACTGTCAGTTACATTTCAAAGGTGATGTTCTCACCTGTGGGTGTGTACATGCACACCTATCTTAAACTGATCAGATGTGAATTTATTAAGGAACATTAAATGAAGTTTCTATATGCCTTAGTGCAGTCTCCTCATAAGAAAAATAAATTCTCTTGTAACCAAGAGACTAATCTCAAGTTCCTCTGAAAAAAACACTTTTTATGTCAGTCTTTGGACTTTTTATTTACCCTCAGTCAAGTTCTGCCACTCAGTTCATCACGATGGTTACATAAACCTTCATTAAAAATGCATTACCTGGATCTATGGTATTATCTGTGTTTCTCTGACTTCGGCTTGCCAGGCTCATCGTGATGTTTGCTTCTACTTTTTTTGCTGGGACTGGTTTCTTTATAACTGGTTTCATCTGCTTCTGAACTTTAGTGATATTGTTCATTGCGTTTGCCACTGATACATCAACATGTTGGGTTAAATTTGTCAAAATAGTTCCTGCTTTTACTTCAAGCACAGATTCAATGAGCTCTTGGAGGCCTCTCTGCAGCAGGGGCACATCTGGCTGAGCGAACTTAATTAGCACAGGTATACTTGCATTCACTTTCTGGATGCTGCTGTTGGTATTCTGACACAGCTCCCAGGCCTCACGAGCAGTCTTGTTCAGAAGTGGAATGATGTTTGAGAAACGGATCGACTTGACTTCTAGGGCCTTGATCCTGGAACTCAGTGTCTGGAGCTGAAGTGACACCACCTGTTCTTTCTCTGTTGAGGCAGCTTTATTTTTTTTCTGTGAGATACAGTTGTTCGCCAAAAACTTGGAAATCTTTGACTCTACATTCAGAAGATGTACCTCATGATCCTTTGATTCCTCCACAGAGTCAAACAGCTTTTCTTCCAGGCGGTTGATAACTTGTTGCTGATTTTCCAGTTTTGATGATGTATCATTTAAAATGTAGAAAACTCTGGTGAAATTGTGGAGGATACTTTTGTCAAACTCCTTGTATGTATGATCAGAAAGAGATGGCACTACTTGTGAAGTGAATTCATACTTCTTGTTAGAGACCAGTGTCCAGAGGGATTCATTCAACTGTTGTAACTGGGGAATGAAAGCCAGGAGGCCGTCCATCTTCTCAGCTCTGCCACAGCAGACTTCAGTCTCATTTCTTAGAGCATGTAGCATATCTTTCAGCACATAGTTATCTCGAATAGAATCAATAACACTGTTTATGATCACCATGGTCTTGTTTAACCCATCTTCTATTTCCATTGAGCATTCATTAACTCGACTCTCAAACAGTTCCTGATAAGCCTGAGATTCATTTTTAAGTTCTTCCTGAGTTTTGGAAAGTTCCTTCATTGCAGAACTCATTCTGTTTATGACAGTAGTAAGATTTTCAAGCTTGTCATTGATTTCTTTTACTTGGATTTGTTGCTCATACTCTGAAATCAGACTAAAAGGTACCCCCTGTTCAATCAAGGGTTGCAGGATCTCCATATCATAGCACAAATCATTAATTTGCTCATTCATCTTGTCCATCTTATTGTCCAGTGGAAAGAACAGTTCAGAGAAACTCTTGTTTAGGGCAAGCACATTCTCTTTGGTGGCTGCCAGCTGCATTTGGAGATTTGTTCTACTCTCTGACAACAGGTCGTCACAGATCCCCAGAATAGAGTCTCTCTGAATTTCCAGTGCAACACTGAGATTGCTGATCTTGCTATCTTGGATTCTTAAATCATCATAGATCTCCAGCACCATCATGCCCTGTTTCTTTACTTTCTCATGCAGTGTGAACATGTACTCTGTAACATTGTACTCCTTGACCTTATCTGCTGAAGGGATGCTTTGTCTTGAAGACTGTTCAGCTGATAGCAGTTGTTCATGGGCATCTCTCATTTCAGTAAGAGTCCTATTTAAAGATTCATAATAAATGGCACTTCTTGACTGTTGGTGCTCCATGTTAATTTCCAAGGACTTCTGCTTTTCTTGTAAAGCTTTCATAGGCTTGTCACAAGTAAGGGCCATTTCCTCTTTCATCTGCACCATATGACTCTTCAGGTCCAGAATGTCAAGTTTTGTTGGCCCACTGTCTTTCTCTTGAGCAAATTTTTGTTGAGATTCATTCAGATGCTTGACTAATTCTTTTGTATTTTCAAGATCACCTGATAAACTAGACACAGTCTTGAAAATTAGAGCCATGCTTTCTTGCATTTCATCTTGAAATACTTTAAAGTGTTCTCTGACTATGTCTTTAATTAATTCATTAATACTTCTGGATTTGAGACCTTTGGGGAAAAGAAGAAATACGGAAATAATGAAACCACAATCAAATATAATAATATTTGATTTGATAATAATCAAAACACAATCAAATTTTGTTAGTAACACCTAAGTTTTTCCCACAATATGAAGAAACACAGTGCAGCAGATAAGTGAAACACATACATGCCTGCCACAATTTACACACTCAAAGTAAAATTTAAAGCTGAGGAATGTAGAGGATGGATAACAATGTTTGAGGATTCATCTTGTTTTCTACTGAAATCAGCAAGAGTTTTGCTATTATTTTGAAAAGGCAAACTCAGACTCTGCGTGTGACAGTAATTTTGATCTCCCAGTTAAGTGGTTTCTGAGTACTGAAAGGAGGAAGTCTATGTGCTCTTTTGGAGCTTGCTTATAAAAGGATGTGTCCTTTCTCCACTAGAAAAGTAAGGGAAAAACCAAACTGCCTTATCAATAGTATGATCAAGAAGTGAAAGTAGAGATTATTAGCTTTCTACTGAATGTGCTAAATGAGAAGGAAGGAAAATAAAAAGAACAGCCCTATTGGACAGCTAAAGTTAGTAACATGACAACTGCCACAAAATGCGGACAATTTAAAGGTAGGAACTTTCAGTCTTGCATACAACTCCTTAAATAGTTCCTAGGAATACTGACATTGAAAAGCACTAGGCAGAGGTGATCGTGCAGGAATTCCGTTCCTGTGAATGACATCAAAATATGTTTCCCATATAGCTTTATATGGGTCAAAAAATCCTAAAAGAGTGCTGCATGACATGCTGCAATTAAATGGAGCAGTAGTTCTGCTCTGGTGTGAGATTAGGAGGATTTTTGTTAATCTTTTTCTCCAAAGGAAAACACTGAAGCATTCTTTGCACATTTTTCCTAAATCAAACGAACATTTGCAGCCCCTCAACATGTACAGTGCCTCAATGACCATAGGCCTAGGAAGGAGCCACTTCAGAAATATAGCATGAAGTTTCCTAAGTAATTAAGTCATTTACTTATCAACTGAGGTCCCAAACATCATATCAATTTTACACAAAGTAAAATAAACATCAGCTGTAATACTAAGATTACCTTTGTTTTTTTACTTTTTACTACCTGAAGAGCAAGTAAATTACTAGGCAGATGTATGTACAGAAATACACACATCTATTTGCACACTTACACACAGACCTGGCAGCTGAGAGGAAGAACCAAGATAGGAACACAAACCTAAATAACTGATGTGTAGAGAAACCATTCTAAGTGGTGATTTGGTCAGGTTACTTTATGATATTCAAACATTTTCTGTGTTCTAAAAGACACAGTGAGCTGTCAAGAAAAGTTTAATGGCTGTGGAAAGAATCAAGGTTACTTCAAACCCTCTGTGAGGGATCAAGTAAATTCCTTAATCTCAGGAACAAATCTTGATAACAGACCATTCTGCTGTGAGAGGGGTCCCACAGAAACTATATCTACCTTTTTTTCCTGTGACAGCCAAGAAGATGCCAACGTCTCTCTCTCTTTCTCCTATTCCTACTTGATTTCATTTTCAGGTATTCCCATTACCAAGGGGGTGTGGAGCCCAACAAAACAGACAGCTTTGGGTTTCTCTCTCCCCTCTTGCTGGTGAGGACAACTAGGTAGCTGTGTAAGCAAGTGCTACTTCCAAGTCCACCAGGGGCTGTGGGAGCACACTTCTTCCCGGAAAGACCTCACCCCAAACTTGTGTTGTAGGTGACAATTGGGTATATTCTTAAGCATGAGCCGAGAATATACATATGCACTCAGGGATGTACCTCAATTTCTCTGTGGCTGATTTTGAAATAGAAAGGTCCAAACTACCTGTGAACATTAAAGGTCTTTTGCACATTTTATGAGATAAATTTTAATTTTAACTTCCTGGATGAAATCCAAAGGGTGTAATTACTTTGTGTCAACATATACTCCCTTTGCAGTTTCGATTATTTGAAGAATAATGTGCAAAATAAATGTATGTACACAGGAGACTGAATTAAGGTTATATATGCAGATGTAAATGACATTTCTGACTTGGAAGTTATTAACACTCCATTGCAGAGTTCATTTTTAAAGGAATGTCTACTTTATTAATGAAGAGGAAAGGTGTCTATAAAATACAAAGTAGAAGGAGGAAGAAAAGGATAGCAGGAAGTAAACAGAGTTTATTAAAAATTATTTTCCCTAAGTTAAAAGTGCAAACAGCCTCCTGAGTGCTGCAAGCAATTTTTAAAATGCACAACAGCTTTCGCAAATCAAATTAGAGGAGCTTATCAGTTACTCCAGTGAGTGTTGCTCCTTATTAACAGATAACATGTTTGCGTTACCAGAGACTCTTTGCACATGAAACCAAGAATTAAAGATTTTGTAAACTGAAATGTTTGTTCCCAGAATCAGACCTGATTTCTAACAAACTCTGATACAAGACCAAGCAGACATTAGAATTTCTGTGATAAGAAAAAAAAGGGATGTATGGATTGTGAGCAAAGGATCTGGGCACCTGGAGAAGAAGATGGAGAAGTAGACAAAGAAGGAAAAAGTCTGAATAGCATGAAGGAACTACAGACACAACTGTGCTTGAAAAGTACGTTGCTTCAGGATGGCAGCAGTAGCGAGGAAAGTTGTAGTTTGCTTCAGCTGAGCTAAGTGCAATTTTTAGCAGATCTGACGTGCATATATGGCACCTTTGTACCAAGATGCAGGACAGTACAGAAATTCCTTCCAGGTCCTGCTAGTTTAGGACACTCTTTATTCATTTGGAGTACAACTGACTGATATTTTCTGGACAGAAATTGCAGTTGTCCTTTGTCATTACGCATAAAAACCGACAGAAACAGTAACTTTGTACTTTCTCCCCTCCTTCCCTTATTCCTGCTGTTTACCTATGTACAAGCAAAGAATAACCTGTATTGGAATGCCCGTAATTAGAACCAAAATTTTAGTTGATAGCATCATTTCCATTAGAGCTACTTGATCAGGAGATAGATAGAGAAGATAAATCAAAAAAGAGGCATCAACCATAGATATCGCCTAAGCAGGTGCAATATAAAGCACTGCAGATAAAAACAATAGAGTTTTGAAACACATTTTCAAAGGAGTGTGAAATAACAGGATTTTTTTGAACAACACATTTTAATTAAGACTTAGACGCTGAAACATAGGTAGGGAATGGAGAAGTAGGAACACAGGATGCAGCAAATCACCTCAGACTAGCATGAAAATGACAGGTAGAATAACTGGAATATAAAAAGAATCAGGAGAAAGCATAAGGGAAATGGAAAATACTCAAAGACAAATTAAATGTATACCAAAAGGTCAAGAATGCCATCTTGCAATATGTGGAGAGGTGAAAGCAGGTCATTGATCGAGAGATGGAATAAACTTGCATACAAGAGAGCCATCTAGCATGTGGCAGGAGCAACTCAGGAGACAGAGGACTGAAAATACAAGAAATGGGATCCAACTGAGTTAATCTGAGGGACATAAAACAGCACTTATTGTTTCATTCAGTTTTATCTCATTGTAAGCACTTTCAGATCCTTTGTTCTATTTTAAAACATTAGAAAAGTCCTCTGGATTCTAAAATGTAGAATGCAGTTGAGGGAAAAATCCTAAAAAATTAGAAAAATACTGCACATCAAGGAAATTAAAGCTTCAGTCCGAATCTGCATTTCAAGCATCACTTGTAGTTGGGTAGCAAACAAGTCTTGCTGCAGGATTTGCAAAGAATGGATGCATAATTCTGCTGGCAAGGATCTGCTCAAGCTCCTGATTTGTCGCCATGTCTCTCATATACTGAGCGTGAGTACAGATATTTGTCAGAGATAGCTTAATAAGCTTAATACGATCAGCAAATTGCTCAGCACGTTTGCCATGCTATAGATACAACCACCACAGAATTCTTTATATGTTTCCCCTGCATATGTGAATTATGTATTAAAGAACATTAGTTAAATTTAGTAGCAAAGCAAATACTACATCCTTTAGCAGCTCTCAAACAAAAACAGAGATAAGAATATTTGCAAAAGCTCTAAGTAAATGAAAATGCCCTAATAGTAGCTTAAGTTACCATGTAGATAATGCAGTACCCAAGAATATAAATTTTTTGCTATGAAAGACACCATAACCAATGTTGAAATAAACAAAACCCTCTGTTATGAAATAAATTAAAAATGAGTTATCCCTTTAAATACTGAGCAATAGAGTAGGACACACTATCAAGATTTTTAGCTTTCTTTTTTTAGCACCTTTAACAGGGTGAGTGATTACATTAATTTATTTTTCCTACCTTTTAGAAAAGACTGGAAGTCTCTGCCCTTATCTTCATTGATTTTGCCTTCCAGAGAAGAAAGCGTCTTGCTCACATCATTCATTGCAGCAGCAATACTGTCAACTTTCTTCTGTAAAAAAGTCAGTTTCATCTCCTGACTGCTAATCTTCTCATTCATTTTTTGTGTAAGTGCTTGGTCAGAGAACAAAACAAGAAGAAAAAAAGAGCATTAAAACACTGTGGGGTGAAAAAAAGAGTGTATTTGACTTGGGAGACATTAGTTGAAAGTAGGGTGAAAGTACCTGAATTTTTAGTATTGAGTGATCTTGATTTTTGTCATGTATCTTGTATTAGTGAGATTCAGTAGCACAACAGTAACTAATTACTGAAGCATCTGTATCCATTATAAAGTATTTAGAATTCTACAAGAGTATTCTGAATGGTTAGCATAGTTTAATCAACATAATGCCATGCTCCCTCCACCTAGCACCCTGTAGGATATTCAGTTAACTCTCATTTTGTCCATCTCCTTTAACAAAATCACAAAAGCATTCTTTTTCTACCTATCATTTATAATACAACTGCATGAATTTAAAAGCTTGTGTCTAAATGAATCCATCATCTTTTCATTGTTCAGGTCAAAATAAAGGTTTGTTCATCACAGCAGAAAAACAGCTAATAGATGAATGGCTTTAATAGAACTATTATTAGACTGTCATTAAGAATAGACGCTCAACCTATGAAGTCAAATTTATTTTAAAACCTGCCCAAGTTGTTCCTGACACTTGTAGTCTCTTGCAGAATAAAAAGGCCTAGATGGATGCTTTTAAGATAGGTAATGGTGAAGAAGGCCTTGATCTTGAAATTAAGACTCCACATGACTTCAGCTAGCCCTCTGAGTTTCACAGCTGACAGCAATGAACAGTCCAGGGTTTTCAGAAGATTCTGATAAACTTAAATGCTCAAATTCCTGTAAACTAGAAAATTTCTTCAGTTCCTTCAACAATTCTGCCTAAATGGCCTACGTTAGACACATGATGTACTACCCTCCATGATTCAGGCCATACTATGACTTAATAAACTGCTGTAGAAGAGATCCCTTAGCAGTACCTACAAATATTTATGCGTATAAATTTACAGTATTTACAGTGCTATTGATCCTTTGCCACTTTTCATTATGGCATTGATGGTTTTTCCCATGGCAATAAACAGTTATAATCAGAAATCATGTCTAAGTACAGGGGTCTAAAGATTCTAAAAAACCCCAAGTAAGTCATATGTAAAGGGGGATATTCATCTTATGATTTTTATTCATCAAAATTCTAGTATTCAAAAAATAAAGGTGCCTTATCTAACTTGGCACCATTTGAGAGAATCCAGAGTATTCACTAAATACACCCAGTCAGCACAGATGAATCATGCTAACACTCATGAGAATGCTGTCTTGCAGAGGTATATTGGTAATTACAATCAAAATTGGTAGAGCTTGGTGAATAAAGTTGGGTCTTTAATGTTAACATCTCCAGCTTTTTTCTCTACTCAAGGTGTGAACTTATACAGATACTAAATTGTATTTATAACTCAAACACCTGGTTGAGACTCTGCAGGGCCATTGGTGAGAATTGCCAGAGACAGGCCATTGAGAGATCTTTGTCTGAATATTCTTCCTCATTATACTGCCTGGTGACAGACAAGGGTATTTCTGGATATTTTTGCTCCTGGTTGAATTGTTACTATGAGAAAAGGATATGAATTCATTACTGACTCATGCACAGGCACCCAAAATGATAACTAACCTGCAGGGTATAATGCTTTATTAATATTGGTTTCTATCAGACAAGCTACACAGAAGAACCTGGAAGTGAGGCTTTGTGCCTGAAAGTGGTATGGCTGCATAGTGGGAGCTGGAAACAGAATCTGGCTTGAAGAGTCATGGCAGTTGCTGATGGAATGACAGACCAGGGCAGTTAGCTCTGGCTCCACATCATGTTTGCAGCGTTGGCAGCCAGAACGGGTATCTCCTTCTAAACTGACCCATTTTGATTTAAAAAAATAGCCAAAATGCAATTAACATGGAACTTGGATTTCAATTTCAGATTTATTTTTCAGAGCATAATTCCTACTAAGAGAAGTAGCCTGTTCCAGTGCTCTATTGATCAAGTTCACCTTTTTTCCTATGTGTCCTGTCTGCTTTTCTAGACAACATCCTTCTCTCTCCAGCACTGTGAGTCTTGGCAGCCCACACAGTATCACCAAGGGGCAACAGCCTTTTAACTCTCATTTGAAAATACCTTTCTACATCTCCATGCCAGACTCAGTCTTTCCCTCTCTTCTTCTATCTGTCCATTAAGATATAAGGTAAAACACATACATGAACATAAGCACATACATGCATACTGTCTCCAGAAAACCCTGTGGTGATCTCAATTCTGACATCCTGTTCTCCCAGCGTGCATCAATATCCTAGTTTGGAACAGTATATTGACAACTGCAAAACACACAGACCTGAGAACACCAAGTGCCTTATTCACTTGGTTATTTAAAATGTTTTTGGATATAGGCCAACTGTGTGAGTGACAGTAACACCACAGTGTTCAAGGAACATGCCTTCTTTTACACTGTATTTCACATCTTGTCCATCTTTTAGCTCCTCACCATGTAAACCATAAGCTTACTTGACAGTATGTAGAGAATGATGCCAAAAGTTTTGCATATAATTTGCCACCAAAAATTTACCTGACAAATGTAGTTTCACTCACTGCTGGGGAATATATCACAAGCAGAGAATGATTTTCCTCAAATGACTTCCCTATTTGAGCATGTTTCACATATTTCTTAGTTATTAATTAAACACGATATGCTGATTGCTGGCAGTTCTGTGAGTACACAAACTTTCTAAATAATTCTGCACTACCAATATCTCTGAACCCTCAAAGGCATATACAACTTCAGATGGCTCAGACTGGAGTATAGTATAGTCTAATATAGCGTGTCAACTACTTCAATACCTCTAAATCATGGATACCTTTTCCTGTTCCTTTATAATGAACAATTAGTATTTGAAATAATAGTTAATTGGAATGATCTGACAAACCATGATTGTTTCTGCTCTCAGTTTCAGTGTGCAAACATGCCTGGCATGAACAAAATACCGTTCCCATGAATAATTTTGCTGACAACTATGAAATGAATTTTCTGGAATATTTGTGCTGGTAAACTTTAAATCATACAGATGGTAATGAAAAATAAATATCAATGGAAATGGGCACATCCAGTGTTTCAGGAGACCAAGAATTGGAGAAGATTTTCGCACAGCAGTCATCCAATGTAATTTCTCAACATTCATCACTATTTGAAAAAAAGCATTATTGTTACTAAATAGCTCTTATAACGCTAGATGGTCTGTATGTACCCGTGCAAGACAACACTGACATGTTCCAAAAAAGTTAAGATCTAGACAGAATGAAGTAAATGCTAGTTTATACTACTCCTAGGCTTGGTGTTGGGGTTTTTTGCCTTTCGTGTGCGCGTGTGTTTAATTTTGTTGAAATTTTTTTCCCCTGTTAATTTTACTCCATAACATAATAGTTTAAGAATTTCTATGCAGGATACTTTCCTGGTTTTAATTTAGTCACAACACACTCTGTAAGTCTTAAGCTGGTACCTTTAAATTCAGTTTCTTCTGCCCATCTTTATCAGAGGAGCATACCACTGAACCATGACTGCCAGAAAATCTGATGGTTCATTCCAGTCCCTTCAGCAGACAAGGATTTTCCTCAAATTGTTTTTGCAGTGATCTTAGTGAGTCGCATGGTCAGTGTTTGGGCTAGAGATGATAGTAATGGTAACAACTGACCTGTCCCACTGGGGTCCTGAGATGCTCCTGGTGCCCTCTCATTGAGAGTTCTGCTGCTTTCAGCCTGGGTGCTGTGTATAACTGATAGTTGCTCTTGAGCTAAAATACAGAGAAAAAGGAAAGGACGTCAGTGAACCACAGAAGAGGACAATTAGTATGATTCCACAACGATTTTTTTCTCTCTGTATTCTATACCAATTTTACCAAAGCCTAATCATCTACAGTGACTCACTACTTGTTTAGTGCATCTGTAACAGTGTGAGACCACATTGACAAAGACATAAACTGGCTTCTCAAGATTGGCAGGGTTGGTGTTAATACTAAAATGTCAAAACTTGCTCTATAACAAACAGAATTTTTAAATGCCCAGGGCAAAATATTCTAGAATTTTAGAACAACATGAAACAGCAGTACAGAGACAACACAGAGATTGTCAGCTGCAAAATTAATTAGGGCTTTTTAAAGGTATAAAATTAGTCAGGCTGATGGAAACTAATTTTGAGGTTGGTTTCTTTTTTTTTTTAGCAGATTACACAGATCTTCAACCATGGACATCTTACCATTAAAGAAAATGGTGATATTACATCATTGCAGTACCTAAAAAAATAAAAGCCATTTCAAAATATAGCCAAATTCCAACACATATCATCTGAGATTTGTACGGACACAAAAAAATCTTCATAGAGGTGATAATTTTGTAAATATTTTGTCTGGTGATGGCAGATGGGACTATTTATGCTCGTATTATACTTCAGCCCAAAAGATCCCAAACAATTTGCAAAATGCTGGACTAACATCATTATTATTATTTCAATATCACAGTTGGGAAAACTGAGGTTCAGAAAAGTAAAGTGCCTTTGCTGAAAAAAAAAGTAGTGAACAACTGATAGGATAGCAGGGAACTGAACTGAGGTTTACAACTTCCTGACATACTTCTTTAGCCACTAGATTTCATAGTGTTATTTTTGTTTCATCGTTTTCTTAAAAAATGAAATATATACAAAGTAGCTCATAAATTTGCTAGTGTAAATTCATACAATTTTTATATTCTTGCTCAGTTCATGAAATATTTTGAAGTAGGTGTTGTTCCAGGAAGAGCATATCCAAAGAATGCCCCTTATGTGGCAGTAATGTGATTTCCAGTCTTTACAGTACAAGAAGAATAACTTGGGCATGGTGACACTATTTTACAGTTCAAATATTAAAATCTAGTTTAGCTATAATGCAAGTTTCCAAGGAAACAGAATAAAATGCTGAATCAAGAAATTCCATGTTTCATCAGTTTCTAAATAGTATATCTGGAGATAAATAGATTTAAGGATGATACAAAGTGTTTTAAATTGTAAATTAAGGGAGTTATAAAAATTAGGATAGGTTCTCAGAGGAAATTATCATATGGACTCATAGTTTCATAGAATCTATTGAAACTGGCTGATAAGAAATATGAAATCCTCAAATGGTTACAATTTCAAATAGCTTCTGTTATCTTTCTGTGATGTGGTTATTGACTGCTAAATACTTGCATTCAGCCCAGCCCATTACACAGGATTTATCAGGTGGTAATGTGATGATATAATCTATGACAAGGGAGTCAGTTACTTGCCTGTGATAAAGACCAGCTGATCGATGTCGTTTTATTCTTTCATTTACTAGTCTTTCTGCTGCTCTAAATGCATTCACTGTCACTGTTAGTGCTACAGAGATCTTTTTTTATACTATCCATCTTATCTTTCATCATCCCTAATAAATCAATTGACCTACTTGCAGCTCCACATTCTAGAATACCCAAACCCTTACCGTTTTGTTCACTTCTAGAGTTCCAAGGATATATATTTATCCCTGTGTGCTTGTTTTGCTAATGCTTTAAACTGTTCAGATAACTTAATTGCTGAAAGACCTAGGAGACCGTGTATCTGTTGGAGCAATCCAGTAAGGGAACAAAGCAATAGAGCACTACACTGCCCCTGACAGCAGCAAGGACTGGAGCCAGTGATGCACACACAAACATAAACCTCACCCAGAGACAATATCACATTGTACACTGATTATATTTCATTACTGTGAAGGAAAGGTACTCCTCAGGCTCCATTAGACATTCAGACTTTTCATTTGTGAAACAAATTCACAAGAGTCACTGGCAATATAGCTTCTCCTATATCATTCTCCCAGCCTGGCTCAGGCCTTTCTGATGGAAAGACTCAGAGACATCACATGATGATTACATCTATGTGTTCCTTGATCCCACAGCTGAAATCTCCCATCTTAGATGTTAAATAGCAGAAGGTGTGACGGGAGCAACAGACCAAAAATCTAATACACATGCTCTTTAGGGTAAAAATAGTAATGAAATGACTCGTATTGGAGACCTTCTAAAAATTAGATATGCTATGCTCAGTTTAAGCTAAAAAACATTAAATGCAAATTAGACTGCTAGACCCTCCTTATAGGTGCCATTTATAATAACAAAGCAACACAAACAAAACAAAGAAAGCAGCAATACAAAATCCTCGGCAATGAGTTCTTCCAGTTCTATCAGAAGCACCAGGTAATGCACACAGGAATTTAATATTAGGTGCCTATCATTCAATATATTGGCCTAGATGTATAATTTATTGTCCCATATATTTTTAAACACAGCATACAAAACCGTTTCAGGGAATATTAAAAATATGGAAATTGGATCCTTTTCTCACAGCGTATTTTTGATGAAGCAGGAGTGGCTGAAGGGGAATCCCTACCGGGGGTTTGGTAGTTTCCTCCCATTCCCTGTGTTTCAAGCTGAATTGCTACCTTTTGTGCGTGCAGCTCGCTCCAGGCTCTCACTGCTGCGTGGAACATTGCACAGCCATCTGCTGGAGAAGTGATACCACTGCCACGCCGGGGAATTCGGCGCTGCCAGGGCTGTGTCAGAGCCGGCTTCTCGCTCTAAAGCACGGCCAGGGCAAACGCAAAGGGTTTCGTACACATTCAGTCACCTCGGCCTCATGCCACAGCGAAGCCGAATACGAACACAGAGTGGTCTGCATTTAGAGATGCATTTTCCAGTTCTTAATATAATCTATGACACAACACAGTGTTCGGAGACCATATGTGCATGAGGGAACTGGGATTTCTTCCCCTCAGACATTACTACATACACGCAAAGTCAAAATAAAGCTTTGTTTCGTAAAAGCAACACATCACAAACTTTGCAACTCAAAACTTACATGACCTTTTATTTTAGCAGTTATGCTCCAAGTTAGGCACTTGATATTCCTAAATCAAAATAATGGAACTTTAGTTGTTGAGTTATCTGTATTGTATTCTTACAGATTATAAAATTACATTGTCCATGCTGGACTAGAATCCATGTGTTGCCACGAGAGAGGTAAAGTTAGAAACAGTGATCTGAACATTTCTCTTCCATTTCACTACCTCATTACCTTGAGAAGCATCTGTAAACAAGCAGCTAAAATGGGGCTACCAAAAAAAGGTTTTCAAATGTTTAATAATAACTATCAGGTGGTGACAAATATTTCCTCCTGCCTAGACTATCAGACAGAAATAGTTACATATGATTTCACTCTGAAATGATAAACCAGAAGGCATTTTAAATTAGCATTTGCTACAAGCAACCCACATCACAGTAACAGTGCCTTCCCAGGATCTAAAACACTGTCAGAATACTCCAGTTCCCCCGGCACAGAAACCCTTCAGTATCAGTTCTGTTGCTGAAAAACAGAGGACGAGGGGAAGGCTCAGTGACTCTGGAGAGCCCCACACAGATCTGACAGTGTCTCTCCCCTGCTGTTGTAGAAATAGAGCGCCTGAAGACAAGGCTATCAGGCCCCCAACTGTTCAAGTTCATTAGCTGACATCCCTTTATGGGAATTGAATAATACAGGCAGGGCTTGTGCTGGTGGTCTGCTCCTCATGGGAGGCAGGATTCCAGAAGCAGGGAAGAAAAGCTTTTCTGACATAACACCTTTCATCCCAATCTCTTTAAGCACTTCTACAAGCATTAATTAATTAAATATCCCAGTGCCCCTGTGAGATAAGTGTCATCTCAATTTTCTAGATGGGTAAACTTGGTTATACAGATTATAAGTGGCTTTCTCAAGTTATTCTGCAAGCCAGAAGAAGGTTGAAAATAGAACCAAGGAGGTGTAATTCCAAGGCTGCTCCTGTAACACCTCACAGCATTTTTCTTTTTTCTTATTTTTACACAGATGACACTACAAATTGAGTTATACAGCTTTTCTTCCTGGTCAATGTTTCCCTGTTGTTTTGAAGCCATTTCAATTTTATCAATTGTAACCTCCTCCTTCATTGTTACCCTTTACATTTTGTTAATCTATTTTTGCTAATGTTTGCATTTTTCTGAAAGGAAACCTTCAAAACATCTGATCCATGCTCACTGGACAGCCTTGCTGGCTGACTGTGTCCTGTGTCAATATCTTACTCCACACTCTGCTGCACAGAGGAGAATTCTATGCCTGCTGAGGTTCTGGCTCTTTGGTATTGAAATTTCTCTCCCGGATGTGAATAACAGTGATTTTTCTTCATTCCCCTACATTAATTTTTAATCACAGCCTCTACTTTACCTCTGCTGATTGAATTCCCTATCACATCTAATGGCCTTTCTTGTAATATCCATTCATTTAAAGCATATATGCCAGAGCCATATCTAATTTTTCAAGGACTGCTTGCTTAAGGCCAGCACCAAAGAAATAGCTATTATACAGATGTAAAACTACAGTATGATGCCACATATTTGATCACCAGGGCAGAGGTAAAAGACTGTTATGACAAAAAGGCCACAATTAGACAGGGATCATGTGTAATACCTAGTAAAATTCAGTCACTGTCGAAATGAACAACAAGAGTTCTATACAATTCGGAGGAAGAAAAAAATTTGATACATTATTTCATCACATACAAAATATATTCATAGAGCTTGAATCTGAAAGCCAAAAGAATAACAGTGCTGTAGGTGAATTTTACAGCAAATATTCAATGTAGGACCTGGATTTAATATTCCCAGCACTATAATGCTCAATAACTAAAAGGTCAAAAGTAGAGCCTCTGAATTTGAACTCCATACTTTAGCAAAATGAAATAAGGCTGAAGATTTTATGAGCTTTATTTAGAATGGAAGAGAGGAAAGGACATTCCGCTTAGCTGTTCTGGAAATTCATGTGCAGGGAAGAGTCCACATCCCAAGGTATTCTAGTTTACTGTGAGTTTTTCCTGATTTTAAATTAATGCGAACGGTTATATTTGCTTTCAGCAAAGCCATTTTCTCACAAATCAAACTGCATTGTTTTCTTTTGCTGAAGTAAAACATTTCAAACCTTACAACTCCACTTACCTTTGGGTTGGCAGTTTGGCCCACTGTACCCAGGACAGCACTTCCATTCCAGCGATGTTACTATTTTGTGTTTGATTCTGTAGGCTTGGTGCGTTGTTGTCTGGGACCTGAAAAATAAGAACAAATTAAACTCATTTTAGGTGACCAAACAAGGGTCAGAGGATATCTGTATAACTACATTTCATTATCTTACTTGTCAAATCTATCCTTTCATCAACTGCTTGAACCTGAAAGTAAAGCCTAAATAGGGTTTGATGCTTCAATAGCAATTACAGCTTTAATATTGTATCCTTCAGATAATCTACATGAATTTAAAAGGAACCTGATGTCTATTCAGTCTATTGATATTCTTCCCAGAATATCTTATTCCATAGTCAAATACTGCAAATTTTCATGGAAGATATTACAATTAGTATCTACTAACTTGAACAAAGTGAGCCAAAAATGCAATTGTCATATACCAGTTTCTTTGACATTGGTGAAAAAAACGCATTCACATTTATGCCATACAAGCTCAGATTTAGTATACACTGGAAGCCTTCCATTCTGATTATTTTAAACAAGATTATATAAATGTCAATCCAATAGAGTATGAAAATTTTCATTCTGGACATCAAGGAAAGGAGGGGCTGGCTGATTATGATGCTTCAGTTTTACTCTTACAGTAAACTGTACAACTTGTGCAACTGCAAAGGCGGCAGCAGTTTTGTTTCTGTGTTCCAACATGTTCTTCATGCTCTGGCTACCCCATCACTTCTCCTAGCTTTCCTAACTTCAGAGAAGTCAGTTTAGGATGAACATGTGGTAGTGTATTGGTTTTTGAAGCCAGGTTTTGGTAGTGGGGGTGCTACAGGGGCAGCTTCTGTGAGAAGCTGTGAGAAGCTTCCCCCACATCCAGCAGAGTGAACACCAATTGGCTCCAGGACAAACCCACCTCTGGCCAAGGCTAAGTCAGTCAGGAATGATAGTAATGCCTCTGTGCTAACATATTTAAGAAAGGACGAAAAAAATTTATGGGGCAGATGGAGACGGCAGCCAGAGAAGAGCAGAGTGAGAACATGTGAACAACAATGCAGACACCAAGGTCAATGCAGAAGGAGGGGCAGGAAGTGCTCCAGATGCTGGAGCTGAGGTTCCCCTGCAGCCTGTGGTGAAGACCATGGTGAAGAAGCTGTGCCCCTGCAGCCCACAGAGAAAAACAGGGGTGCAGAGATTCACCTGCAGCCCACGGAGGAGACCCACACCAGAGCAGGTGGATGCCTAAAAGAGGCTGTGACTCCATGGGAAGCCCATGTTGGAGCAGGGTCCTGCTGACCCATGGGGAGAGGAGGAACCCCACGGGATGCAGAGGAAGGACTCCTCTCTCTAAGCAGTAGCAAAAACAATACCTGACATAATCTCTATTCTCCATCTCCCTGCACAGCTTGAAGTGGGGAGAAGGTAGAACTTGGAAGGTGAGAGGTGTGGGGAAGGTGACTTTAAGACTTGTGTTACTTCTTATTCTCAAACTCTGATTGTGTTAGTAATAAATTTAACTAATATCGCCACCTGCAGTCTGTTTTGCCCGTGATGGTGATCAGTAAGGTGTCTCTCCTGGCCCTTATTACAAACCATCAACCCTTTGTTATTTTTTCCCTCCTCTGTCCAGTTGCAGAGGAGNAGCAAAAACAATACCTGACATAATCTCTATTCTCCATCTCCCTGCACAGCTTGAAGTGGGGAGAAGGTAGAACTTGGAAGGTGAGAGGTGTGGGGAAGGTGACTTTAAGACTTGTGTTACTTCTTATTCTCAAACTCTGATTGTGTTAGTAATAAATTTAACTAATATCGCCACCTGCAGTCTGTTTTGCCCGTGATGGTGATCAGTAAGGTGTCTCTCCTGGCCCTTATTACAAACCATCAACCCTTTGTTATTTTTTCCCTCCTCTGTCCAGTTGCAGAGGAGAGTGAGAGAGTGGCTTTAATGGGTACCCGGCATCCGGTAAGGGTTAACCTGCTACTGGTAGGGCATACAGAGTAAACTGCAGCAAGTCTCCTTGCTCTTTCAATATGCTAAATCCAAAGTTTAAATAAAAATAGTATTCCAGTAGCTAAATGCAAACATGAAGAACACCTAAAATTTCAGAAAATACAATGATAAAATGGTTACCAAATTGTTTTGAACACAAAATCCCTGTCTAAATAATTTCAGAAAAAGACACGAATTTGAAGGCTATAAGACCAAAACATATCTTCCCATGAATTAAAAAATGTGGCTTTATCTTACACTTCAGTTAATCTTGTCACTCTTTAACAAGGGATGTAATATTTTATATATTAAAATTCTCATAGCAGCTGGCAGGAGCTTTGCATGTGTCCCCAATGAGCTTTGCCTCTAAGAAATGGCTTTTTCAGCAGCAAGAACTCCATAAAGATTAGGGTGCTCTGAAATCAAGAGTTCTCAGCCATTTTCCTGTACGGATGGTCTTATTTTATGATAAAACCACCTTATTCTATATTAGCATAATCCATTCCTAAGACCACTCACAAAAATGAAGTGTCCATGAAAGGAGTTAATCAGGAATAGCTATTTCAATAATAACTCTCCATGCAGACAAGTCTTAGAATTGTTTATAGTAGAGATTTATTTACAGAAGCAGTACAAGGAATTAATATGAATCACCTAGATTTAATTAGGAAAACAAACAAACAAAACACCAAACAGGCAACATTTCAACCAAGAGAAAAAAAATGTTACAATCTCCGTTTTGTTGGTGCTGTTTCATTTGCCATTTTCATGCATTAAAACCCAATTTCATTTATGACTGAAATCTAACATTTGGAGAATACAATGAGGCACCCAAACCACACGGGACAATCTGAATGTGTTGAACAGAGTTGTTATTTACAAGTTCCATCTAGGCCAATTACTTGTCTAGGTTCACTGCCTGACCAAATCTGTGCCAGAAATAAGCACTCAGTAGAGAGATAATAACAGAAACATTTATGCCTCTCAGAGGAAGCCTTTTTTTTTTGAAAGAGCACAAGCTTGGAAAACTGCACAGAAAAGATTTTCTTCACATGTGCTTTAAAGCTTTGTACTTTTGCACCCTTCTTTTACCTGAAGACTTTGAACTGATCAGAGAACCAGAATGAAGGCATACCCAGTCATGAGAGGTTAAACCTGCTATAGGGACAAGCCACGAGCTTCTATACTTGCTGTAGGGTCATGTGTAGATAAGACATAGAAACAGGCTGATCTGCTCTCTCTCGTTTTCATTTCCATTTCTAAAGTCACAGTTGTATTAATTACACATTTGGCGATAATTAAAGTACTTGCAAGTACCCTTTCTAACTTACTCTGCATACCTCTGAGCACAGGATCCAATATGCCAAGTGCAAGGCTTTGCTCTTCCGGATGAGAAGGTTGCCAGGTTGTCCACCACCACTGTAGGTAGGAGTCTGGTATGGACATAAGCACACCAATTTCTGTAAGATACAGAAGGTAAATATGATTAAAAGTACAAATAATATTTTCCATGATATAATGATACATTATATTTAAATGGGAAAGTTAAACTCATAAATTAAGGATGGAAGTAATTATGAAAATTAAGTTTGTTCTCTCAGATTGCCAATGTTGTCTTGGGCAATTACTTAATCTTTGTGCTTCAGCAAAGAAAATAGAGAAGCATTTCTCCATCTCTACATACATTTATATTGCAAATCTAAATTTTTCTTTGTAAATGTTTGTCGAACTCCAAGTACAAAGAAGCTTTTTTAGACAGCAATAAGGGCAGGTCTTAAAATACACATACATTTCAGACTAGAGAAACTCTTCATCCAGAATTCAAAGGTAAGGTTTTTAATCCCCCATAGTTTTCATTTTACAAAGAGACATTTCTACTGTTTCTCCCTTTCCCCAGCAGTACCCTGAGTACATGTGGGACATGTTTTGTAGTGCAGTGTGAGGTCAAAGCCACACAGAGCAAAAACATGTCATAGCCTCACACTTGCCTATGCCACAAAGTCACATACAAAATGATCAAAATCTAGATGACTGCAGAACAGGTTGCTGGAGCCGACAGGTGAAAGATCAGGTTTATTGGTTTTACTAAAAAGGTTTCTAAGGACATTGCAAGAAAATGCAAACTGTTAAATTGTATTTTGAAAGCAGGCACTTAGTGGAAGCTACAGCAGAGAACAGAATTAAGTAGAAATTATAAGTTGGATAATGGCTCAGACAGATTTGAATAGGAATATTAGACCATAGAAATCTATTGGCCTTCTTTGACTCAGAATCAGGTAAAGGTGTGATTCTTAGATTCTTGCTTTTGGCAAGGTCACACACCAAATCACAGGGCAGAGATGAAAGCAATCTGTAACATAGTAAGAAGATAAATCCTGTTATAGAGAAATAAAGCGTTAAAGCAGTGATATTGATGACTAGCTAGCTTTCTCATGATACATCTTATCAGCACAATCCCACATGAATCTGTAATGGGCACTATATTTATTAATTTGGGAGGGGAGTAAGTTAAAAAGGAAATGACAGAGATATACAGAACTATACAAATTAATTTTGTGTAGTGAACAAAGTGGATCTTAAAGAATTGAAGAAATCTCATGGTATTGAGTTTCCAACTAACTAGATGTCAAGGTCTGGGTCTTCTAGTACAGAGTCAGTTGCAAATAAAGACAGCCTTATACAGACATATTACTACCTAAATTAGTTACCATCAGGCTAAAAACAAAACAAAATTAGAGTAATTGTGATTGGCTCTTTAAATAGGTCAATTTAGTATTTTGTATTAAATAAACTAGGAAATCAAATACATGAAATTATTAGGAAAGGACTAGAGGACAAACAGAAATAACCACTATTTTCAGTACATCAATTCCTTGTTGCTGTATATGAGTTTATGGCTAATTTCAATACAGAATCCTGTTTGTTCCTACATCCTAGAGAAAGGTGAAGGAAAAAATACAATTAGAAGAACAGGAGGGCTAGGAAGTAATAGAACTCATTATTCAGTTGGCCTTGTTGATGACAAAGAGGAATCAAAACAAAACAAGTCTAAACTTAAATGGAAAAAAAAAAGGGCCAGGGTGGTCTTTCCACATAGACCATGCCTAATTTGGAAGTTTGGGAAGCCAAAATGGATTTTTAAAAGCAGTAAAATGATTTAATAAAAAACCAAACATCCACTAGAGTATTGTTGGTTGTGGGTTTTTTTAAACATAACAGTGTAACTATGACTTTTCTGTCTTGGGAAGTCCCCCAGCTGCAGACTGGAAGGCATCCTTACCTAGAGAAGTTGTAGATGCCCCATCCCTGCATGTGTTCAAGGCCAGGCTGGATGTAGCTCTAAGCAGCCTGGTCTAGTGAAAGGTGTCCCTGCCCACAGCAGGGGGTTTGGAACTAGATGATGAATCAAGTTCCTTCCAACCCAAACTATTCCACAATCGTATGATCCCCAATAAAGAATTATTGCATTTCTGCTTGTGGAGCAAATGGCTGTTTGGCCTAGCACAGATTTTTTTTATCTCTTAGTACAGTCTGTCTCGGGATCATACATTATTCCCTTAATATAGTATATAATCTTTTTAATTGGCAAATTTGTGACAAGACATTGTTTCAGGTTTTGGGCTGGTGGACCTGTAAATAATATTCCATAAAAATATTTGCTTACAAAAACTTAGAGTTCACTTGTTTTGTTGCTAACATTTTTTTCCAATTGTAGCAGTTCTGTATTTCATAATACAGTAGGGAAATATATATTTACCCCTGAAATCACTATCTTGCTTATAGGCTCCTTACAATGGAAATAGAAATACAATTAGGACCAGATTAGTTCCATTTACTTAAGTGGTATTAGGACAGATTTAGACTGCTTCAAACATGAAAAACAGCACAAAACACAAAATAGTATCAGTACCTATACTTAAGTGATTGCTTTTTTCTACTGAGATCCTGCCAGTCCACACACATGAAGCTCAGCAGTGCTATACTTGGAAAATGATTCCAGAGAAAACATTGTAATAAGGTAGAAAGTAAGATGCTAAGTGAGGCCCAACAGACTCGACCTGGCAATCTCCCTCCTGCCAGTATTGCAGTGCTTCTTTCCGCAGTACATATTGTTTAATTCATGAACAACGTGTTTCATATAAAACTGGCTTTTATTGAGTCCCTTTGATCTGATTTTGCTCACCCACTGTCTACTTCCTTGAGAGTTTTCATTAAGATAATATTTCTTTTTAATTGGGTATAAAAAGGCTGTGCTTTTTCTTGGTGCTTCCTTTATGTTTCATCTCCTCTAGGTATAGCCTTTTGTCTGTGTGTATTAATTAGAGACCTCATGAATAAATATTTGCTAAAAGTTAAATGCAGCTATCAAACATAATCAAAGATTAGATTCTCTCCTCACTTCCTCTGTGGAAGTCAGGAGCAACTGTATGCAAGTTTGAGGCACATAAAATTGGCAGAATCAAAAGGGGAATTAAGTCTTCTGAGTTTTACAGAGAAATAATGAATTTACTCACACCACCCCTCTGGTTAGGGCACATGGACTTTACAATCTCTTGTAGGAGGTAGGGACTAGCAGTAGTAACTAAATAATAATGGTATTTACAGGTAAATCAGGGAGTAAGCTGGAGAAAAACCTCATAGCTGCATCCATTCCAGCATATGCCTGCAGTAGCAAGGATTAGGGGCCCTCCTCCTGCCAAATGACCCTTTGCTAGGAAGGCAGCTCTTCCATGGAGCTCCCTCACTGAGCATCAAGGAGGAACAAGAGTAGGGATTCTTCCCAATAGAAGGAGAGAGGCAACCACATAATTCATGCACTGACCTCACCAGCAGCACCAGAGACCAGCAGTGAAGGAACAAAAAGATCAGCTAGTAGCACAGCAAGTACCAAGTGACAAGACAAGTCCAAGAGACTGCTAGAGGCAAGCTCTTTTATAAGGCTCAAACCTGGGCTCAAGTGGAGCCCTGGTCCATGAGTGTAGAGGCTACAGGTGAGGCTGCTTAGGATCATCAAGGTTTGTTATTTTACCCAGGGCACTAGTGCTGAGCAACTGTATTTTTTTCTTCGAAGTACAGCACAGAGATTAAAAAATAAAGATGAAAAAATCTATCAGCATATGAAAGGGATATTAAATATTTTTCTCAGCAGATGCAGAAAGTGATCCTGGCCAGACTGACAGCGATCTTTTCAGAAGGAGCTCTAAGTATGGGGGTTTGCTTATAATTTAGTCTTGGTATGGAGAATGTGAACATCTAAATTCCTAAATAATTCTCAGCAATTAACTGATGCCATATGAAGTCTGGGCAGAAGACATCTGAAGCAATAATACCACCTCACGCAGTTATGCGGTACCAGGTCTTCTTTACTGTTGCACATTATCTGTCTGGGAAATGAGGAGCTAACACCTTGGGCCGCTTGGTGCTAACCTTCCCATCTCTGCAAATCAAGAACCTAAATATAGGAGTCAGGTTTTAAGATCTAGGCTGCAATGAGCGAGGGGTGAGGTTAGGATCTGAGCTTGTGACTTCATAGCTGTGCTTTACCCTTGCATGTAAATCCTATAGTTTGCCAGAGAAAGGGATTAAGCAGAAGACATAATAATGTTGCCAGTGACAACCTTTTCTGCAATGCACATGACTGGGGTATGGTTTTGCTAACTGAAGGCCATTGCTCAGGTATAAACATGAGCAAACATGTTCAATAAAACAGGCACTTTAAAAAATCGCAAAAGACATGAAAGCCCTGGAATAGAGAGTCCAGTTAAAAATACCAACAAACAAATACCCCCCTTCAAAAGCCTTTTTAAAATCCATACTGTAAATCTCTTATTATTATTACTGAGAGTGGCTAGATTTGAAGAAACAGCTATTGGAAATTGCCCCTTTAGAGATGCCTTCCAAAGGAAGAGATATTATATTACATCCCGATTTAAGGGCTATTGTTTAAAGACACTCTGAACTCAGCCTCTAACTAACTAGCTTTTAACTAACTTGAGCAGATTGTTTCTATTTAAAATATTTTAAACTCATTGTTTCTACATGAGTGCAATGTCTGAAACTGTGGTTCTCACATGGCCTAGCAATCTTTGATCAGGCTAAATTAGAGGAAATATTCACAGCAAAAGAGCCCCTGGTGTGATTCATAATTAGGTTTATGCTACCAATGAAATAAGCTCATTAAGAGACGTTAAGAATGTAAATATAATTTTGAAATCAAATTGTCTGAAAAAATGTAGATTTGGAAATAGAAGATCAAGCGTGGCGGAAGAACTATGACAGACTGTGTTAATGCAAAGGCAGAACAGAAGAGAACTGATTTGCATAACAGGACTTTAAACCTGAAAATCCTCTTTACCCTCCCTGGAATAATTTATTCCAGATCATCAACACAGGCTTCTAACATGCAGATTTTGTTGAGAGCTGCAGGAACCTAGCATCTCCTTTGCATCGAGGCTGATTTCAACCAGGAAAGCTGTATCTAAAACCAAACCAAAACAAAATCGTCACAACATACACCAGAAATCCAGTTTGGAAGAGCCCAAGTGACAGATTTCATCCTCCTCTTGCATGTCTTGGCCTGGAACCCGCGCTGGTAGCAATGTGTGGGAGAGTTCTCAGGCCTTTGAACTAGTCTCTTTGATGTGGCATTTGCTGTGGTATTTCCACCTTGAATCACGGCACTGCCAGCGCACCTCCGCACCCAGTGTGGTTTCACTGGGCCCAGATGTGACGTCCCACCCTTTAAGGTGAAGGAAGCGTCTACACCGCGAAACAGGGCACAGTACTAAGGGCAGCGTCTGCTTCTGCTGGAACCAGCGAGCACAGCCCGGGCTTACGGCCATCGCCTGCTCCAAATCCTGAGCATCCTTGGAGGCTGCCCAGGCGGCTGGAACAAAGCGCCTACAAACCAGCAGGGACCCATTAGTGGGACCCAGACGGTGCCTTTAAGCCTGTCTTTAGCTTTTGGTATCAAGGCCTTCTGGTTCCGGGGACACTCGAGAGCCCGTAAGCCCCTCGTTGCTTCTCCGGCGCTCTGAAACCCCTCGCCGAACGCAGGCTCGGCCTCGGCGGCGGGGTGCGCTGCCGGGCACGGCCGGCAGGTGGCGGCCGCGGCCCGCGGAGCTGGCGGCGGTGCGGAGCTCGCGGGAGGCAGAGAGGGAGAATCGGGGGGGAATAAACGCGTTCAGCTCCAAAGAAGGAGCGCCGTGACTGCTGCTGTTGGTCTGGTCCACGACAGGGTTGTTTTGAGTGCGTTCGCAGTCAGTGGAAATGGGCCTGTTTTAGCCCCAGCGGGCTGTGAAGCCGTCCTCTCCCTGCTTAATGTTGCTGCTGAAAAGCAAAGTACAATTTGCACTAATACCAAAAAAATTATGGTTATTTTAGGGTGGGAGGAAGTATATGAGACTGCAAGGACCCCTTCCACAGGAAATGTTCCCTGTAAACTGTTTTTTGGGTACATTGCCGAGAAAAAAAACAAACCTCACAAAACCTGCTGGCTGTACCTGCACGTGATTTCTTCCACTTGCTTGTAAGCACAGATCCTTGTGAGCAGTCCTAAAACCGACCCAAAAGAATGCCAATAGCACTGGGGACACAGAGGGTACAGAACTTGGTCTGCCCCCTTCATATTATATCTGAAAATTACTTCTTTTTGTCTGTAAATAAATTAGATTGCCTGGCTTTTAATAGAAATGCTATTGAATCAGCCCAGCTGAGCATTGCTGAATCACGAAAATGAGATTATTGTGTTGCTGAAGGAATAAAAAAGGACCCGGAGCTTGCTGTTGTCAAAGTCCATGCCCAGCTTGATAGTTGTGCATAGTTCATGTTATATGCAGCTTATTTGTATTTTGTAGAATTGATTATGAAATACTAATCTTGATTCTACACCTGTTTTCATTTTGTATTGTGCTTTACACATGAGAAAAGAAGATGTAGAAAGATGCTACAAGCACTTGGAGCCAGACATGCCTTGTGAGGAGAAACTGAAGGATTAGGGCTTGATCAGGCTGGGGAAGGGAGGACTTGGTGGGCAACCAACAGGAGCCTCCCCAGCCCTGCACTGGGGCTGGAGCACGGCTATTCCCAGCAGTACAGAGCAGAAGGGCGAGAAACAACAATGAAAAAAAAGGTAAGTTCAGATTGAGTATGAGGAATGTGTTCCTCCTAAGTATACCAAAGCCCAGATCAAGGGTCTGTATCAAGGCTCAGAGAGGTTGTGTAATCTCCAACCCAGAGTGTGGAGCTCAATATCCAATCCAGATCAAGCCCAAGCAACTTCGTCTAATCTCACACCTGGCCCTGCTGTGGACAGGAGCTCCCTTCCAACCTGACTGATCCTGCGTGTCTGTGAATTTATGGTCTTGCTTCCATATCTATCTCCTTTTGGTGATATGATTGTTCTTCTGAAAGTAGGTAGGTTAAGTGCATTCACACATAAACCCTGTATTAACATGGTGTGGAAGAAATCCATTCTTTGGAGTTTGTTTGTTTTGTTCTGTTTTTAAGCTAGAATCTTTCCAAGTCTGAAAGACTGTTATGTGAAGATCAGAGTATAGAGATTGTATAAAAGTACATTGCTGTGATATAGTTTCAATTTGCTTTAAACAACCTGCCAAATTGGATGAGGAGAGATAATGTTGATTGACATAATGTAAACACTCAGATTATAAAGATAGAAAGTACCCACACACAGTTTTTTTGCTATTGCATGAGAGACCAGGTTTTAGCAACTTCCTTTGAATTCCACTAGGTGACTACAGAGACGTCTCACATTTTTGATACTAGTGATATGGTAAATTCTGTACCTATAGGTAATCTTTCAAAAATATAAGCTCTGTTTCAAAGAAAAATTATAAACCAGCACCAAAATCTGATTTTTAGGTTCAATGCTTGGCTTCCTCTGCTCTGAAATGTACAAATCTCAGCTGAAATAAAAATTCAGTACTCAGTGGAGACTGACCATAAAAAAATCAAATAGGGAAATGCGTTTTACATTCTGATTGGAATGGAAAAAGCTCTAAAAGGTGCATTTGATATGCAATATAATATAGAATGTGATGGCAAAGTATGTTATAGGATATGTTTTTATTCCTGAGAAAATGCTGACTTGTTGACACTGAAATAATAGGTGTCAAATAATTGTTTAATGTTTTTGTTTCAGGACTCAGTGTCCTGACATTTTGTCCTGTCAATTACAAAACACAAATTCTTCTCTCGTCATTCATTTCCTTTTTTTGTATGTACAGTGCTGAAGCCTTGGACTGTGAGCAGCCTCTTTGTTTCATCCAAGTTTTTATTTACCCTGTGCTACAAAAATTTATTCACAATTTCCACTTACCTAGCACTTCACCAATCTGTTTTACCATTTAGAGAGCTCTCTTATTGCAAATTGGATCAGCTTGTTTAGACCTGATCTCTCACTCTGTACTCAGAGCTCTTTAAAACAACCAAACTTTTCCAGATAGAATCTAGACTTTTGAGAAGACATCCATTAATCTTCCTGAGAATCATCCAGTAAAACATACTTGGAAGGCCCTACAAACTGCTCTTTAAAAGGGTCTTAATTCTGCATTTTCTTCTCTGGAATATAAATTTATTTTCTAATATATTTCTCAATATATTTTCTAAATTTATTTATTTATTTTCTAACATTTTTTCTCATTGATTCAAAATTCATTAAGGCAGTTCTGGTGTAGTTTACTTCTAGTGCTTCTCAGACCTTCAGTGGTACTGGTTTGGTTTTCATTGCTTTGTTAGTCCTTTTGAAATCTACAGAAAAGGAGATTGCAATGTGTCAGTGATGGCTTCTCCACTTTGAGAAACATAAAAAAAAGCACATTTATAAGAGACAAGACCAAAATATAAAAAATATGATCTGTTGCAGTGAATGTTGTTCTTCAGTCTGTTCAAAGTGTTTTTCTGAGTAGCTCCTCTTTTCTTATTTACCTTCCTTAAATGGTTGCCAGTTTCTGTGTACCTGATTTGGTGCTTAATCATGCAGATGTGTATCTTACACTGTCACTGATTGATCTTTGGGGGTTCTTGAACTAAAAGGGTCTGAGCCAAAGTCCATCAAATTCGAGGTGATTTTTTTCCATGACTGATGGTGTTGCTTACCAGGAGTGTGGTACAGAATAGAAGCTTTGAGATTTGGCAGAAAAAATATCATCTGAAACACTTGCATTCTCTAACTGACAATACAGACAAAGCCTTTGGAAAACATATGGAGACACCTTGCTGCTGTCCTCTTACTTGACAGGTCTATTCTAGAATTAGTGCCAGTTTTCTAAAACACAGATTATATTCAGATTTGTAAAAATGCTTATTTTCTGTGCAGACCTGAGCTCTTTCTGGTGTACCTTAAATGAAATGCAGCCGAGAGTTGAATATTTGCAGTGGCTGGGAGGTAAATCCTAACACTGCATCCAGTTTGCTACAGTAATCCCAATCTATGCAGAGGGGTGCATTGACATTTTAGGGATGGAAAAGAGTCTGTTCCTAATTCTTTTTGTTCCCAATCCTTGCTGTTCCCGTGGCAGATGAAACAAAGAACAAGAGCAAAGATAACCATGAGCATCAATGCAATAGTTAGTGTAATGGTGAACAAAACCCCTTCTTATCATCTTTAAAAAAAAGTCAGAAGTCATCTGTATAGTGGTGCCTCATCTGAATCTGTTCACAGAAGACCTAAATAACAAGACTCTGAGGAGGATAAGTATTTCTTGAGAGTCTCAAAAGCAGCCTTAGTGGAGAAGTGATTTTCTTTTTCCAGTGTTACATTTTCTGTGCCACTGAAAAAAGTCTGTCATGACTCCATTTAGCCATCACTGCCATTTGCTATAGTCTTTAGGACTGCAACGGGGGTAACACTGAGCTCAGCGTGCGTAGGAAAGTTGGATTGTGGGCTTCCAGCCAAGCAACAGAAATATATTCAAGACTCTCCTGGAGCTTATTGCAAAGATCTTCTGCATGGATGGAATACAACATTCTGGGGGCAAAACTTGTCAAACATCCCCTGACATGGAGCCACCAAGGCAACCTAAGGCCAGTGTAAGAGCTTCCTCCTTCCAGCTCACATTGAATTCACCTAATGAAGCAGAAACCTAAGCCATGCATGACTGTAATTTTCGTAAACACACAGTGATGCAAAATCTTAAGAAATTGATTAAAAAATTGTTCTCTCTGCTCCATTAAAAAGTGGCATGATGAAAAGAGACTGTGAACCTTGCATTAACTAGGCAGTTAAATCAAATTTCTACGTATCTGAACCATCTGCTGATCTTAGCCATTCATTTTAATTTGTCAATACACTAGAATTGTACCAAGCTGATACAGGCAAAAGCAATTTCTGTGGAGAAATGCAGATGTCTGCTCATGAGAATGAAATATTTCAGCACTCCTATCACATGTGACAGCTGAGCAAATCTGTCCCTGGTGCTGACTTCATTAAACACTTCTGTGCTTTGTAATAGAATACTGTCACCTCACCAGTGCCCAAGATAATAGCAGAGAAAGTCTATAAAGACCTCAGTTGATTCATGATAACTGGAAAAGGTGTAAAATACACATACTGTGAGAAAAAAAGTAATGTGGAGCCATCCAACAATGCAGAGATACTGTGGTTAATTTACAGCCTAAATTAATCCCTCATATTCAGGAGCTACCTTGAACAGTAACTAATAAAAAAGGGTTTGGAATGGAAAAATGAGTGTGCTAGTCTTAGGACTCCACCTCAGATTTACTCTGCACCACTGTTATTTAAGCTGAAATATTGCAATTGTCTCTCTCCTGAGAGATATGAATATGAAAAATATGTTTCTCAAATGAACTCAATTGAAAAGATTGTATCATAAATTCTCTTCTCTGACATCATATTACTAGATTTAATGTCATTGAATTTTGGAAAAACTCTCTCTTTAGTTTTCCAGCATTTCTTTATTCACTGATATGGATTGCATGAAACTCTGCAGATAGGTAGAAATTAAAAAAAAAATCATATTTGTAGATACATTAAGTCTTAAATTTTAGGGCTTAAAATGAATTCATTACTAGAAGTGAAGAAAAGAATTTTCCTTTAGCTCAGGCCATTCCAGATGTGCTTCCTATGAAGTTTTCTTATCCTCCTGAAAGCTTGGTTTAGACCCTGCAGAATCAGGGATATCCTGCAGAAGCAGGGATACCTCCTCAGAGAAAACACTCTCCTGCAATGTTTCGAGAGCAAGTAGCTACAAATTATATACTCCTGTACCCATTCTAAGGCTAAGTATAAAGTTGCTCCTCTGTGAAAGAACAGGATTGTCATGCCAGTGAAGAATAAGGAAGAATTTAGATGTTTTAAAGATAAGGATATGCCAAATATTTAGTCCTTATAATACTACATCAGGATGTGATATAGAGAGCCTCAAAGCCATGGTTCATGTTATTAGCAGTAGAATCTTGGATCTGGAGCCTTTAGACCTGCTGACTGTACTTCTCATTGGGTGGCTGCCTGTTGCAGTATGTTTCTGCTCCCAGAATTTCTACTGGAATTTTAAAAGACAATCTGAGATGAGTTTTAAAAATAAAGTCATGTTCTTTGGCAAATATGGTTCTATTTCAGCAGTAAAAGAATTCTGCCAGTTCTAACTGTGCATTTCTTTCAATAAAAAGAAACAGAAACTTGTCAGAACCCTAAGGGCACCTGTGAGTCTTGACCAGCCTGACCTGGAGCCTCCATCCACGCAGCCTACCCAAGGGCTCAGGAGCCTCATTGAAGTTTACCCCAGGGCTACATTGTACCTGTGCCAATCCTAACCTGCAGGCTGACATCCTGGCCTAAGTTTGACTTTGCCCCGTGACCATGGACTTGCCCTGTGATCACTAGGCTGTATCTCTCCCTAGTCACCATCACCAGGCCTGATCCTGACTTGCTGATTTGCCCTCTCAGCTTCATCTTGGCACTTGGCATCAACATGGCTGTGCCTGGTGATTTGGACACTTGGGTGATGCTAGTTGCCACATCTGGATGTGTCCTGCCTGCCCTGCTTTGGTGGATGTCAGAAATAGTCTTCAGGTGCAAACTTTGAAAACCTATTAAATACTTCCAAGTCATGCTCTTTTGACATTTTGATTTTAATTTTTCAAAAATAGAATGAATCAGAAATTTTTCCTGAGTTCTGGTATGCATGTGATAAGTACATATAGTATTTCCCCAGATAATCTAGGGAATAGATAGCAAGGGAATTATCTTTTAATTAAGCCATTCTGACCTCCTACAGAAAGTGGTATTTGGGTAATTAAGCTTGTACAATGGGCACGTATTGTACCTTGTGGGTAATCTGACAGCCCTGGAGACATTAACAAAGCATATGTATTGGTATTTTTTAAATTATAAATGTATTCAAAATAAATACTCATTTTTGTTTATTTTCCTTTCTCTTGGCTCTCACTGATCTCCCTCTATTGTTCCTTCTAGATGGAGCCTCTTAACATCAGCATCTCTGCACATATGTTAGCACAATGGGTTGCCATAAAGAATTACAGAGTCGTGCAGCTCCTACAAGGTCACTCAGAAATTCTAGTTGGAATACAGACTATAACCAAAGAGATGCTTTAATTCAAAGTGAATTCAAAAAGCAAACAGTGCCTCCAAATTTCCTCACACGTAGTACACTCTACAACTGTGGAATCTGCTACTGAGTCGTTCATGCTGTGATCAGGCTTCAAATGAGTAAACCTTGAAGAAAGATGCATGTCTTTATGGGAAGTCTTACAGCATCTCTTTCACTTTATTTTAAATAAAGAGTAAAAAAAAATTAAAAGAAAAGATATGCTAGAAATAGATTTAGGGTATAGTCAATAACACCCACACATAATAAAGAAAAATGATTGTATTCCTATGCTTAGTTTCCCGACAGCAGCTTTTCAGGTGTTTCATAGCAGTGATTGGTAACAGTGACCACACTAGACTTGGCAATTTCTCATGCCTTTACTGAAAAGAATGAGTCACAAACAACTTTATTATTCCTCTGGGTCTAATTCTTTAGGAAAGGAAGATGGAATAGTGAAGTGACTTAAGTCTCAGTCCAAGCCAGTGCCAAATCTGGAAGAAAAGCTCAAAACACGTTAGGTGATTGTAAACACACTCGTACATAGTTGGAAGACGAGCCTTGTAGCGCAAGAATCTTAATGTGAAAAGGACTGAGCCACACCTGGAACTGTAGACATGTGCTAGACAGAGAGAGGTTACTGTAGCTCAGCAGTTTGAGAAAGAAAGTGGGGATTCAGCATTCTGTTTTATGTTGGGGTTTCATGCTGCTACACATTCCTATAACTTTGATATGCAACCCTGGCTTTATTGTTAACTTGCTCAATGGACTCAAATATGTATGTTGCACAGCAGGCTGCTCCTTGACCACTCATGAAATTAGATGCTGCTACCAAAACCAGGATTTGCCTATTTTGCCTCTCTGAAGTTGCAACCATATATCATTATGATAAATAAAATATGAGACTGTCTTTGTCAAAGACTGATTTTTTCCTATCTATATTTATATATTAAATAAAAGGTAAATAGAATACCTGCTGATTTACAGAGTTTTTCTGAAGATAAATTTCAGTGAAATACTGTTCTTGAAGAAAGCTGGAAAAGCTAAAGACCAAAGTTAGTGTGGATTAATATCTATTTTTATGGAGATTTAGTTACCAGTTCTCGTATAAAAGGAGAAACCAGAGAACTCGGGTTACCTCAAACACTACCCCACATGGCAGTAAGGTGTTGCCACAGATGACATTCACAACTGAAGGAACATGCTAGGAAAGCTGTCTGGGAAACACAGCTCCTTACTGGGATATCTACTCCCAGCAGAGGCAAAGAACTCCTTTTCTTTGGGCCTTTGCACATTACTACACTCATGGATGGTCCAAAACATGCTTCAGTCAATGGAAATCTTTTCTTTGAGTTAAAGGAACACTACATCCCAGCCATGTATAGCAAGATAATTGTAGGAATATTTCTGTGGAATGATTTATTCTCTTCTGTTTGAATTTGGATGCTAACATTAGAGAAAGTACTGTCAAAAGAAGAAATCTATATTCTGAAAGCCCACTCTCCATAAATACTGTGGGAAACAACCCATCCTTTGTGTCTTTCATTTTCTACCAGTATCTGATTATTTGTCAGCAATTAAGGGAAACTTGCAACATCTGCAAAGGCAGTATTAATATCCCCATTGAGAACTGAAAACACCGGGGAACAAAGAAAATAATTGAGTGTTCCAGAGCTATAAAACTAGACAGTACAGTTTGATATACTCTGTTATGCATAGCCATTATATGAGTTATACAGTTCTGAATGCACATTCACCTGCAACACCACTTTCCATAAATTTTTATCACGCAATAGAGTGTTTCAAGTTGTCAGACATCGATGCATTTTGTACATTTAATTGCTTGTGCTTTTCAATTCAGCAGAGAAGTTTACAAACACAATATTTTTAATAGATTCCAAATGAAATAGTACATTTGCAATTTCTTTTACCCACAAGAAAAGAAAGGAAAAAAATCAACAAAAGTTTACTGTGCATAAAACAGGAGGGCATCTATCGTAGTTCTTTGCTACTCATATATGATAATGACTTTCCTGTTGATTTTAACTACCCTGAGGAATAAAACATTACAGCATTTACTCTGTTACAAATGTATGGCTTTGTCTGAGTAAATGCTGCGGGTTTGGTCCCATTCTTGTTTAAGATGGTCTTTTTTAAGAAAATAATTTTACTGAAATTGTTAGGGCATCTGCCAGTTATTTCACTGGGAACAGGAAGATAACCATTCCTAAGCAGTACACAGGAAACAAGAAAAAATATGCAACTTACTTTCCCCTGGTAGTTTCAAAGCCAGATGGTTTGGAATTGGCATCCCGCTGGGTACTGGTGATACCAGTGCTGTGGGAGAACTGCTTGACAGATCTATTCCCTGTAGGTGTATCCTGGCTTGCAGTGACCCCTTGCTGGAGAGGGACCTCTCTAGGATTGCTCTGTACAGTTGTCCATTTGCTGCTAGATGAGCTTCCCATCTTAACTGTGTCAAAGTTGCCATCACTGTGTCCATTTGATTGGCTTGTAAGGGTAGATGTTGTAGGATTGGAAATTTTCTTCATTGCTTTCATTCCCAGAGTCTTGCTTGAAGGTGAAAAAGGAGGTCCCTCTGAGGCACTCACTTTGGCATCTTGGATTTCAGAATGGAGTGACTCCTCAATTATGGTCAAAGATGGAGTCAAGTCTGAATGAATTGTCTGGGTTTCAGCACCCTGTCCTGTGGTCCAGAGCTTCCCTGGAGTGTTAAAAGCAATGCTGACACTCTGTAAGTGCAATAGGAGCAGCAGCAAGATGATCTCCTTCATTCTGATGGTTTGTAAATACTACAAGTTATCTAACATTAATTTCCCAAATGAGAAATCCTGCAGCTTCTCCGTCCTCCTGAGCTGCTGCTCATATAGTGAGCCTACACAGAGGATGCCCTGACAGGCTTTATTTTTGCAGAAAGGAAACAGGTTTTGGTGTTTCAAAACTGACTGAGGAAGCCTGGTTTCCTGTTTCTGTGGATTCCTCTTCAACTTGTGACCCCCTTGGAGAGTGAGAGCCTGGCAGCCTATATGGGAGGAAAAAAGAAGTTCCTGCAGAAGGCACAGGATAAAGATTAATGGCACAACAGAAATGTGGAAAAATACGTACTTTGAATTAATCCTTAGGGATAAACCCTGAAATTATTAGATAATTTTCCTTTCGCATGTACAGGTACAGAGAAGTGACTTGTCACAAGTCCCCTTTGGATAGTTCATAATTGTGACTTTCTTACTGAAAAAGATTTGGCAAAATTGGTGTGCTACATAAAGATGAATATTTGCTGTATCTTCTCTTTTTTTTGAAATGTTTAAGAACACTGCTGCCAACAGTTCACACTGTATCAACGGTTGTACCACAAGCCTTTGAATATAATCATTTACCTGTAGTCATTGGCCATTTGTGCCTCATCCCGTTTCTATAACCAATAATGATGGATTGATGGGCTGAGGCCACCTGCATGAGGTTCAACAAGCCAAGTGCTGAGTCTGGCACTTCAGCCACAACAACCCCAGGCAGTGCTGCAGGCTGAGAGAGTGGCTGGGAAGCTGCCTGGCAGAAAAGGACCGGGGGTGATGATCTATGGCCAACTGCACATGGGCCAGCAGTGTGCCCAAGCGGCCAAGAAGGCCAGTGGCATCCTGGCCTGTATCAAAAGTAGTGAGCTTTCCCTCTGTACTTCACGCTGGTGAGGCCACAGCTCAAATGCTGTGTTCAGTTTTGAGCCCCTTACTCCAAGAAAGACATTGAGGAGGTGGAGTGTGTCCAGAGAAGGGCAACGAAGCTGGTGAAGGGTCTAGAGGACAAGCCTCGTGAGGAGCAGCTGAGGGAGCAGGGACTGCTTAGCCTGGAGAAAAGGAGGCTCAGAGGAGACTTTATTGCTCTCTACAACTACCTGAAAGCAGTTGTAGCAAGGTGGGAGTTGGTCTCTTTTCTCGGAAAACTAGCAAGAGAACAAGAGGGAAAGGGCACAAACTGCAGCAGAGGAGGTTCAGATTGGACATTGAAAAGAACTTCTTTACTAAAAAGATGGTTGAGCATTGGAATGGGATGCACGGGAAGGTGGTGGAATTATCCCTGGAAATGTTCAAGAAACAACTGGACACGGCATTTAGTGCTATGTTCTAGTGAACATGATGATGTTCAGTCAAAGATTGGACTTGATGGTCTTGGAGGTCTTTTGCAACCTTTATGATTCTATGATTCTCTATTCAGTATAGAGAGTACAGAAAGTTTTTTACACTGTAAGGGTGAATGAATAATGAAGCAAGTTAGACAGTGAGGTTGCTGATTCTCCATGCCTGGACATACTGAAAACTCAACCAGACAAGACCCTGAATAATGTGAACTAAGTCCTGCTTAGAGTTGGGTCTTGAATGAGATGATCTTTGGGTGTCCTTTCCAATGTATATTACTCTATGAAATTATGCTTAGTAGTTGGAAGGTTGAACACTGAAGTCAAGAAAGAGGAGATGAAATCTTTCCTCCCCTACTGCCATTCTCCAGCTGTCTGAGACTAAGGATGGTTAGTTTCTTGTCGAAGGAAAAGAAAGGGAAAAGGTAACTGCTGAAGAAATTGCATAGAGAAATATAACGTGAAATTTTAAAGTAGGTACAAAGCAGCAACAGAACAGACCTGTGAGGAATCATATGGATCTGAGAAACCATTGCCAACTGGTTCAAAAAGCCTCTGGACATTAGCACAAGTGTTGTATTCTTCTGTTTTATTGTCTCAGTAAAGCATAGGCTTCCGTGTAAGTAAAATGGATCCAATTTTATGATACCACACTTTAGAAAACATACTCAGTTGTGCTCCCTTTTTTGAGATTTTATATCCCCTCTGTTTTTCTTATTCGTAGTGAAAATCTGTAAACGACCTTTGAATGTAGGACACGGGAGACAAACTAATGAGCAATTTAATTTAAAGACTAACATAAGGTATTCCATGTTAGGGCTTATCTTTTTGAGCTTTCTATTTGTGATTTTGAATCGAGACCATTACCTGAATTAGCATTTGGCATCCCATAATTTTTAGAAATCCCAGGACAAAATGAAGGGTAAATTAGTGCTGATCATGTTTGCAAATTAAACACAAGCTGACTTAAAAAAATAAATAAATCACAGCAGCTGCATGCTGTGTTTATTTATGCAGTAAAAGAGCTAATAGTAAACAAAGCTTGGATTCTGCTTTGAGTTACTCCACTGCAAGTGTTCATTCTCCCTCTAAATTCAGAGAAGCAACTGCAGATTTCCACTAGTGCAGAAAAAAGCAGTGTAGAAGGGTCTGGCTTTTGGTGGCTTGTAGATTTCATTACAGCAGTGTTTATTTCCCTGTCTGAATACTCCAAAATGAAAATTTATTGTTAATATGATTTTATTAGTACACGACTGGGCTGTAGATTAAAAGATAAAATTGTTTGAAGCCATTTTTATTTAACAAAGCAATTTTGGCACTGTAAGAAACTCAGGATATCCATTTTCAGATTGCTGTGTGCTGGATCTGAATCCCATGGTCATTATAGATCGTATTTCAGCATTTGTTCACATCCAAGTGCTGCTAGTCTTGGTGCAAACTGAACCTAGGAAAAGATCAGCATTTGGATGCATTTGGTAAAACTTAGGTAAAAATAGGTTCAAAATTATCCTGAAAACTCCCACTTGATATGCTGCTTTTTCCCTTAAGCATAAATTCATAGGTGCCACCCTTTTCATAGTAGTTGTGCATCAGTGTTACTGAGATCCCTATATGTTGTGCTGGCCTCATGGGCTTTTCTTTGAAATTTTAAAAATTGACCTTGAAGCAGAAGCTGGATCTCAATTTTCCATTCTGTATTAAGTGTCCATCTCAGAGTCTACACTCATGCTTGCTGTTGGACACATATTCTTTCACTCAGTGAGTCTTAACTTCTGTAGGTATGGGTATGGGCGCATTCATCAGGAGGGATGGAGAGTGTCTCATTTCACACGAGACCAAAAAATGGTAAAAGAAGCAGTTTTCTGTGAGGTAGAAATGGAGTCTAAAAATACAACTGCACTCCTGGGGGGCATTGAAATCACCAGACTACATTGCTTGAAAGAGCAGCACCTGTTATCCCTGTTTGGCATTGTGGAAGAAAGAAAAGTATTTATTTTCACAGTCAGGCTGTGGTTCTTCAGATAAGGCAAATACTTTACTGATGCCTGATTAAGTTGGCCAAAGGTTATGATTATAGAAACAGTTTTATATTTAACATCCGCTAATGGCACACACTCAGCATTGTGACTTCAGACAAATCCCTGAACATCTCACTGGAAAACTTGAACCATCTCCAGGAACTTTCAACTCTCTTAAAGCACTGTAAAGAGAGAATCAAGTTTGCTCTCTTCTAAGTTACCAGACTACATAGCTACCTTGGCAGAGCTACTGTTGATCCTCCAGATTATTCAATAATTTCTCTAAGTTCACCTTGGCTACCCAGCCACAGTCTGTCTCACAGCTCTCTCTCATCCTCAGTCTTTGGAGTTTACCAGTAAAAAAGCTATTCCCAGTCTTAGTCAATCCAAATCCATAGGGGTTGATCACCCCAGAACTATTTAGGCCAAGTACTGAACAACCAGATCTTCTTCTCTACCTATGCAGGCAACTACAGCAACAGCTGTAAAGCATTGCTCACACCATGGGCTGCGTGTCTGCTTAGCACCCAGGGTCATAAGTGATATGGCAAAAAAATGAGAATTTCTGAGTGTGAGTGTCATGACTTAACCCCAGACAGCGACCAAACACCGCGCAGCTGCTCACTCACTGCCCCACCAGTGTGACTGGGGTGAGACTCAGAAGGACAGAAAGTAGAAAACTTGCGGGTTGAGATAAGACACACAAGAAAAGCAAAACAAGGAATTAATTCCCTGCTTTCCATAGGCAGATAGGTGTTCAACCATCTCCAGAAGAGCAGGGCCCCATCAGGTATAACATTTACTTGGGAAGACAAACACCATCACTTCAAACCTCCCCTCTTCCTCCTTCTTCCATCCACTTTATGTATTGAGCATGATGCCATATGGCAAGGAATATCCCTTTGATCAGTTTAGGTCCCCTGTCCTAGCTGTGTTTCCTCCCAACTTCCTATGCACCACCCTGACAACATGGAAGCGTGAAAAGCAGAGGAGGCCTTGGTCCTACGTAAGCCCTGCTCAGCAATAACAAAAACTATATTTTCAACCCTGTGCTCAGCACAAATCCAAGACACAGCCCCACACTAGCCACTATGAAGAAAATTAACTCTACCCCAGCCAAAACCAGCAGAATGAGAAGGCTGTTTCGAATAGCACTTTATTCCACTGACGTACCTGCTGCTAGGAGAATTTGGCTTTCACTTACTACACATCAAACATGCTTATTTGACAAACACATTTGTATTTGACATAATTTCTTAGATTTCTTGCAGTGCCTCTCGGTACCATCTGAGCTGGCCCAGTGAAAAATCCGCTTTGTTTCCTTCTCTCATGTACACATGTACAGGACAGCACTAAAGACACAAAAATAGGCTCATCAGTATAAGAAGAAATCACTTATGTAATCATTCTACAATATTGCAGAAAAGTCTTATCAGTTTATATGAAGACCTTTAAATACCTTTATATCAAAAGAGAAAGTCTCTTTCTTGTCTTAATATTTCTTCTGTAAGCTCCAAAAGCATATTGAAGACTTCTGAGCAATTCCGAGTTCCCATACTTGTTTGGATTTGGTTTTGGTTTTTTTAAGAGCTCATATCCAACATGTATGGCTGGTTAGTATGAATTAAAAGAATACATTAAAAAATACGCTATCATGCTACATTATACTGGTTATAACAACTGTATACTTAGACAAGAATATTTCTCCATGTCTATCCAGGAACTTCAAATTTTATGTTTAAAATAAGACTCAATGAATTGATAAGTCTTCTTGAGTGTTTTTTTTTCTTTAATTGCATAATACAGACCACTGTGTCCCTGTCTAAAAAATAACTCCTTTGAATCTTAGTTTAGTCAGAAAAATAGTAACAGGAGAAATTGTTACTTTGTGCAGAAAGAACATAGTAGTAGAAGGATTTTCCAGTTAAAGGTCAGGATGTGAAGTTTGCATGGCTACAGCATGAATTCTTACAGATTGTGATGACTCAGCTGCAATCAGAATCTAGTTAAGGCAGAGTCATGTTCCATCATCACTAGGCAGACAAAATACCCTGCTGTATTTGAGTATACCTTTGCTGAACTATCATGTAATAGCTGTGGATTCAAAGGGTATTCCAATATATTCTTTTGCTTTGACTGTGGGTAAGTTTTAAGGCTTCAGAGAAACTTATGTAGTCTTTTACATACACTGTGGGAACGGTGGTAGTGATGAACGAGGTTACACTGTTTTGCTCTAACTTCAGCCTACCTTTAGGGCAAAACTGACATTAGGTAAATGGGAACTGGCAGTTGTCTGATTGCTTTAAACACCACCACTGTCACCCCCACCCCCTTCCCATGAGCTGTTTCTAGTGTTTCCTTTCTAGAAATGTCTTTGATAGGCAACTAAACCGAGGAGCACTAGGTTTTTCCTAGAGCAAATGAAGTAACTGATTGATGCCAAGCTCTCACTTCGGCCATTTCTTTCCCAGCATTGCCTCCCAGGTGTGATGGAGGCACTGGTCTTTGGTGAGCATTGTAGCCTCTTTCACTAGCTTCCAGGGGATGGTGCTAAAAGAATGCTTATATTATTCTAGAGACCAAACCATTCGCAATTGCCAAGAAATCAGCAAAAGACCTAGGACAGCAACAGTTACCTATATAACCTTTAAATCCAACTCTAAGTAAAGCTTGGCTTTACCTTCAAGAGAATCTGGCAAACTAGGGACTAAGCAGTGATGTCTCAAGGACAGAAACTTCCTAGATGCACTTTTCATCCATCTGATGGTGTAGAATTCCCATGCATCTCTGCTCCTGACAAAGCTTCATCAGCTATGAAAAACAAACCTGTGCTACTGATAAGCTCCCATGCTACCTCATTCCCTAGTGTATCAACCAGTAACATTCTGTGTAAACTAGAAGGAAGCCCGGGCTGTAACAAAATAAAAGAGAAGCAAAAATTTCCTCTGGTGCTAGCACAGATTCATGTCTGTGCTGAGGTGTTCTCTTGCAGCTGAAAGCTGCTCCAAAGTGGGTGATCAACTCTCCTGAGCAGTAGTGCTGCAAGAGCAGAATTACCTGAACTTTGGAAGCAGTCAAACCTCATGGCATACTTTATGGACAAGTCATCTAGTGCTGCTAATTCTTCTAGAGTGTGTATCATACCTGTTTTTCAGAGTCTAGTGCTAACAGACACCATTCAGGGTGTGTATCTATCTCCTTTGGCAAAAATGGTTGCTTGATTTTGTCCCCATCAGTAGGGATGAGAAGGGAGATCAGGATGCTTCCACTACACCACTGCTAGTAGTAAGATACCTGACTGAAGAGGAAAAGGGCATAAAAAAGAAAGGAAAATGATAAGAGGCAAAAAACAGAGAGATGGCAACTACAGGAGTAGTGGCAGTTACGGAAAGGGAACCCTATGCTAAAATTTGGATTTGCTATTTCAATTAAGATTTCTTAGGCCCAGGAAGACCTTTTAATGTCAAGCTTTTCCTTGTACAGGCGAGGCATAGAATTTCCAAAAGTTCTTTGAAAGAACTCCAGAATGAAGCACTGCTTTGTTTCTAGTGGGTCTCCAAAGAAGTACCTTTCCTCCCTTATACTGTGTCCCTGTGCCAGGATATAAAGAAACAGACAAATGTGTGAATGAAATATGCATCAGGGCTACTGCTGGTCTCACAAAAAATTAGGTGAGTGTCCACAGTGAGGTGAGAGCCCTCTCCACACTTGCTTTCTCCCTTCCTCTTCATTCCTTGTATTTCCTGACTATGGTAAAGAATGCCTAGGACATTTCAAAAGTAGCAACCAGAAATGATCCATGATTACCAAGCTAATAAAACTTACAAGCCCATCAAGATGCATGAGGAGCAGCCTACTTTTAGCCAGTTTGCTATGACTGCACGCTGCAAAAATCAGACTGAAGTCGATATTCCTCTCATCACTATGTTTCTTAAAACTGCTGTTTCCATGGCAAATATACAGACTTGGCTTTCTACAATCACACTCTTTAATCACTTTTCTTGTAGGTATATATTTCATGGGAAAACAGATTTCTTCTCCCCTGCCTTCTCCCCAACCCTCAAGAAGCTCAGTCTGGAGTGAGTCACAGATCCTTTAAAGGACAGTGAGAAGCCATTTGCTTCTTATTAATCAGAATGAACCTCGTGTAAGTTATGCAAAGAAAAAGTCTTTATAGACCCAATGAAGATAAAAATCTGCTATAAAAAGGCTGCATGTGATTTCCTGAGGCAACAGGAATTCTGCTCACAATATTTTGTTTTTCTGCATTTTGCTTTTTGGGGGCACCTCTGGTTGAGGCCAGAACTGAGGCCCCAGTGTTGCAACTGGTAGCATGCAGAGAGCTGTGAAGTTCTTCTGTTACTCATGAGCTATGGCCTCTTGCCAAACTCTTCCTGGGGCATTTGGAAAGGGTTAGTGGCATAGAAACCTAAAAGGGAAGGTGATAATACAGCTGTAGACTTCTCAGTATATACAAATTTAAATTTAGGTCTATCTGTAATTCTGTCTCCTAATTTTTGCTGTTGTGCTTGAAATTTGTCCAGGTTTAGTTGGATACACGACTTGAGCTTGTTGCTTTTCATAGGGTGGGTGTACGAACTGCATAGGAATAAATGTGTCAGTATCTAGCTGTAGCAATTCTTGTTGGATAATGGTGTTCCAGTTCAGCAGGGTGAGAATCTTGATTTGCCTGATGTTTCCCAACTGGCACCTCTGTGGTTTGAAGTGTATTGTATCAGGATATGGTAGTGTCTTAATTTCATTCACATATGACTCAGAGGTAAGTTGAGTCACAGAAATGAACAAGTTAGCTGCACATTTTCAGAGGATCTTTAAAAGTTTCTCTCTCTAGAGTGTAGAAGTCCCGTGTCAAAGAGTTTTTTCCTAGTTGGATTTTTAAGTAGATTTTTATGTGAGTAGGCTTAGTAGAAGAGCTGAGGATGTGGAATGCTTATACAAGAGATTAATCTGACTTGCAATGACTAGCTGGACTCAATTTTCAGTACTGATTTTGATTTAACTTGCTCAGTGTCTTTTATAGAATTTTCTTGATCATGTTGTTCTTCCTTTTCCCCTACTTAAGGAGATAGCTGGGGAACTGTGTTCCTTAAGGTAGAGCAAATTATGTCCAGATGTGACCAGTGATGTTGTGTTTTAGTTTTTTTTCAGTCGAAAAATGGTGTATTGACATGGAAAAAGCCATGGATTTGACAGAAAAGATATTCCAAACCAGCTGAAATTTACTTTTCAATGTAGCCTTGAACACAAGTTTCAAAATTATCTTTTTTACCCAGACTTAAAAATCTCACATTCAGCTACTACATAGAGCCATGTTTTGTTTTCCTGGAAACACTGATAATATGTAAAACTAATCTGTATTGAAGGCTTCTCAAAATTCTCTAATCTTGCAAGAGAAGGTTATTGCTCCAAGCTCTAGGAGTGAGCCCTCTGCTATTTACAATGAATTTTTTCCCATCATATGGAAAACAGATTTAAGAGACTTTTCTCTGGCTCATGCAATTAATTTTATTCCTAGAGAATTAGTTAGCAGTCTTGACATACCCTGGGAGAAAAAGAAAAGGAGAGCAACATAAACTTCTGTGTGTAATCTTGTATTTGAACAACTGTAGATTTTTTGCAGAGATTAATTTTTCCCTTAGAACAAAAAAAGTGAAAGAGGGCTTAGTAATGTGTGATGCAATGGTTGCTGCAGCTGGGAGTTTAGAGTTGGACTGGAGCCTGCAGTGGCTTCATTTAGAAAATGAGCTTAGGGAGCTGGTACTAAATATAAATTTATGTGTGCATGCTCACATATAGTAGCCATGACACAGTAAGTGCCAAATGAGTGCTTGTATAGGAAAGATCTCCCTTTCTTAGCTGTGTCAGTGGGAGGAAAACTGGAGGTTAACACATTGTCAAAGGAGGTCAAAGCAAGCAGTAACAGCCACCAGCAAATGATTTGAAATGGAAGAGTTGGACAGCCTCGTACCAAGTGTATAAGTGTGATTTTTTACTTTTCAAGCTACCTTTTTCTGGTTCAGATTTAAGACTGAATACCTGGAAGTATGCCAGTAAATCTACAAAATAGGTTGATTTCTTCTTTAAAAAATAGGAATAATAATACTTAAGCAAAGCATTTGGGGAGGGGGGGTTGTTGCATTTAGAAAAATCTCAAATTAATGAAATGTGTTTTTCATTGCCACACCAGTCACTACTGGTGAAAAGATTAAAGGGAAGTAAAAGGAAGAAAAGCAGATTGAATAACTAAGAAAAAGCTTTCAAAATAAAAATAAAAACAAAAAAAAATGTAAAATTTTTCTACTTTGTAAGGTGAGGATTCTGAATTTGAAAGCTTACTGTTAAACTTCTATTCTAGCTCTGCTACAGAGCTAAAATGGTGATGCATTGAGACTGATGTTTTTTCATGTGTAGCTGAATGGTAGGATCTGCTACCACCTCTTTTGGCAACTGAGGAATGTAAGACTGCAGTGTGACACACAGGACATTGTTCTTACCTGAGGTATTGCAACATGGGACTGTCTGATCTGTTTTCTGAAGGGACTTTAAATGCTCATGAAAAGACCAAACAGCTTCCTGAGCCTTGCCAGGAAGGCGCTAAGACACGCTCAAGCCCTCTGCACAATATTCAGACACTGAAAAAGAAATGAAAAAGACATTTTCCAAACATGAAACAACTGTGCCGTTCAAAATTGTCACCGGAGAAGCAAAGGGGCTTTGGAGTCATAACTACTTCAAATGCCCATTGTGAACCTCTCTTGGACTGGATCACTCGAAGGATTTGGAGTGAGCAAGGAGTGGCCTTCCCTTCCAGTTTAAACCTTAAGTCACCATTTTCCTTTCTAGAGGGAACATGAAATATCTGTTACAGAACGCCCTGGTATTTCACTACAAGTCATGTTGATGAGCTGTAAGAACCAGGATCTTTCACGGCCCTAGAAGCAACAGAGCAGCCACTGATTTAACCCATTGCATCTTGGCCTGGGACAGGGGTGACCTGGACTTCACATATTGCAGTGAATATCCTAGGTAAGAAAGGCCAAATAACTTTTCTACATGTTTTTAAATTCTTCCAATCTTATTTTAATAGTCAGAAATTTTGTCCTATTCTTTCAACACATGCAGAATTTCTTTCTCCAGCTTATCTTAGTGCATGTGTAAATGTCTTTCCACTCCTGGGGAATGCTGGACCTCTGAGACCTTTGGGGACAGTTTATTTCTATCTTCTCAACCTTTTTTTTTTTTTCCATACAGAGGAAGAGAAGTGAGATAAATGCTGCTCCTCCATTGTCTGTTTACCAAAAAGCATCTCTGGAGGATCTGGACTTGTTTTGGTTTCCCTGAAGCTTCATTTTAAGATTTTCATTGTAACAGCAATTAGTTAATGGCCAGGTAGCTATTACTGATCTTGTTTTACTTTTTGCTTAGATCTGTATAATTGTGTGACGTGGCATTTATTGTTATCTCTACTTACATACAGCAATAGCAAGTAGTTATTATGTGTAGAGTGGATTATCTATGACCCTCAAATGAAATGCAGTGTAGAGGACCCCAGGCATGGGATCAAACAAGGAACTTTAAAACACAGGTAAAGGATCATGTCAGCAAACCCATGACTATGACTAAGCACTGATCAATTTTTATAAATAAGATACAAATAGGTTATCAAAGGAAAGCAGCCTTAGCAACTGGCTAAAAACAGTTCTAGAGGTAAAGGAAGAGAACAAAGAATTAGTATGTAATGTATGTTAAACTCACAAATGAGGCTGTAATATGATATCACAGACCAAGGAAGAAAGAGCAGAGTGTAGACGCTGTTGCAAAACATAAAAATGAACCCAGATCCAACAGGACCTGAGTAAATAAAGGAGAATTAACGTCCTGCTCCTTCCAGAGAGAAGATGCTGGTTGTGCTGTAATTCCCTGCCCACGGCCTGAAGCTATCAGCCTTAATACCTAGAGGAGCAGTGCAAGGGTAAACCCAATACCAGAAAAAAGGGTAGTTCTGGGAAGTATGTGTATGTCCTTTTGAACTGTATTTCTTTTGAACTGTGTAAGTATCATTGCACCTGGACTAAAAATAGTTATTAAATGGCTTAGAGTTTCATTAAACTAAAAATAAGTTCTTGGTTTTGCATATAAGGTTGTGTTCCCTTTTTTGCTCATGAATTTGGAGCCTAATGGTGGGGAATTCAGACAATCTAGTCTTTTATATGGATGCATCAAACTGGTAATTCAATGCAGAGCAGAAACTGTACTGTGAGCAGGGAAAAACCCATTACTGTATGTCGCAGTCCAGCACAAGGCTTGACAGTAGCCTGGGACGTTAACAAGGGATGTTCCCAAATATTAAATGGGGAGTTTAATTGGATTAATTTCTGTAGAAGGACTTGCTGTCAATGACATGCAATTCTGGTGAAAATTCAAAGAAATTGTAACAGGGCAGGCCAGGCTCTGTCTGGCTTCCTGTGAAGCTCCATGTTTCTATAAAATGGATTGTATGGTCTGCTGACAAATACAGGCTTCACAAATTTATGAAGCACAGTAAAATGGAATGATTGATTGCTTATTACTGCCTTTCCAAACTGCTTGAACTGAGCAACACGTTTTTCTGTCATGTGGTGAGTTAGGGCCTAAGATGTGTGCTTATGTTTGTATGAGAGCTATGCTTACCCTCTGCAGTAATAAATTCTTCTCTATGAACCTTGTTTCAATTTCTGCACATTTTCAGTTGGTTTGCCACTGCCATCTATATTTTCTGAGTTTCAATCAGTCTTAAATGTTACTACCAAAATTTTGAGGATTTTTTAACAATGGAATGAAAGGTAACACAGCCAGCAGCCCGGTGCCTTTACACCAATGCGTGCAGTATGGGCAACAAACAGGAGGAGTTGGAAGCCATCATGCTGCTAGAAAGCTATGGACCTGGTTTCCATTACTGAAATTTGCTGGGATGAATCCCATGACTGAAGTGCAACTGTTGATGGCTACAAGCTATTCAGAAGAGACAGGGGAGGAAGGACAGACAGAGGTGGATTGATTGTGAAGAGTTGTCTCTGAAGAACAGCTGTAAGCAGGTCAGAAGGCTCTGAGTAAGAATCAGAGACTGAAAGCACAAAGGGAACACTGTAGTTGGTATCTGCTACAAGCCACCTGACCCAAGGGATGCCTATTGACAAAGCCTTCTTGCTCCATCTGCAGAAGGCATTGAACTCGTAAGCTGTTGTCCTGCTGAGAGACTTCAACCACCCAGATATCTGTTGGGAAAGTAGTATGGCAACTATTAGTTGTAGTAATAGGCAGTCCAGGAATCTTCTTCTACAGCAATGGCATAGAAACTGTATGATTTTTAAGGTTTTTTCCAACGCAAGCCATTCTATGATTCTAGGATATCAGTTGTCATGTTCAGCAGTACAAGAGGAGGTTAGTGACTTTTGTTAATCTGTTTTTTTCTTGCAAGATGCTCAAAAACATTTAAAAAGTTCAACTGAATAAGCAGTAAGGGATACAGATATATAGCTGAAGTACAGTCTTTAAGCATATTTCCTGGCACAAATGTAACCCCAACATAAATTTATGAAAATTACATTGAAGACAAAAATCTGAATCTACTTTCTCACAGGTGTAGACCTGAAGAAACTGCTAAGAATAAAGGAAGAAAAGAAGGGGATAGAGATGAGCTGGAAAGAGAGTTTTTAAGTGAGCTTGTAAGTGCTCTGTTTTTCTGTTTTGTCCCATCTGATGTGGTGGTGACTGAGGTGAGTATGATCAGCTCTGGAGATGAAGCTAGAAACTACAGCCCATGAGCAAATCTGAAACTTAAAAACATTGAGGAAAGTAGGGGGAGAAGGCAAATGCAGTCACCCTTTTTATAGTAGCCGTTAGGAATTTACCCAAGGGCTTTCCAGCAATACCTAGTAGTCATTAAGCACTTGACATGTAAAATTTCCATGGAATTTTCAGAAGAGTAATTTATCCTGCTGACAAAATAAAATTAAATAGTAACCATTTAAAAACAAATGTAATAGAGAATGTTTGGGTGCTTGGTTAGGTTTGGTTTCCTCTCCCCTTTAAACCTTGGCAACACATTTCAAATGTAAATCCATTATTCTGTGACTTGATAGGATGTGTTTGAACTTGTACTTCAGGAAGGGTTAAGTTCTTTCTTTGACTGAGGACTTAACGAGTTTGAGACGTAACTTTTAAAAGTGCAATATAATTGCAAGACATCTTAATGTGATGACTCAGGGGGCTTTATTTGGCAGAAAAGGATTACTAGCACAGGAAATATCCACGGCATACTGAAGGATGAAAACTTCGCATATTTAGTACATTGTATCCTCAAAGTGCATTCATGATAGACTTTAAAGGAAACTTAGTATTAACAACAGTTTAAAAGTCCAGGAGACAGTAATCTCTAGAAAATACATAGGATATGATAAGTAATATCAGGACTCTCACCAAGAAATTGGGCATTCAACACGCATGAAGTCTGAGTTGCTCCTGTGCATACTTTAAATGCTGATATACACTGTTGAATTGAGGATTCTGAATTACCAGTGTTCCCATGCAGAGAAATTATTTCGTGTAGGAAGATCACCATAAAAAATTTGTTGGAATGTAACAATCTTTAAGCATTATCATATTGAAGGATATAGTGGATTACATACTAGTATATATTTGGTGGGACTTCTACATTTATAGTCATTGAGAATCTTACAGCTTTAACTGAATTTTGAAGAGTTTAATTTTTTTGAAAATCTAAAAAGTCTGCAATTCTCCACTGAAAACTACCATTCCAGGAGCTGTTTATGTAGAATATGTCAGAACTTTTTTCTTAAGTTGAAATTGAGGTTCCATTATTAATTCTGCTTTGGTTACTGTTCGCTTCTCAAGGAAATTGTTTTTGAAACACACCTGTCTATCCTTATGCAGAGCTTGTTGGACAAAATGGGGAACCTGCTGGTTATCTCATCCATTTTGAAGTCTTGTCTTTGGTATTCAAGAGGTTAAACAAGATTTTTTTCTTTTTTGATGGGGATAAATTTTTTTAAAACCCCTCACAGTTTAGAAGAGAGCTTCTACCTGTCTGACGTTTTGAATTACTGTGGGAAAATGGGCACATACAAATTCTGTGTAATATTTTATTTCCAACATAATTTTTCAATGAATATTCAGATTAGAAATGTATGTGGGAGAGGGAGGCATTTCAGATGAAGATGTTGTTGTGAGGTACCCATACTGGTTGTTAAGGTAACAGAAGAGGGAACAAGCAGAAATTTTCATCTAAGCCCAATTCTCATCGAACACAACATGTTTTGGCCAAATAGAGAGTTTGCAACTGTAAACTAGGAAGAACATAGCAAAAGGTCAAATACAGAGACATGTTAATCCTTTGGAGAAAACAGCGGATGAGTCTGCTTGAGTTATTGTAACTCTTCTTCACCACAGTGTAATGACAGGCTCTTTGCGTCCCCCTGTGTGAGTCTTGTACATTAAAAGGAGAGAGAAATGGTTATAACTCAAAAATTATAACAGAGGATAGGAGAGATAGTGACACAGCAGAGCATCTTAGAGCTTAGACCCCGGGAAAGAGATGTAGAATGTTAATGGCACTTCACATGTTTGGAAGAATGCCCAGAAGGTAGCAAACCTCCCTGAAAGACTATTCAACCATAACTATATCTACTGCTTTGTCTGGGATAGAGTTAAATGTCTTCATAGTTGCTAGTATGTGCTGTGTTTTGGATTTGTGCTGGAAACAGTGTTCATAACACAGGGATGTTTGAGCTATTGCTGAGCAGTGCTTGTACAGAGTGAAGGCAGTTTCCTCTCCTCGCACCACCCTACCAGCAATGAGGCAGGGGGTGCACGAAAATTTGAGTGAACACAAGCAGGACAGCTGAACCAAACTAACTTGAGGGATATTCCACCTCAAGGTGTTGTGATTTGCAATAAAAGCTGGGTAAAGAAGAAGGAAGGGGAACGTTTGCAATTATGGCATTTATCCTTCCAAGTGATCACTGCATGTGATGGAGCCCTGCTTTCCTGGAAAATGGCTGTAACACCTGCTTGTCGATGGGAGCTAGGGAATGAATTCTTTATCGTGCTTTTCTTGTATGTACAGCTCTTGCTTTAACTATTTTTGTACTTTTACCCTTCCAATTCTCTTCCCCATCCTACTGTGAGGGAGCGAAGGAGCATCTGTATGACAATGAGCTGCCCTCAAAGGCTCGACAGTGACACTAAGGCAAATTTGGCAAGACAAACATGCAGGAGGCAAGCTAACTGAAGTATTGATCTACCCTGTAAATGAGACTCACTAAGACTTTTATAGAAGCTGCAGCAATGTAGAAAAGGTAAGTTTTTCCTTAGCTAAGCCAGCAAATGTAGCATACCCTTGGCTAGAAAAAGCCCTTTTGTTTCCATGCACTTACTTAGATCTAGAAGCTGTACATCACACTGAGCCTCTTAGCACGGCTGAGTTTTACTATACAGCTTCCCAGAATGATCTCAGTTTCTCCAGCAAATTGAGGTCTTTCTACGTACGCCTATGCAGACATGTTGTTGAGAGAAATACATTTGATCTTCATCAGATTCTCAGCCAGAAAGAATAAACCTGTCTTCGTGGACTTATACAGATAGGGTTTTATTGCAAGAAATATCTTTCTCTCGTCTTACAATTACAAAGGAATACTGCAACAGCATCCTGGTGTTCTATTGATTAACACTATTCTGCTATTTCTACAAAGAATGCTCAATGCATTGTTCTTAGGAAGCCTGATACTCTTAAGCAGGTCTGCCTCTGAAATCTGTAATCACAATAGCAGATAAAAAGAGTCTCAAACAGACTGTGCCATCAGCACTTGGTTCAATGCTTCACACCAAAATATGTAATTTTCTTTGTACATGCTTAGACGTCACCATCTTCAGTGTGGGATTTCAGTTCAATATCTGAGCTGTGTAATATCTCCAGATTTACAAGGGTGCACATGACACAGCTGCTTCTGTGCAACAAAGCTCTGTCTGAACAGGGTGTTATACTTAAATGAACAAATGGTTCCAACCTCAGAGTAGCCTAAAGAGGTTGTATGAATTAATGAGAATAGCAACATGGACCTAAGGGCACCAACAGCCTTAACTACCTTGTGTAACCTCATTTGGGGTTCCCACCTGATACCCTCTGTGCAAGGGCCTAGGAGTCCTGTTTAAGGTTGGTTCCAGGTCCACAAGTTTTGCCTGAGCTTACCGTGAGGGAGCAGCTGGAATGGGGACCCTGCACATAAGGGATAGGATGGTGTATAGGGTGGCTCCATCATGGTCAGGGACATAAAAGCTGCTGACAGAATATGACAATCTGGGACAAAGACAGGTATAAACTTTAATTTTCAGTTGGGCTAATTAGTTTGACTGATCTAATAGGACTTTGATAATAAATTTGGTTTATTTGCCCAGATTTTACTCAGATCATACCTGGATTTTTGAATATTCTGATCTTATTTCCAGAAAGGGACAAGACAAATCTACCCCAAGTCTTTGGCAGACTCAGCATCTCATACCAGGCCATTTGTAAAGTTAGTTCGATGGTCCCTATAAGGAATCAGTTTTCACAGAACTGGGCTAAATAGTAGCCCCAATCAAACAGGTAACTTCAAATAGAGCTTATAGAAGTCAAAAGAGGTGAGTCATTTTCAGTGACTACACACCAGATGTGTCAAAACTGGAAAACTGTAACATTGTGATAAGAGAGTGCAGGATGGGAGCAATATTGCTGACTTATGGAAAATGTTAAAGAGACTGGAGATGCTGTTCTCAAACTGAGATGGCTTACTGAAGTGTCAAGGCCTCACTTTCTCATTCATGCTGTTAGTACTTTGCAGTACAGATGACCCCTGCAGAGTGAATGCTATTTTATTCACAATTGACAAAAGTGTTGGTGACTGAAACACATTCTTTCAAAATCACTAAATGGAAATATAGTACTCCATATTTCTTTAAGATCCTCACTGTACTGATTTTAAGTGAAGAGCATTAAAGGTTGCTGATGATGGGCAATGCCTTTCTTCAGCAGAACATTCAGACTAGTCATAGAATAATGAAAGCTGTATTTAGCTCACAAACAGCATGAAGAAACTTTTACAACTCCGATTTATGCCCATTTCAAGTTGGTCTGAAAGAGTATAATATTTGGAGGATCTTCAGACATACCTAGTAATATGGTTATGAGTATGCCAGAAAAAAATAGTATTGATGAGTATATGCCATGGATACAAATAATTTACTGCTTGATTATACATAAGCAGTAAATAATAATTATTAATGCTTGAGTGAAATATTGAAAACATATTAGTGCTTTATAAACAATTCACATACTAAACTGTTAGCTGTGAAAGATTAGGGACAATAGCAGTCAGCTTCTGCTGCTCCTAACTCCAGCAGCACTGTGCCTGAACGCTTGGAGAAGAAGAAGATATGAAATGGGTCCTGTGTGGTATGGATGCATCAAGTTCAATGCGTATTAACACAGACATTTTTAAGCAGTGGCATAACCAGGATTTTTTTAATTGTACACCAAATCAGATCAGTCTCTTTCAGAGGAGCTTGAAAATGCAGCAACAAAGGCAGTATCTTGTGATCTATTATCCACAAGTCGAATGTGTGTGGACCTTGTCTGCAAACAGCAGAGAAGATTACAGGGAAAGCTCAAGAGAAACAATCCACTCCATAGTCTAAATTCACTGCTAAAATAGCTGTGGGAATGTTAAATTCTCATTTCACAGGGTAAATGGTACCTAGGAAGGCAGTGACCTGTGATTATTTGCTACCATGAATGTTTCACCTGTTTCATTTTCACTACTCCTTCTCAGATCCTTCATCTATGTTTTATTTCCACGTTTGTATCTTGTGAAAACAAGATAATAAGCCCTTTAGAGCTGAGAATATTGGCTATAAAATGTCAAGCACAATAGAGCATTCATCAACAGTTATGATGTATGAGTAAAGCGAATGCAAAAATATATTGTTAGGGGAAAAAAATTAACTTTTTAAATGTTTTGAATATTTGTTGTAGATTAGGACGATGAGGAGAAGGCAAACTCCTGAGACACTGATTCTGCACAAATTCTGCATCTGTATTTCAAAACACAAAAGCAAATCTGTATTTTGGCCTAGGGAAAAATGCAACTGCCCAATAAGAAAGCAGACCAATCTATTAGGGTCTTTTTTCCTGGAGATATGTGGAGCTGACTATTTTTTTAAAAAACGGAGCTGTTTCAGGCACAATCATTTTGATTTCTTGCAGAGAGTATATAGCAGGTGAGTGACTACTGAGGGGTCTGAGCTGCAACACTGGATATTGAATGCATCTTCAAGTCTGTTTTGATGAAGTAAATCAGTAGCCCTGTTTTGGGAGAAAACTGATTTTGTGCTGTTAGTGGCAACGGTGCTGAAAATTTAGCACTTGTTTCACAAGCACTCTTACTGATGGGACTCAGGAATTTTTATCCTAGTAGAGGTAGGACATGATTGCTCTGGCTCTGACCTTGCTGACTCGGGTCATTTAAAATGATCTGATCATCTAACAACTTGTAGGCTTTGGCAAATACAGCACCTACTCTGACTTTGGCAAATGCAATCTCGTTCACCTCAGTAAACAGCTGGGGAAATAATTTGCCTAGCACAATTTTTCTGCCATGTCACCTCTCTTGTTGCATGTCTTCATTGTCTCTTCTCTTTCCTGGACAGGACACTTAGAGGCTCCCAGTAGATTGTCCTTCTCTAACCGACCAACTCCTATCTACTGCCAACATGCCAGTTCTTACCCCTCTTCTGCTTCATACCCTCTACCTCACCAATCTTCATGCATGAAAAGTCCTTCTCCAGAAATCTCTACTCAGCTCACCAACAATCTGTAATTTCTTTCTGGACAAACCTTCATTTGACTTCGGTCTGACTGTAGCCTTTAATTGTGACCACTGCCGCCATGTTTGTTGCTCTGTCTTCCTTCTGTCCCTTATCTAACCATCTTGTCCCTTACTGAAGTAATTTTTCAAGTCTTTTTCTCCTGCCTCCTGGGCATCACTGCAAATGTGAATGCTTCAAACTGCTTATGAATAGAAACAAATTGCAGAGCCTAACAGAAATTAAAGGTTTCTAAGGTAGGGTTTTTTTCAAGATCTAAGCTTGAGGCTGTAACTGGAATGGTAATTTAAATTAAATTTTCAGGTACATTTATTCTGTGCATGATTATTAGGAAAAGTAATCTTTTCTTCCCATTGATTTTCTACATTGCCAAGCCTGAGAATACATCCTCTTGTGAAAAAATCTGAAATGTCTCCCCACACTTACTCTGTGCTTGCTCAGTGCTGCATATAGATAAATGTTAATAGCCCAGGTGTTGCCATAAAATTAAGAATTTTGGATGAAGACAAATGCTTATATGTTTTGTAGTAATACAAACCTCTACAAGAAGGTACAAATCTGTTGGTTGGAGATTGCACTAAAACAAGATTCCAGTAAATGATTCCATGTAATAAATAATAGAGCCAAAGAAACCAGAACAGGTAATCAGATACATGTAAGTTCTGTTTATTAAGCATGTCAGATAACAAACTTGTAGCAATAAAATATACTTGTTCACAAGCAACATGGAAATCAGAAATTTCTGGGTGAGGATGCAGTTGTGTGTTTGGATTGCTCATATGTTTATCACCTCTGGATTATTAATATCTCTGATGCCAAAAGTGAAATCTGAATGAAAACTGCCACATTTACTTTATGTAATGTCTACTTTCCCTTAGAAATTATGTAAAGAAGACAGTTTGATAGAATGAAGTATGCTCCTGTTTGAGTTTTTCACTTGTTTAAACAGTTTTCTGGTGACTAACTTTAGTATCTAATTAAAGCTGCTGCCTTCCTGGTGTACCTCTTGAGAAATGCTGCCATCTAAGTAATTAATGTGCTGTATCTGCACTAGCTCAGGTACCTGTTTGCAGCAGGCTACTTTAGAGCATGCTCTCTTATCTCTGACCTTGGAAAAATCTGATGCTGACCCCTCACTGAGACAGAACTTGGGACAAAACAGGCATCAGACCTGATTTTCCATGATGATTCACACTTCTTTAGCATAAGCACCTTCAATGATATGAGGTGCTGATAACATGTTGCATCACATGTGAGGAAAATGATTGTTTCCTTCAGTTACAATCAACCCATTGGTGCTGTGTAACAGCAAACGTCTTAAAGAACGACCAACACTGATTTTGCCAGGTGCTCTTAGGTCAGCCTCTTCTGATGTACTTGGTGTCTCTGAGTAGAAACACTCTGCCACATGGCCTCTTTGGCACTCAAGATGCTGCTTTCCATAGTACAGCTTCACTTAAGATTCCAGATGAAACAGATAAGAGTTTCTTTGCCCTTCGGCATTGAATTTCTAGTCCAGATAAATTAATTAATTAAATGTTACTGCTGCTCATGAAAGATGTGATAGCTCTGTAGCTTCACCCTTGACTGCAAGTAAAGCAGGTAAAGGTCTGGCAAGTGTTGTCTGTAATAGAGGGGGAATACGGCTGTGAGACCTTTCTGTCTGGTGGTTGGAATTACATCAAGATTAATGTAGCTGAGCTGAAATCTACCAGAGGACAGTCATACATCAATCTTCCTTAAATATATGTATTTGTACTTGTGTGTGTACATACCTCCAATATGGTATTTTGGCATATGTGTCTGTATCAATTAAAACATTTTTACATATATACCTTGTAAATATTCTCTCTGAAAGACCTGTGCAAATACACAGAATCATAGAATGGTTTGGGTTGGAAGGGTTCTTAAAGATCATCTAGTTCCAAACCTCTGCCAATGTCAAAGAGGTAGTAGCAACTTATATATGTATACATGTACAAAATTACCTAAAATGTCTGAGCTATGCTCCAGCAGATTTTGGGAAGAAATCTTATGCTTTATCTATGCTAAAATATTCTGGTGAACTTTTCTACATGTGCTTAGCTTTCAGTTGGGTAAATATCATGGGAACACCATGCATGTTCTGGAATGCTACGTTATGACACTTAGGAGCATGTTAAGTATTTAGATAATGGTCTGCTAAACCTCAGGCTTACCTATAAGGAAAGATGAGGTCTTCCTCATCTTTTTTTTTTTTTTTTTAATTGAGCACGTTTTTGGGTTCTCAGAAATGGTCTATGCACACAGGTAGTTACAGGGTGGTCAGTAACCACAGCAATGAGTGGGAATGGAAAAGTTGTGATGCAAAAGTCTAGGAAAATGGTCTGAATTCCCAGCTACCCCTAAAGCAATTCACATAGTAAACTAATTCGTAAGAAATCCAGACTGAAATATTGCATAAAAATGGCACTGCTTCACACAGTTAATGTATTTATCAAATTAAGAGCATTTTCAGATTATCTGCAATCAGTAGAAAGACTCTGGAGCGGAATAAGCAATGTTAGCCTGCCCTAAGACAGCTTCCCTTCACACTGCAGCTTTCAGATTTTCAAAGGTACCTTTCTTCTGAGTAAGATCACCTATCAGTCCTGTGGTAACACTGGGAGTCTGTGTGAGTCACTCTGAATAAACAGGAGAAAGCTGTCAATTTATTGTGTTCATAGGGAACATCTTTCCTGTGTTTCCACATGAATAGTTTTATATTTGAATTTTTTAACCTGAAATGCTGATCAGTTTTACTCTGCAATTTTTCAACTCTCAATAATTGTTCTTTTCATAGTAATAAAGTAGATGTACTTGATCGCGAGCTACTAACCCTAACCCAAATAAGTTAGCCTGAAAGGCAAAATGGATTGAGGGAATTTTTATTACTATTTAATTGATTTTTGCTCTAGACGCTCATGCAAAGCAAACAGTGTCATTAAATAAAAATTTGTTTTAAATACAATCAGTGGGCAATCTGCTTGCCACTATCCCTTCTTCAGACAGGAAATGCTTCAGGGCAGAACTTACTGTGATACTAATAGTACTGAAGAGACAACCTAAAAAAACCCCAACCAGCTGTTGTAGACAATGTGGTTTAAAGAGGAATTGCCTTGGAGATACAATGTCAATGCTGTATCATATTTAATTCTGTATTCCACTCAAGTCCCATTCATTTTCAGAATAAAGGATTTCTTGTGTCAATATTTGTGCTCTTTTTTTCTTACTGGGCCTCTTACCCTCTGATTTAGAATTTAACATCTGCTTATTTTGAATACTACAGATGAAATTTTAAGCTTTACTTCTGCTGTGGCAACTGAGTCCTCTGACTTATACCTCTCTATTTCTAGTTGCATGATTTTTGTTAACGGACAAGTTGTTACTTTGTTTACCAGCAGAACATAATGTCTGTCTTTGATAAATATGAAACAAAAAAAGAATCCTTGCAAAAGCTAAGATTTGCAAACATCTGAGCATTTTTTGTAAAGTTTTCAGAAACAGAGTCATAAATGTACAGTGTTATTTATCATTCTGGATTCTTTGTTATTGCTCACATAATTAAATACAACAAGTATATCCAGATTAACATCAGCACAATAAAAAGCAACATTTCATGCTCATTGTCACTTGCAAGTCAGAAAAACAAAAGGCTTCTTTCAATCTGGAAGATAATACTGACATAAGGAGTGCAGTCGTCATTTTAATTCTAGTTTGGGGTCTATGTTTATTGGTCAGGGTTATAGAAAATGAATGAGGGACTGGCTTTCAATGAGCCAATTTACATACTAAAGTACATAAACTGCTGGTCCAGTTAACAAAATTTGGAAAGAATATGATTTTGATTAAATTTTATTTACTGCTTGAAAGTATATCTCTTTTTTTCTCCCCAAAATTGGAAGAATATAGAAATACTCCATCTGGTTCTTGCAGTACAAACTATGATTGTGCTGCATGGGATGAATGAGTTACCCACTGTAAATTTTTTTCAGGGTTTTCTTGAAGTCAGAATTATGAGGGAATGGTTTGTATTGTCACTCTGCACATTCTTACACAAAGAAATAAAACCTGTTTTTAATGCTTGGTTGGTTAAAACTACTAGTGGAATGAAACAAAGGAAAGTTTAACAAACACTACAGAAATATTAAGGCTTACGAAGAAGCCTCACAAGAGGAAGACTCTGCTCTACGTGTTCAGAATGAAAACAAAAGCAGGAATGCATCAGCTGTCTGCACGGGATAATGGATGAAAGATGCTCTCTGCAGCTCACAGCCTTGTATCTCATCAATACCATGTTCTGTTTCCTCTTTTGGAGTGCAAGAAAATCCAAACAGTTTCTGTAGGTCTTGCAGGATATGAATTGATGTACTGTAGCTGAAAGTCCATCTGTTCTAGTGTCTCGTCTCCCACTGGTCTTGGCTTTTCATGCCCAAATTCTGCTACTAAAATAGAGAAGTTTGATAGCTTTCCCTTTCTGGGGAGGAAGTGACTTATATGCATCAAATTAAGATTTGAGTGGCAGTGGCCATGGAGTGTGCGGTGGAGGACACCAGTAGAGGCATAGATGTCGGGCAAGTCTGACCGAAATTTTTCTGTGCCTGCAATAAAGACTCAAATTACACCTGTAAAAGCATCACCTCCCGTACTTAAAAATGAGGTGGTATCACGAATCTTGTGAGACCAGTCATGTTGAACTGCAGTCATTTAGAGTCAAAGATTTGGAAGTAGGTGATAAAGCAATTAGATGCTTGCGGAGATTTCTACGGCTTTGGTGAAGTGAAACGGGGGTATTGCAGCCACCACCACCAGCTTCCTTACACTTTTGCTAAGACGTGTTGCTGCAGCCTTTGGAGCGAGCAGTAGGCGAGTAGAGTCTCAGGGGGTCCAAGTCGCCTGCTATCCCTTTTCCCCATCTTGATCTGCGTCGAGGGAACAACTGCTCCCAATTTATCACGCCTCCCACCTCACAGCCACGGAGGACGTGAGGGGGTGGGCGCAGCTCCGCGCAAATCCCAGCACCGGGAGGGTCGGGAGGGACCGTGGCAGGAGCCTCTGCTCCTCCCTCCCATCTTCCTCCCGCGGCGCATCCTCCCGCCCCCCGCCCTCGCCTCTCCCCGGCACTCACCGCCTGCGGGGCTGCCGCCGGGGGTGGTGCCAGCGCAGCCGGCCCGGTCCCCCGCATCGGGATGTGCTGAGCAGGGGCAGCTCCCTTCGGGCCGCTCCGCGCCTCGCCCGCCGCCTCCCCGTGTCCGCCGCCGCTGCCCCTCGCCTGCGCGGAACAGGTCGGTCGCCGGTGGCGGAGGAGCCCGGCGGTAAGCGGCGGGGCAGGGCAGGGCAGGGCAGGGCAGGGCAGGGCAGGGCAGGGCAGGGTGGGGCGGGGGCCGCTCCGGGCTCGGGCGGCGGGGAGCGGCTGGGCTCGGCTCCGCGTCGGTGCTGCCGAGGGCTGGGCTGGGTCTGCGGAGCCGTATGGGGCGCGCGTATGTGTATCTAGATGTGTAATACCTTATCTAGCTGTCTATTTCAATGTATATATTTATCTGTGCATAGCTGTATTTCCTGTTGAACGTCCTCATGTGGGCATGGGCGAGGGAGGAGAAGCTGGGGCGCCGTGGCCGCCTTGTGCCGACGGCGTGTCCGCGGGAGCTCGCCTACCCTCTCGGTAGGCTTCTCTCCATGTGTATGTATGCATATGTATGTATGCACACACGCACATATGGGCACGACGCCCTGCCCTCTCCCTCCCTCCGTTCCTCTGCAGGTGCCTGTGTGCAATTTGACACACGCCGTTGCCGCACTCCCGCGGTCCCCAGGTACCCCCCCTGCCCTGGGGACGGGCTTGGGGAACCCCTCGGTGGAGGAGCCGAAGGGTCCCGCGGGTGGGTATCTGTGTATAAAGCACCCCCTTCGCCATCCCCAGGGTGACAGGTACTGTAGGCAGTTTGGCTGGAGCACAAACGTTGCCTTTCTTCACATGCTCATCACGAGTTAGTAGAAAGCTGCGACAGCCCAGATGCCTTCCTAGACATCCATTCCTCCTACTCGGGCTCTAGCAAGGAAGAGAAGATAACAGGCAGCACTTCTATCTGTGTGGGTGGAGGAAAAGAAAGGACTATTGATAATGGATTTGTTGAAGGGACACTAATTCTTGGTTTTAATTACTATTTTAGTGTTTTCAGTGTAGCGCTGTCTTGTATAGCTGCCACAGAACTCACTTGGTAGCTTTAGTACAGTGCTTTTAAAATCCTGTGGTTTTGCTTCTGCTTTTTAGTAAAATCTTTTCTCAGTCCTGATGCATGCAAGGAACTCATTTGGGAAAGCCCTATTTCAAGAAGAGTGATGTGGACTGTGTGCAAAATGCTGGACAACTGGAAAAGCAGCATTTTATATTTGCTCCAGTCCTCCCGGGATGTAATGGCAGTTTCCTACAACAAGTGACAATTTTTCATTTACGAGAGTTTTTTGGTTTATGTGGTTTGGTCTGTTGGTTTTTTTTAAGTTGCTAGTGTTTAAGTTGGCTTTTTTCTCTGAATGAGATGTGGAGTATCACCAAATCAGAGGATCAAATCTTGAAATCATCAGATGAACAGAACTGTCATTTGGAAGAAATGATGCCTTGCTAGACAAGGAAAGGACTTGCATCAAAGAATCCATCTTTCCATCTGGAAAGAATCCATCCAACCTGTACTGTGTTACTGGCAACCTCTCTTAGGACTCTGTGGAAACAGATTACTTGTTTCCTAAAGCTACATAATAAAAGGATACAGATAATGAAATTTTTAAGTAATTGTGGGCCTATTCATTTGGAGTAATTACTTTCCCTTTCTGGTATAAAAAGTGCCTGAAAATATCTTACTGAAAATGTGCTGTCTTTTTTTTTTTTCTCTAGAGCAGTGTGAAGAAAGTCTTCAGCCATGGATGTGTTCATGAAAGGGCTTTCCAAGGCAAAGGAGGGAGTCGTAGCAGCAGCAGAAAAAACCAAGCAGGGTGTGGCAGAGGCGGCAGGAAAGACAAAAGAAGGAGTCCTCTATGTGGGTAGGTGGGCAGCAGAGATCATCTCACTGCTGGTTGGTGTACACAGACATTCACAGCTGGATCCTCATTAGACCTATTCTAAAAAAAAAAAGTAATCACTCATAGGAGACCATTGCAAAACAAACAAGAGGAGGTTTGTGCCCTCCTGAGCTCCAGTTCTTTGAAGCCAAATGTTGGTTGTTATGCCATGTGCTGGCCCCATGTTACTGTCTGTGGAACAACATCTGTTACACTGTGCTGAACAAGGCTGTCTCGCAGGAGGTTCCTTATAGTGAAGGTCACTAGCTGGCTATTCTATTCAAGAAGTTTGCTATGTTAATGGTGAAGGGGTAGTTGGTACAGTAAAAATAAGTTTCAGAAAATGCAAAAGCTGAAGTGGAAGGTAGCTTGATAGCATTCTGTAGAACATGTGGGGTTTAGCTGTGATTTTAAGAGAAGACACTTGAGAGGTTAATTCAGGAATCGAATAATTAGACATGCTGACTGCTCGGCATGTTGACAGTAACTTTTGTATGGCAAGGTGTCATCTCATCTTTTGAAGTTAACTGCATATTCTGTACTTAAAATTGCAAATTCATAGCATTTCTGTGACTTATCCAAGAAGAACTACTACAGTTAATGAGGTAGAGCAGGTAGACCCCAAGTTAGCAAAGCGGTTGTTAAGTGTTTTATTCGAGGCCATCCAAGTCTTGCATAGAGCCAGGGATAAAATTCTTTTCAAATCCCAGATTGTTACTTTATGCATGGTAGTCATCTTCAGTTTAGAAAGTATTGGGCTTTAGACGACTGTCTTGCAAATGCTGCCATGAAAAATTCACAGAAAAATAGTCTGCCAAGATTATATGAGTAAGTGGTTATTTTTTTTAAATGTAATTATGGATCTGTTTCTCTTATTTATCAAATAAAGTTAGTCCACACTATAATGGAGGGAAAAAGAGACCCTTTTCTGTGGGTCTTTTCTATTTTGCTGATACTGTAGCAAATCAGTTCTGTAGTGGTTGCTGTGTGTAACAAGGGAGATGTGCATACACAGCAGAGAGAAGTTAAACAGAGCTGAAAACCAGAGGCATTTCTTTTCAATGGGAGCACTGAACTCTGCAATTCCAGTGTCTTTTTAGGACTCCCTCTGCCCTTGAAGGCTAGTGCCAGTCTGTGAGAAATTATTTCTGCTCCAGATAGTGTGGACTACTCATTTGGAATATAATTCTCTCCTTTTGAGCCATAGGAAAGCTCAGTGCTCTTGCCAACAGGGATGGCAGTCATTTTGAACACTAATTGTAAGATGAGTCTATTTTAAAATGAGCGTCTGCTCATTTTCAAGATACCAAAATAGATGTTCTTTCTCTGTATGCTGTGCTTGCTGTTGGAGTTATTTTTCAGGGGTAGGGCTTTTATATTTATTTTTTTTGTAGTCCTGACCATGCTTCTGCAGTCATTGATTTCTTTGTGTTAGAAACCTGCATTGTGTGCTGAATTAATCTTTGTGTTTGACCTGTTCTCCAAACTGTAATAATATTTGAACCTAGTTCTGCTCCCAAAGGCAACAGATTTCCTGTTGACTTCAGAGATGCTTTTGCTGAGGTTGAACTTCGAAGGGCAGGCTTGCTATTAATTTCAAGAATAAATTACTGAGGACAGCAGAACCCTGAGCCATAGAACCATAGGGACCTGTGCATCTGACTGTAGTAATGATGGAGGATCCTTCTCATACCAGATGCTTCTTTTTCAGGAGGAAATTTTGCCATGCAGGTAAAAAAGCTTTTTGTTGGAAGTTGTCTGCAGGAGCTTTAACAGCTGGTGTCCAGTTGTATACTTGACCATATGTGCAGGATGTTTCAACAAGATCAAGTAGGGTAAGGAGTAAATGAGGAGCTGGGTTTTTCTTTGTCTAATTCTCAAGCACACAGCAGAGGTGGCTCTTCTCCTGTGTAGCATTGTCAAACACCAGTGTGATAATCTCTGGTTCTGTCGGCTGATAATGGTTGCAGTGCAAAAGGTGTTGAATCCCATTTATGAGCTGAGGAGAGGAGCAGCACAATGCAGTAGACCTTCTGAAGATTTCTCCCTCCCTTTCTCTATGGTTAGGTTTTCAGATTTGAGTTTCACAGCCAGATGATACTGTGAAAGCTGCCTGACATCTTGCAAAAAAGAACTCAACAACACTGGGCTGAGAGGGACATGTTAATCTTTTTTAGTTTCATAACATTCAGCCTTCCATTGCTTTTGGAGAAATAGGAAGATGAAAATTCTTTGGTCCAGATTCCCTAGGTGATACGGTCTCCCACTGAAATCAGTGGAATTTAAGTAAATGTGGAAAACATCTGACCTTGCTGTCCAGGCTGCTGTTAACTATTATATGAAAGATTATAACATAATTCTACCTGGTAAATGATTAACTGGGGAATTTTTTTTCTCTGTCTATGCTGAAGTATGTTCTTTCTTCCCTCAGTCCACTGTCTTTGTCCTCTTTTTAAGTACCCAAGATACTCCCCAATACAGTCTACAGTGTCTTTTTCATGCTTTCAGAAGTTGGGGGTTTGGGGTTTTTTTCACCTTAAATTCCTATGCTGATGGGCTTCAGCACTGGCCAGCTGAAATCAGTGGCTCTGTCTTGATTCATACAAGTGCAGCATCAGGACCTTTCTTGACATCAAACAATGGCCTGATTATGTAGAAGGCAAGGACTGAGGCTCCACAGTCCTATGCTGCATCATGTATGCTGTAAATTTAAAACTGAGTCTCTTGTATCCCTCAAGAGCTGTTAGTGTGAAGCAGTAAGGAAGTGAGTGGCCATACTTACCCTCACTCTCTTTGGAACCAGGAACTGAGAGTAAGAAGGATGCTCTTGGTGATGTAGTGTTCAAGATGTCCACAGAGCTTTTTGTGTGCTACCACCTAACTGAAGATTTTGCTCAAATGACTCTTGAGTGCATGTTCAGTGCTCAGGAATGGAAGTTTCCAGTCCAGTCATTTTTGGTGTGTCATATGCTAGCAGAACACAAGAATAGTTTGTTAGTAGCAGGGTGGCTAACAGATAAGTTGTTTACTACTCAGTGTGCTGGCACATGGCCTTAGAGTAGAATAGTGCAGTCATGACCTATTTGGCAAGACGATCCAAATTCCTCTGCTGTACTCTGGTTTCATGAGGTTTCTTATTTTCTTTTGGTAGTAGAAAAGCCAGCAGAGTAGTCGAGGGACTCAAGGTCTGTCTGGTGGAATAACGGGCTTCAGGGCTTGAAAGAAAGTGTTTTCCTTAATGTCGATTTCTCCTTCCCCTAATTTGAGCTTATGTCTCCTTATCTTTAACCAACTCTGACTAAGCAATGTGAATGGTCTGTTGTCTCTCAAATAGTCCAGAAATGAGAGTATTTCCAAACTGCTGATACACTCCTTTTTGGCATAGTGACTTTGATGATAATAACTGTTGAAGAGTACCTGTAGTATTTTTTTACAATTGCAAAAAGGCAAAAATTGTGTTTTGGCTTCTCCCTCCTCTCACATGAATCTGTACTATAGCTAGGAAAGGGAGCATTACCAGGTACTACTGTTGCTTCTAAGTAGTTTATGTCAGAGTCAGGTTCCTTGATCTTTATGTCATCCCTACTCTGATTCCTCTCTTCCTCTTGTTATGCAAGGTGCAACAAGCAAGACTACTGATGTTCTGGGAATGCCGAAATCCATCTAGTTTCTTTCAGAAACAATGTGGATGATCAGCTTTCCTTCCTGGCCAGCCAGAAGTTGTCCTACTGAATCCAACTGTTGTTTTTTATAGGCCTGTTCTGGCAGATCCTAATGTACTTCTAGATGCTGGTGTAGCTATGATGACAGAAACAGCTACTTGCATGCAAATGTGCAGTAGTGGGGCAGGTAGTATTGAGCTCTAACATATGTTGTAAGATCTGGAGCACCAACTAGCTGGTTGTTTGCCAATTAATGGATCTGGCTATACATATTCCCGTTCTGCATCAGTCTGTGAGCTGAGCTTTCATTAAAGAAAAGCCTGTCTTCCACAAACAGAGCATACAGAGCATTTGTGTATGAGTTGTGGTTATAGTAGTGTTATGTCAGGGCAAGTATTCAAGTATGAATCAACTTGCATAGGTCCCTATGCATGTCCCTACAGTAGATGAGAGGTCCTTAGGGAGTTCTGTCATACCATCCAGCCTTAGGGAACTGAATACTTGATAATTCACAAGTTTCCCTGTCTTCAATAGCTTGGTTTGCAGTCAGTTCAACAAGGTAAGATATTGACCAGGTCCAACAATACATTTAAAAGCATATGCTTAATATTAGGTATTCCATTAAACATGCTGCAAGCTTGCAGTGGTGCTTACTCTCTTTCTAGAAGACAGTAGAACCATCATTGGCTTGAATTCTGGCATGTGTTCAAAGTGCTTTGCTTTTTCAGGTCTGATAGTGGCACAAGATTGAGAACCAAAGTCCTAAAACAAGTCCTTTAGACATTAACATGTTGCATTTAATGAAATCTATGATTCTTCAGTGGTAAATGTTTTCAGTGAGAGAAAGCAAGTATTTTTTTCAAGAGAAAATTAGGATAAAGGGGGAAAAAGACTTCTCAGCTGTTTAACCTCATCGTTAGGTAGGTGAAGAAACGTCATTTTACTTGATGTAATATTTCCCTTTTATTTATCATGGATTATTATTCTGCTCTTGCTCATGGGTAACAAAGCCTTTTCAATGCTGTAATTAATTCAATAATGCCTTAAATAGATGGCTAAAGTTCCATAAATTGGCACTAGTAGCAAGTGGGAAATACTGATGAATTAACTTGTATTGTATTTCAGTGTTTATTGTAACAATAGATTTCTTTCTTCTGATATTTTTCTGTTTGTGCATTTTCCTCTAGTAGATATATTTCTGCTTATATCAGTTTGTATTTGATTTTTTTTTAGTGTTAAGCTAAAATTTTATCCATGTTAGAAGTAAAGGCAGAAGTATAAATTAAAATGTCTCAAATACTGAGTGACAGAGACAAAAAATTGCATTACAAATAAGGTAATTCTGTGTTGGTAATAAAAAATAAGTCATCCTATCTCTGGCAGACTAGGTAAGATGATTAACTAGGAACCATAAATTCTGTCTTTGTAATGCTTAATTGCACATTGTTAAGCATCATCGTCCACAGATGGATACTAATCCTTGAAATGTAGCCAAATTATTAACCCTGACAAGGACAAGTAGAGGTCTGGTAAGGAAAAGGGCATGGAGTTACATTTTAAATAGCAGTATGTGCTAACTTGTTTCTCTTCTTGAAGATGCAAGAGATTGTCCCCTTTGATGCACCATGGTAAAAAGTTACATTTTGTACATGGCTGTTCCAAAAATCAGTTTGGTCTTCAGGGTGACAGGCTTATATTGCTTAAACAGTTGTTGTGTAATGACTCAGTCTAGTACAAGTTCTAGGTTGCTGCCTGCAAATCGTGTGTGAGCTGTCACGTGTGCCTGTGACAATGAGTGCCGCAGATACAGCAGACCATGAGTTTAGCATTTTTGTATTTAAAATCTATCCACTGTTTACAGTTTCTCTTTTGGATTACTTTATGTCTAAATCTGGCTAGTGCTAGCAGCTCCCCATGGTTTTAAACTCTAGGTGTTTCTGTAGTTCAGTAATGGTTGTCAACCCCTGCAAACTGAGATCTGGCCAAGATGAAATTGTAAGTATCTTCTGGAAACTGTGGCTCTGATCTTCTCCAAATGCATGCATGAGACTCCTTAGGATGTTAATGTTAACATGGTTTCTGTGCAGAGTCATCCATGTGAGTTTGCAAATACAGTTTCTTAATACAGCTATTAAGAAAATGGTAAGGAAATCAGTATGTACAAGAAATGAACTTCAGAAATGTTTCTGGTGTTATTCATCTTTCCATATTCAGTATGCATCCATGCAATTGTTCTTTATTTATGGTTTTGCCTCTTCCCTTAAATTGAATTTTCTTTTAAGTTCTTTTAATAACTGTTGACAAAACTGTATGCAACTGTATGCAATCTATGTATCAATCCCTCCTTATCATCTACCTAGTATTTACCAGTACTTAAGAATATGCACTTTCAACCAAGTACTGTTCTTTTTTTTAGGTTCCAGGACCAAGGAAGGAGTTGTTCATGGTGTCACAACAGGTAAGACAATTATCTCTCAATTTCAACTTCTTCCCTGCATTTCATTAATCAACTATTTAGCTGTTAAAAATACTATTTTTTTTTGAGAGCACTCCAATTTATGAAAGATAGAAAAAGCATAGGAAAATTGAGAGAGCTGGTTATGTGGGAAGATTGAAGGGAAATGGCTTATAGGAAAGAAACAAATTTCATAGTTTTGATCAATTGATTTTGTCACAGTTGGGAGTGTTTTGAGATGTTTTTTTAGAACTGCCTAATCTCGCAGTACCAACAGCACTTTCAGACTTTGCAATTAATGCCAGGCATGTATATTCACAATAGCATTTCTACACCAAAAAGCAGTAAATTTGTGTTCTAAATTGTTTTGCAGGGATCATTTGAGGTGTGAGCTGAAACCAGTAATCAATAATCTGTTTTAAGGGGCAAAATGAATGGAAGTCTTCGATATCTACAGAGCACAGGAAAGCCTCAGCTGACCATAGTGCACTGGATAGAGTTTGCAGTTTTATGCTGTAGAGTATGGGACTTCTGGAGATGTGAAGAAAATGCACGGTCAAGAAATCTAAGTTGTTTATCCCCTAAGAAATTAGAAAACAAATAAGATAGTAGAAAAGGATTTATTTTTTCTTAGTGTACAGGCAGCATATCATTTGCCTGTGCTTATATAAACCAGTGCAAAGGATAGACAATGGTACATAACCAAATCTCAGTACTTAGTATCACAACTCATATAAATGGTGGAAAAGTCAGCCAAGGGTATTCTAGTAACAAAACAGAACAGAACATTGATGATAGTCCTTCAGAGTTTAGCCTCAGGCTGAGGACGTGTGCTATTGTTACGACGTTTGAAATCTCATCTTGTTAGACCTCAATTAAGAGGAATTTTCAGAGGGATCACTACTATAACCAGCAGAGGATTGCAACAGAATGAGATTTGAGGCACATATACCTAATACCATCACAGATGTGGGAACAGCAACTGACAACAGAGTCAGCAAGTTAATAGAGATGATGTACACCAGGCTGAGCTGTGGTAAAATCCCAGTCAAGGGCATTTGCACATGTACAAAACATGCTGAGTAGGACTCTAGTGGGCTAGATCAGTGGGGGACTTCTTTGCCTTCTCCTGAAAGGAATAACTGATCTTGAATGCTGTGAGTATCTTTTTTTGTCTGACTGTAATGTGTAGTGAGACAGGAAGTTTTAAGTAGATGAATAGAATTTTTGACTGGTTTGAAAAGATAGTAAATATTGTTCTGGAAGATACAAAACAGTCTATAAAGCCAAACATCTGTTACGTGCTGCATCTATGAACAGAAAAATTGGAAATGTTACCATTGATTTTAGGCGAAAAAGTGGCTGTTCCTTACGCACTTCATGAAATGGGTGTCACAATGTGAAACACCTAAATCTTGGGGGTAATGGGTTCTGTGACATAGTTTGCTTCCTTCTGGCTTATTAAACTGTTTGAGTTTGGCTGTTGAATGAAAGTGGAAAATGAGTAGCGGGACTTCAGGTCAAAATGTGGTGGTGAGGAGACTTCAGGCAAAATCTAAAGAGAATGATTTCCAAAATTAAACAGTATGGATTTGGTACTGTAAGAGCCTTGGAATTACTTGTGTCATATTTTAAGAATAAAAAATAATTGCAAGTCTATAAAGAGCTGTTCTGGCAAGCAGAGAAGGTAGATAAAAACAGGTTTGTATTCAGTGTAGTGGTGTTATGAGGTATAACATGAAGACACCAAGAAATGCTAGTGAAGTTGCTGTAGAAATCAAATCCAATTAAATCAATGCTGTTAAATTTGATAGGACAAAATTGCCTTTTAAGGCACTCGCAAAGACCTTCGTAGGACTGGGAGTTCACAAGTTCTAATGGTCTTGGAATATTAACTCCCCAGCGCATCAGGTGAAACCTGAGGTGAAATAAACATTTTGTTATGTAAATAAAAATGATTCAAGACAAAGTCAAATGCAAACTGGAATCACAGATCAAAACGAGTGCATTCACAGCTGTACAGTTAGTCCTTTCTTACCATCTGAGTTCCAAAATCTTGCTAGTTTTGCTATGTTTGAGTAGTTTGTGGTTTAAAACCGTGTGCTGGTGAAAAGACTGTGAGCTGACACACCTCAAGGTGCCATAAAAACTAAATACATTCTTCAGTCAATTATTTTCAAAACCTAGAAATTCTAGACAGAGATGTTTCTTTCTTTAAATGCGACTGATTGTACCAGGTTTAGTGGCATCAATTCACTGTGAAATGAGGATACCAGGCTGTGCTTCACAGGAATGGGTAGGCACATCATTTGTGAGGCCACCCTTTCTCAGAGTGTCTGAAGATGAAGCAGCTCTGCTTACCGGTTTTATGGGGTGTTTGCTTGTATTTAGACTTCCTAATTAACATGTCTACTGGCCTTTTACTGTAAATGCATAAATCATCCATCTTTCTTAACTCCCAGGGATAAGTGTCCAGAAAAGAACAATATCAAAGATGAAGTATTTACAGTTCATCTCCTCATATCTAAAATAAAACATTATTTGTAAATAGATCAGGGCCAAAAAGCCCTCAATCCTTCAACCTTCTGTCTGTATCAAATTGTGAAGCATAGTCAAATGTTTTGCTTAATTATTTTATCTGATCATTCTTCTTGTTCGTAATATTCTCAGTCTCTGGTATTCCTGATATGTTTGTTTTAATTCCATCAGGTATCATACAGAAATATTCCATAAATCAAAGATCCACCGATGTATTTATGGCATCTTCGTTAATGAATTCTTCAAGTACTTAAGACTAATTTATAGTCTGAAATACATGTTCAAAAATATATATAGTGCAGTAAGAATAATGTCATTAATTCAGAAAAATCCTGTGGTTTTCATCTACTTTTATCGTTCAAAGTTGAACGCAACTAGCTATCATTATGGATTGTTCCAAAGGTTTCACATGGATATCATATGTTACCCAGTTGTTTATGATAAATAGGGAAAAGAAAATGTCAATGCTAATATTTTTTTGCACAGTGCTATAGTCAGTATTAGAACTTCAGACTCAAAGTTAGCCTTGGCATGGTCATTGTACATCATCCCATTGTGCAGGGTCATTTAATGGAATGCACAGTCTGCGTAGAGAGAGAGAGGTAATCAAGCCATAGCCCAGCAGAGCTCTGCAGAGGCTGATTTACTCTGTTTCTCAACACTATGATGCAAAACAGATATCAACGTTACAAAAACTTAAGTGCTTAAGACCATTAAACCTGGTTTTCAGATTAATTTAATTAGTTGGAGTCAACCCCCTGCATTCTGAACTGATTTGTTTGTGCACAGTTAATACTTTTCCCCTGTTACTACTTAATGTAGGCAATAAAACACGTGAGACTGGAAACCTATTTTGGTTTTTCTTCTCCTGTCACTGGGGTTTCAGAGCTGGAGGGTCACCAGGCTAGAGCTAATTATCAGAGTCATTCTGGTAATAGGAACTTCAATGATGTTTGGGTATTCCTTAGGGTCAGGAAAGAAGAAAAAGCACTAGTATGAGTGCTTTTGCAAATCCATGCTATATATGTAGTCTGCTGGATCTATCTTCATGGCTCTGATTTCTGAAGCAACGTATGAGAAATCTTTCATATTAACTTCTGTGTCAGCTTTTTTATGCTACGCTGGTTTTGGCTGGGGTGGAGTTAGTTTTCTTCCTAGTAGCTGTTATGGGGCTGTTTTGTGTTTGTGCTGGAAACAGCGTTGATAACACAGGGATGTTTTAGTTACTGCTGAGCAGTGCTTAAACAGACAGCATCAAGGCATTTTCTGCTTGTCACCTCACCCCACCAGTGAGGTGGCTGGGGGTGCACAATGAGTTGGGAGGAGACATAGCCAGGGCAGCTGACCCAAATCGACCACACCACAGGGCATCATGCTCAGCAATAAAACTAGAGAAAGTGTTGGTGGAAACTGGCTGAGCATCAGTTGTTTTGGTGGTGAACAATTGTTTTAATTTGCATCATTTGTGTTTCTTAGGCTTCATCTCTCTTTCTGTGTTATTTTCCTTTTTATTACAATTTGTTCTTACTATTATTATTTCACTTAAACTATTCTTGACTCAGACCACAAGTTTTCTTACTTTTGCCCTTCCAGTTCTCTTCTTCCCTGTCCTGCAGGGGGAAGAAGTGAATGAGCAGCTGTGTGGTGCTTTGTCGCCAGCTGGGGTTAAATCACAGCAATCTGAAATACAAGCAACCTTAAATATACCACTTTTGTTAGTTCTTTTGTCAGCATCTTATTGTTCCAGTACCAGTGTTAGCAGCCTGATTCTTTCCTTTTTGATTGTAGTTTGCATGTACTAAGCCTTTGCTGGGGTAATGTGTATTTCTGGGTGGGCAATGTGTTTTTCTGTAGCTGGTAATAATCAAATAGGGCATCTTCACAGATGTCTTTTTGCACTTGCTAGCATTAAGTCAAACCTTCCCTATGGGCAATACTTGCTTTTAAGCAGAAACCACTTTTGATTTATTATTTTTTTTTAAAGCATGGTCATAGAATAGTGGATGTAGGCAATGAAATTTCTAGTGAATTTTTATGTTATTAGCCTGTTCAGTTATGGAACAGACTTTCTCTGTTTCTAGTTTCAGACAAAGTGTAATCTGTTGTTGTCCTGCACCATAATGAAAGCTCCTGGTCATAATAGAGATAATACTCAATTGGTTACTAAGTTTTCCCTTTCACTTGCATCCTTTTTTAGTCAGCAGATATTTATTATTTGCATCTTTAAAAAAAATCTCATTGCTTACCTTTCTAGCTTTTTCCTAATTGTTATTTTTAATGTCAATCATAGCAATGTATTCTGCCTGCCCTGTGATATGGACAGTTGATACTCTTTATGCAAGGAATTAAAGAAATGTATTTATCCATAGAAAATTTAACTTTTGTATGTGCTTCCCCCCAAAAAATACTCAAAATTTAACTTGGCCTAACTGCCAAGCAAAATCCATCCTGTGCTCAAAAAGAATGCAAATAAAGCTGTAGATCAGATGGGATTTATCCTGGAGGAAAGCACAGGATTAGTTAGAATTGCAAAAATATATGGATGTTTTTGAAGAACAGTCCCTTGTTTAGGCGAGTAAATGTGGGTTTTTTTGCTGAAAATCTGGCTTTGTAATTTTAAGGCATGAAGTCATTCAATCCCTTTTCTTAGTTCAAGCTACTGTCAGAAAGAGCCTTGGGAAATGAATGAGCAAAAAGAACCCAGTGATATTCTGAAAGGTAGAATGGCAACTGCTGATGTGTATATAGGCTAAATGAGTTGCTGTTTCCCTGGGGCATGGAAGTTAGCTATTAATATAGTTTTCTTTGGCATCTTTGGCATTCAATCTTTTTGTAGTTAGTATTTTATGTATCAGCATTGGGGCAAAAATCTCTAGAGAGCCTGATAAAAAATTGTATTTGAAATTCTATAGTTGAGAGTTGGTAGATCTGCTTTTTAATTAAATATATTTTTAAAAATGAAAATAAAAAGAATAATCAATGCTCTTGAGTCTAATAAAAAAATTCTTGTCTTCCATGCCCCATATCATGCATCAAGTGTTTGGTGGACTAATTGGAATGCATTTGCAAACTGGCATATATGACACAGTGAATTGGACATAATAAGGGCCCTTAAGTGATGACTTTTCTTCCCTAAAGTACACCTAGACGTGAATGAAAATGTCAAATGTCTTTCACATGAAATAAATTGAGCCCCAAATGAGTCTTATTTTTACCCCTGCTGCTCTAGTATTACCAGATGGATAGTTTAATTTCTTACAATCCACTTGGGGTACACAAAGTGTAATGGCTTTATGGCTTTTCATGATGTTGGACTGTCAGTGATAAATACAATTCTCTGAAAAACTTACAGTTCCCAGAGCCATAATGTGTTTTTCCATCTTCTGTTTCATTTCAGTGGCTGAGAAGACCAAAGAGCAAGTGTCCAATGTTGGGGGAGCCGTGGTGACAGGAGTGACGGCAGTGGCCCAGAAGACGGTGGAAGGAGCAGGGAACATTGCTGCAGCCACTGGCTTGGTGAAGAAGGATCAGTTGGCCAAACAGGTTTGTTTATTTACACTCTTTTCAAGGCAAAGAAGTGAGCAATGAGTGGTTTCCATGAACTGGGGGGCAGATGGAGTGTTGTGTTTTCTGTCTGTCAGTGGCATGAATGCAGGATGATTTGTGTTATGTTGAACAAATGAACAGCAAAGAAAATTGCTGTTTATAGCCTGTAGTGTGCATAATTTGCAGAATTTGGGAACCTGAGTAGGGTTAGGCATGAAGCTACTGTTCTGAATTGTCTTAGCAAATTTGTACCATAGTTCAGTGTGATCTTGTGATGATTCTGAACGTAGCAGCTTCTAGCCACTACAGGATAGCTGTATAGTTGAATGGAAAGCTAACCGTTATTTATCAACAACTTGGGATTGAAAAGCAACTTGCTAGTGCTGAAAGGTCAAACAGCAAATCTCAGGTTTAACAGCACAATTTGCGTCCATTGTAGTTGAAGAGTGGAAAGGTTTGTGTACCAATCCACTGACTGGTTAGACACATTATATCTAAAGTCAAGATCTAGCTGTAGATTCACTATCTTCCATTAATACGGTGGCACTATCTCAAAAAATGCCTCCAAATATTCCGAACTCTTCCGATGAAATTGGCTCTAGCTCATCCTATAAAACACTCTGTAGGTATTTTTATTCCAGCACCAAGGTGAACAATGGGATTTGCATGAGACAAAATATTACTACATTTTTGTTACTGGTACACTGTAGTTACATTCTTCCACTTGCACAACGTAAAAAGTGACCCCAGCTGGTGGGAACGAGGCTTTCTAAAATGTGTATTAGTGTTTGGAGACAAAAATAACCCAGAAGAGACAAATACCTCTCTTTGTGCTATTTGCTGTATGAACATTTAAGAGTTAGAAAAAAAGTGGATTAGGAAGAATATTTAGCATTTGCACAAAGATATTGGTGTCATGGATTTAGCATGAAGTTCTATTGTGTATCTTATTTCCAGTTACTGCCCAGAGGAGCTGTTAAAATTGAATCCTTAAAAATTTTCTTTTTTATCCTGTCTGTCTGACAAATTCTATTGGTGCTTTAGTAGTGGAAGCAAAAAAGGGTATTACATTGTGGCAGGCATTCTTTTCACTGTGGTGGGTGGTTCTTGAAAACATCTCACTTTTATTCTCTTTCAAAGCAGTTTTCCTGGGGCTTTTTTTAGTCCAGCTGTAAGTAAAATATTGCTTTTGATATGGCTGTGGTCCTTAGTAAAAGCTATGTTGAAGATTTGCAAAATGGAGTGTCCAGTGAACTGCCAGGAGATACATGAGTGTGGCATAGCCACAGTAGTCTATGTACTTAGTTTCTGCTAAAGCTCTTCTGTAGTCTTACTCTGAGAATAGTTTGTGTTCATAGCTCTTCAAGCTCAGCATAATAAGGATCATTGTTGTGGTAATGCATAATTATCTACTTCAGTATTGACCATTACTAATACTTTTTTATGTCAATATACATATAGAAATCCTTGTAAAGTACAAAGCAAGTGACTTCTAACTTTCATTTAAACCTGTTCTGTATATTGTTAAATTTAAATATAAGTCTGATGGCTGTAGCAGAATAAGATCACATCTGAGAAAAGAAAGAACATCCGTAACATACATGCATATTATTCCACAGCCCTATAAATAGCATTATTCTGAACTGGTGCTTTGTTCTTTAGATATGTAAAACCATTCATTTGATTGTTGATACTGATATTACTAGGCTGAGATTCTCAGTCACCTGTGCAGTATGGCCATGTAGCTGATTAGTATCTTTGGCTCCTAGTAGTCTACCTTAGGTCTCTCTCTCTCTTACTGGTTTTGTAAGGGATGAGTAGCCATTTCAAAAACATTTATGAAATTGAATCATGTAAAGGAATTTTAAAAAATAGTGGGTTTGCATTCCTGTGCAGCTCAGAGGCACAAGAAACACACATTTTTGCTTGGATTTTCTAGGTAAACTGGCAGTTGGGTAGGCCAGGCATAAGCATTCAGAGTAGCAGTGGGACACAGGTCTCTTGTAGGGAACAGGGTGAGTCTTTCTGAAACAACAGAAGGTACTCTAAACTGGGAATAAGAGACCACAACTAGCAAATCCATGCCCTTCGGTGTGGCTAGCTGAATGTTTTTGTCAGGTTACTCTTCCTATGGGCATATACTTGGAGTTGTCCTAAAGCAAATGGCTCTGTATCTCATGTGCAAGATGAACAATTTGCTTGCTTACACAGGGTAAGCAAATCATTTGATTTGACAGGGAATTGCACGTTGGCATATCCATTGAAAGTGGATAGAAACATGATTAAAGACTATTTTTCCACAGAAGGCTGAAAGGCGTTAGCCAACGATCTGTTATTAGTTGGCTTCTAAACTTGTGACAAATTATTCCTTCTAGTTCACATATACCCACACAATCTAGCCCAAATCCTCCAACTGAACGTAGTAAACAGTGTCCTCCTGAGGTCTCTTCCAACCTGAGTTATTCTATGAATTGCTATAAACTCAAACTTTGTGCAACTGAAAGTTTGCATATTTGCTATCTATTACAGGGCCAGGGACTGTGAAATAGATATGGAATCATAGAGCCTCTCAAGTTGAAAGAGACTCCTAAGTATCAAGTCCAACGCTCTGCTCCTTGCAGGTATCCGCTGCTTCCAAACATGCTGGGATCTGCTACGAGTGATCTGCTTGCCCATGTGAAAATCTGAAGTCTTGTGTGGTGACTGGCGTTTTTCTTGTGCCATGATGGAAGTCTGGTTTTGACTTTCAACCAATTGAAAACATTTATGACGTTTCTTTACCCGTGGATACAGCAGTACTTACGCAAAAGAAATACTTGATAAAATGCTTTCTTGAGAAGTTTGTCCAAGCTTGCCTAGTGCAGCCTTTAGTTCTGGAGTGCTTTGGAGCATGAAGCACAGGCTTAACCATCCAAGTGAGGCCAGGCTGGAGGGCTGCTGTCACATCACACTGTCACCTGCCTGCCCTGCTGCTGATATGAACGGGCAGTGCAGAGTGACAGCTGAGACTAGTGAGAGACAGGGAAGACTCGGTAGTGCCCATCTGAGGGCTGCCCAGGGGGTTTCTGCTTTGGCAGAAACTTGCTGCTTAACACAGGAAGAGTAGTGGCAGTTAGCAGACTAGAATTAATTACAAAAGGGCTAACGTACTGCTAGTAGTATGTTAATAAATGACAAAATATTTATTCTCTTCCTATGCATGTTTTATTTCTGTGTACAGTGTGAGTGTGCTTCTAAATTAGTGGAGTTTAAAAAAAAAAAAAATAAAGGAAAATTACTGATGATTGCATTTAATGTAGAGATGAACATGTGTTTTTCTTAAGAAATTTATAAAATCCAAAGGGTTTTACAGTTTGAAAATTCTATTTTCAGCTCAGCCTGAATGTATGGATCCAAATATTGTGGAGGGGTACTATAGTGTATAATACTGCCTGAGAACAAAATATGAATTACAAAGTTTATTATTTTCAGATTGGTAATTAGCAAATTAAATTTCTTAACCTCACTAAATTCATGTAATTTGGCTCCCTACAATCTCAAGAATAGAACAGTTGGTAAGTTCTATGGTTTCTATGGTGAATAATTTTCTTTATACTGTTCCAGCACCAAAATCCTCAGTCAGGCTGAGGCTCGTGGTTCTCTTTATACCGTATCAGTATACAGTAGGATGGATTTAATGTGCTGTAGATTTTATTAAAGTAAATTGAAGAGCAGACCTTATCCTTACCATATTTGGCATCTATATGATCTCTATGGATTGTGTTTGGTATCTATATGTGCTAAATCCTTCTTCTTTCTAGTGTCTCTTAATTTAACATATTTACAGTAAATAGCACTGTAAACACAGAATAAAACTACAGTAGCAGGTAACGTAGGTAGGTAATATATTTACAGAACAGGTAATATAACTCATTGGTTTAATTATGAAATTTCAGAGAAAAACTCTTTTAAGCGTCAAGATTGCCAATTTAGGCATGAGGCCTTTTCTTCTATAGGAAATATTCTTTAACTAAGAGCCCTTGCTAATTGCATTTTATGTGAAAATTTATATACAAGGAAGAAGGCAATGGCAAGTTTGCTGTATCTCCCCCTCACAACCCCTCTGCGTTTCCTGGCACTCTGTAGAATTTGAACACTGTCATAACATTAATATTCAGTGCAGTGGATCCAAGGCATAGGGTATTTTGTGTGCTACTTCTTGGCCAGAATAGCTACCTGTATGAGCCACAGAATTTTTCTGTAGACCATTATATGTTGTTTAGAGCTGGGGTGAATCCACTTTGGGGAATCGCCATAATCAAATAAATATGTAGGAGACTTTTTCATTCCTTTTACATTCTTTTGCTAAGAATGTAATGATAAAACATCTTTTAATTTTGATGAGATGAAAGCAGCTCAGTTTTGATTAAGACACCAAGCATCACACTGTACTCCGGCCAGGTATTAGTTGTTGATTTGGGAAATCTTACTGGTAGAAGGAATGCAAACTCTGTAAGTACCTTTGAAAATTTGTCTTTCGGTGGCAGAATGAAGGTGTCTTTTTTGCTTTATTACACACTGATTTTTCTTAAATGCAAGTGATATCTCTTATTTCAAATATTTCTTAGTGTTGTTGCAGACTAAGATTCTGGATGTTCCCAAATAAGTTTTGAATGTCACATGTAGTTTCAAAAGCCAAAATGTTGAATACGAAATCTTTAGTTTTTGCACTCTACATTTTAAATTTTAAAAATGCTGAAATCGGTTAGAAACCTTTCTGTATATGTCTTACGCAGAAATAATCGCATTATAAATGCCTAATTTTGTAGTTGAAAAAGCTCTAACAGGCATTTTCTCATTTTGTCGCTTTTTATCTTTTGAGATCTATTTAGTATATTTTATTTCCTGCCATAATACTGACATGACACATGGAAAATTTTTGAAACTCTTAAATCTAATATTTAAATGTACCCTTTTTGTAAATAAGATGCCAGAAAATTTGAGTTTAGGTGGAACTATGTACTTTGAAAGAATATGAATATCTTCTGTTTTCCTGACCATCTCTACATTCAGTATACTGTACAGGAAGCTTGACTATCGAAGGATCACTGCTCCGCATCTTCTTTCCATTTTGTAGATGAATCAATTAATCTAGAAAAGCTTAGCTCAAAAGCACAAAGTTATGGAGCAGAGATATCCAATTTCCTTATTCAGAAAGGGAATTAGGAAGTTTTTCCACCTTTGCATTATATTTTATACAGTCAGCCAGCTATGTCCCAAAAGGCTAATAGACCCCAGCTAAAAGCAGGACAGTAAGTGCAAGTTATATGAGACTTAAATTTTGTTCTTCAGTTGGAATAAGTAGGTTTATTCATCTCCCTTAGCACTTAGTATGAGCAAAACATCAAGTCTTGAATTAAGCAAGGAAACTTCAGTAAGACTTTGATGTGCCAAATGCAGAAATAGCCTCCACCCAATTAACTTCTAGAGCTGGTTCTTTCTGTAGACACTGTAGAGCAAGCAGGGGCTCAGCAACATCTCATTTCCCTCCTCAACTACTTCTTGTGATTTATGGCTCGAATAAAAGGTCACAGTAGAGAATGGATACATTTATTATTAAATGTATGCAATCTAGATCCCTAGCAAACCTGCCAGGCAGCCGCAGGTCTAACCCTCTTTACTTGAGCCAAGCGGTGCCAGTTTCTGTCTTGCTGTGCAATGCAGAAAGGTGGGATTTCTGCTTGCTCAGAGTGGGCCTGACCATGGTTCTGGTGTGTCACTCTTGTCTGGTCTGTAGGAGCAATTACAGCAGTTTGGAAATCATAGAATTATAGAATAGTCTGGGTTAGAAGGGAACTTAAAGATCTTCTAGTTCCAACCTCTCTGCCATGGGCAGAGACACATTTTAGTAGACCGGGTTGCTCAAAGCCCCATCCAACCTGGCCTAGATAGCTTGCTTAGTGGCTGGTAGGATAACTAGCAGTCTGTCAGTCTTCCTCAAGGAAACCAAGGTGTTTTGGGTGATGCATAGAAGGCCTGCTCAAGTAGTCACAATTAAACATCAATTGGATAACATTTGCTTTCAAATTTCTATTTAAATAATAATGTGCAGAGTACACTGGTTGAGGTAGGGTTTTTTTTTTCCCTTATGGCTTTATTTCTTGATCTGTTCATAATGTATGAGTGACTGCTGCAAAACAGAAAGAATATTTAGCAGCTATTAGCAATATTTCCTTTTTTTAATGTATGTAGATGGATTGAAAGTGGAAGAATGAGGAATAGATTCTCCATGAGGGGATCCACATTGTTCAGGCCTGAATCACAGAAGACCTTCTTAAGAGAACGCCTTTGTCTGTTTCTTAAAATTCATGAAGGAAGTGTGACTGTCAGTGAACTGACATGTCTCTTTGGTTGTGCCGTAGCTGGACTGATTTATTTTAGTATGGCTTTTCTTACTGAACTGAGAATTAATGATGGCATACTATATTAAAACATCTGTAACAAATCAATTCTATAAAGCTAATCCATATTGTTAAAATTTATTTTTATTCATAAGGCACTCATAGGTAGGTGACAATAAAGTTTTGTGCCTGCTTTATGCACACAATCAAATCTCCTCATGACAATGCACATATTGTTTTGATGGGAAAGCTCACAAGTCATCTAGGTTGTATAGAAGTATGAATGTCAGTAGGCTTGTGAGATTGGGCTACAATCCTCCATGAATGCTCTGTATTGGAATGTGAGTGGCTTTGATTCAGTGATTTGAATTTATTTTGGAAAAAAGTTACAATTACAGTTGTATCCTCATAATTTCAATTTCATTAATATAGTTCTGTTTTCCTTTTCTGTTTCCACATGGTCAAGTGTCACATATGTAGCTTAGTATATGTTGATACTGCCTTATGGCACTGTAAAGAACAGTATGGAGTGCTTGAAGCAGACTCTAATATTTGCATGTAATTTTATTTAATGAAATGTCCTAATGTTGCCCACAGAAAATAGGTTGATAAATGGAAGGGCAGAGAAGTCACAAAGCCAGCAAGGAAATACAATTTTTTTTTCTTCTATGTTTCTTTTGCTTTATAAGGTGTTTGTTCTTGCCACTTCCTTCTTGGCAGGTATGTGCACATTCTGGTAGCACTTCTGGATATGCACAGATTAATTTTATTTCACTCTGAACACCACCATTTGAAATATTTAAAATCAGGATGGGGAAGATAGAAATGAATATGCAGATAGGAGTGCTAGAGTTTCTGTGTTTGTTGAAGTGCTGGTAGGATTTTGAACAGCAACTTGTCCTTGGCCTTGGTGGTTGGCAGCTAAAATACCCTTCCTGCTGTGGGACACGTTGTCAGTATTTTTTCTCAGAAGGCAAAATAGCAGTTTTTGAAGGAAGACCTGTTCTCTCTGTCAAAGCATTTCCATGTGTTCACATCTGTGACTTAAACAGAACTTGAGGGAAGAAAACACATGTGGTGTTACTAGAATGTCCTGGAGGTTATTCATTCAGGAACAAATGTCAGTTTAATGTAAAGGTCTTGTGAGTTTTTCTGGTTTCCTAATGGCTTTCATGCTGTGAGATAACATTTTAGTGGAGACTGATGCTCAGGGTCTACCTGCTGCCTTCAGTGTTTCTGACCATAATGTATTCCTAATTACCTGTGGAGAAATTCAGTTAAGGAGCTTTGGGGTGACAACATATTGTTCTTTGTTTTCTAGCAATTTCTCAGGCACAGATTTGTCTTTGAATGCCCTCAACTTAAAGTTAATATGCCTTGGTTTCCAAAACCAAGAATTGTTTGCCAGCTAATAGAAGGGCGAACACATTCTCCATTAGAAATTGTTCGTGTCATGATAGATATTTTTAATATCTACAAATAGCAGAACACAGTTTTTCATTTCTTTTTCTTTAACTTGTAAGGAAGAAGCAAAAGACACTCCCATCCTTTTACCAGGAGACTGCCTTTTGCATTTATTTTAAGTGTTTGCTTGTCTGCAGTCTGCTCTGTTTCATCCCTCTTCTTTACTCTCGTCTCCCTTGCACCTCCTACATTCTCATCTCCAATTTCCATTGTAACTAACTTACTATGCCCCCATAGCACATTCCAGGCTGCTCCGAGATTGTATGTGTGGCCATTGCATTATGGGATTCTCTCAGGGTAACTATGGGACTGGTTCTGTTTCATAGTGTCTCAGACTTTCCTGTGCATCCGTCTGTAGGATTTCATGCAATACTCACAGAAATTACTTTTTTTTCCTCTTCTCTAAATAGTTGCCAATCCTATGTTAAATATTCAGGAAGGTGCTACTTGCTGAGAGGAATACTTGTAAGTTTGTTTGGGGATGATTCATATTCATGCCAACTATTCTTGTTCTTGCCCGCTGTTGCGCGAAAGATTTAACTGTTTCAGATGAGGAGTAGTTTTATGTAACCCGTGGTAGATGAGCAAACTTAATAGTAGCATTTTTGTGCAACCTGAGGTAGAGGTTTTTATAAGCTTGCAAATGTGACCAGGTTACAATAACTATCTCCTGAGCACCTTCTGCTGTGTTTCAGTGCTCCTTTCTTCTGCTGGCCCAGAAGCCTTGGAAGAAAAGGAACTTAGATATAATTCATTCAGTGCCTATCTGGAAGTCATTATCTTCAGAGGATTTGTGATGGTAGCTGGTGTGACTTGCTGATGTTGTAAAAGCCAAACGTTGCAGCTGGCAGATTTTTTTTAGCTAGCAATGAAAGTTTATGGTGCTGAAATGACTTTTTTGGCAAAGTGCTACAGTGTGTGTTTATGTCTGCCAGTCTATTCAGCTAAGCACTGCAAGTGTGATGCTTAATAGGCAGGAGTGGCAAACTAGGTCCTGGACTGAAGTGACAATGAGGGCTGTATAAACTTCGAGGACTGAAGTGTGGAGTAAATACCTCTCTGTGGAGAAACAGATTAATCTGTACTTTCAGAATCGATCAATCTGATATCAGCTCCAAAAAAAAAATAAATCCAAAACAAAACCTTGCAGGTTAAGAGGGAGAGAGAGGATGAAAGAAATAAGGCAGTATGCTTTATTAGGACTATCTAGTTACTGTTAGTGCTGTCATTACTATTCATAGAAAGGAAGTTTATATCCAAGTACTTGTGATGATCAGCAAATATCAGTGGCATGTGGTATACAGCATTTTGGTGGCTATTTTGACCGCTGATAAAATTTCCTAAAGAAGCTATGGAGTAATAGATTAAAGCTTATACATAGCCTGTGGATGTCTGGGACTTCTTCAAAGCTGCTAGCATGTAACAAAAGAGAAGAGGTGACCCATCTTTTCTACAGTAAATTGTCATTAAACTTTCTGGCTCTCGCCTGCTTTCAGCTGTGTTAAATTTGTCCCTTAGAGGAAGTTAAGTGACCTGTATAAGGATTATTGATAATAATTTTTCAGTCTTTAAGTGCTTGTCTCAGGGTGTTTCAAAAGCTTCCATAATATATCTGGACACTGTAATTTGTTACTGGAGACAGCTACAATGAACATCTCTGAAATATATCTGAAAATTTAGATTGCAAATATCTCTTTTGCCAGGGCTTGTCTAATGCAAAATATTCTCTGTGAGGAAACTGGAGGTGTAAGCTGCTAAAGTTGTCCTACAAAAAAACATGCTCTTTGCAAGACTTAAACAGGCAGAGAGCCTGATTTTTAAATGAATTGGACATATTGATTGCCCTCCAAGCTTTTGGTGTTAGCTTTCAGAGCTGTTTCTTTGTGCCTTGTGCATGCGTGCCCAGGAAGTTTGGCAGGCATGGTCCAGAAAAGTCAAAATGAAGCTGAAGATGAGGAGATGGCAGCCAGTAAAGAACTTGTTTTGCTGTGCTTGTTGAGTTAGCTATGAACAGAAAGAGGAGCCATCTGTAACTGTCTTTCCTTCAGAATCGCATGAAACAGGATTTGTGCCTTTGAAGATGCTTAATCCTTCTGTCCCACTTCGTACTCCATCCTGTGTAGAAGGGGCATCATCTAGAGCAGCTGATACTCTGCCAGTATTATGTTGGCCATATATATTTCTTCTCTGGGGCTGTAGGACAAAGAAAAGGCTCTAGGCCTTTTCAGCTGACGTTTGCTCTACCTTTTCATTGTGTAATGTGATTATTTCTTCATGTGCTGTTATATGTAAGGAAGAAATCCACTAGATTTTTTTTTCTTGTTTCTTAACAATTCCTTGTGATGGTTTTAGGCCCTAAAGGGTTCACTGTGGTCTAAACGGACGTACATTTTCCTGGAGCAGTGAGAGAAATTCAATTAGAGTGTCAGGGTGAGTGTCACTCATGAGAAATGACTTCTTATCGATAGAGATAGTATTTCTAACAGGGAGTGTCCATTCAAGCTGAAGAAGGGAAGAAGCAGTAGTTGAAACGAACTATCACATCTAAGAAAATGATTTTTACTGGTAGGAATGTTGAATATGGTTGGGGAAAGAAATTAAAAGGGCAACTGAGCTGGGTTAGAGAGTATTTTTAAGACTTGCAGCTTCTCTTGATTTTGTGTGAGCCTTTATGAAGGAGGCTGGAAGCTGTAAAACCTGTTAGCAGCTCTAGTATTGATTGCTTCTAATTGTGAAGTGTTTGCAATTAATTAAGGTAATAATACTCTTATAAGTAAATAAAGATGTTGAAATGTATGGTTTAACTCTAAGGATGTATTGAGTTGCTGGCCAATTTGTAACATTTATATCCCTAATGCAGTTTATAGATGATAACGTGCATGAAGTACTTATGCTTTGCCTAATGAATACACTTTTGTCAATTAAAAATAACAACATTACACTGGTGGCATCAAATACTTCCGTTCATTACTTAACATCCAACATATTTTAGCCATATAAGAATTGCACTCAAAGATGCTTATTTAACCTGTCTGACTTAGCTAATACTTTATGTAGTTGATCTGAACAAATGATTCTTTTCAGATTCCTAGTAGCATCACTTTTAATGGCTGAGTCATTCTTAATTTGGTGCATGTGATGTATCATCTTACAAATCCCTCAAGATATAACTGACCGAGTTCAGACAGACATGGTCTATGTAAATTACTTTGTAGAGAAAGGTCAGAGATCAAACAGAGCTGGAGGCTGAATTAATTTCCCTCTCCAGAGAAAATGATTTTAACAATTCAAAAGTGAAGTCACTGGCAAGGTGATGTAAATATGAATGTGTTTTGCACAGATCCTCAGATGGAAGAAAGATTTCCTCCCTGTTTCTCCTCTGTTACTGTGGTCTTAGAAATTTTTCTGAAGTGCATTTGTTGTTTTTGATGGTGCTGGACCAGTTAATTTGGCATATTTTAGCATATTTAGCATAATTTAGCATATTTTAGCTAAATGCTCTTCCTGGTCCACGGCATGGAGACAGGCTATGTTCTGCCCTGTTATTAGCGTACGTTTGCATAACGGGAATTTAAAAAGCAAAGACCGGAGGGATTAGTGATGTCTGTTGTGACTGAATATAGCACAGGATTGTCAGACCAGCAGGTGAAATTTTTGCTAGGAGCCTTATATCAGTCGTTACCTTTTGTTAGCTTGGAATTTATAAAACAGCTTCTTGAAATGAGGATAAATTTTTTCAAGCATCATTATTTCCAGTAGATTCCAGGTGTTTACTTTTCTTTAAAAAATAAGTAATAGCTGTTTTAGTAGCTCTGAAGGAAGGCAAGTGTTCACATACAGCTGACCTGATGTCTAAGACAGGGTAGTGAACTTGCTTTCACAATCATCATCATAATGTTTCCTTCATAGTCTATTTTTGGAGGGGGTGGTGTGCTCATCATTCACAGGAAAGGTAACAGATTTAGCAATGCTTCTTTCCACCTCCTACACACCATCTATGAGATGGAGTTTTTAAATCTTAGCTGCCTCTGCAGATTTTCCCTGAGCTACATTTTGAAAGTATGCTTTATAATGCGTCTGGTCGGACTGCTGTAAATGCCAGCTGTTGTCCAAACTGCGAAATAGGAGAGGCTGGGACAAGCAATGAAGCCAGCTTAAAAAGCAAAGCTTAGGCATTGCTTTGGAATCTATTTGGAGTAATATAAACACCTTGATGACAGTTGAGAGTCATGGATTTCTTCATACATGTTTTCCCACCTTCTGGCTTCTTGAGCTCAGTTGTAGGCCTCTAGACTGTGCGTGGTACATGATGGGAAGGGAAGCAACTAAACAAAACCCTTTAACTGGCCTCCTGAAGGAGAATCAGGCTTGGCAATTCATCTTGGTTATGCAGCCTACATGAAGAGAACATGGAGAACTATCAGTTGTACTTGAAGTAAAGTGGATGATCGTAGGTGGTCAAGATGTTGTCCCCAATGTAACATGTTCTAGAGGCACTTCAGGACATTCAGTTACTTCAGGTTTTGTCTGTTCATCTCAAATTTCAAGTTGGCCTAAGAAGACAGTAACTGTTTTGACTGGGACAGATGGTACCAAATTCAACCTTTCTCTGCAGCCTCTAGAAAAAGTATCTTTGTGGAGACAAAGCCAATGGGGCGGGATGAGTTGGATTCAGGAAGGGATGGAAAGACTAGGCAGAGGATATCTGAGGATCTGGAATCAGAGGGAGGAGGAAGGAATGGCTATGTATGGGAGAAAGCAGTTCTTGTATTCGTGTAACATTCAAGCACCATAAGGCAACTTCTTAATGCTGTTTCCTTGGGGTATAGGATGCTGACATAGAACCCCCTCCCCAGAAATCTGTTTCTGCTGCTGGAAACAAAAAAAGGGTTCAAACTATAATATGGGTTGTACAATAGATTCTGTCTTTCTCTTATACCCAGCTGCTCATTTTTTTGCCAGCAAAATGGTGTGGAAATCTAGCTGCCCTGGAATTTGAATCTTTCAACCTGATGTTTTGCCTTTTTGGTGAGCATCGATAATAAACTTGAATCCTATGGGAGGAAGGAATTACATTTCAGATTCTTTTTTTTATAATCGCTCTGCATCAGTCCTGATGATCCCTTTGATAATTGCTAGGAAACTAATTTGGAACAGAACTTGATGAGGGCTGACTGCTTTTGAATATTGCATTCTAGCGCTTACAACTGGAGTTTTTGCATGTTCTTATTCACTTAAGAAAAGCAAGGCTTTTGAGTGATTGTTTTTCAGGGACACAGATTCAACCGAGATTTCAAATTATCTGAACAGACTCGTACAGAGTCCATCATGTCACATCCTCCTCTTTTGCTTTCCTGTTCCACTCTTCAGTGCCTGAGGTATATTTTGAGCTGTGCCACATCAGCCCAAGTGTTCCAGATGCAGTGTTTTGACATCTCACTAGCTCACCTACTTAGTACCTCTTATTCCAAGGAGAAAGAAAGTTATCTTAACTGATCAGATTTTGAGGATGTGGTATTTGGTTGGGTTTGTATGCATGAAAGGAGAAAGGGAATTTTCAAAGATAATTGAGTATAAGAAAAATATGCATCCATGTGCTTTGTAAGTGCTTATTAATCATCCAAGTCTAAAAAAAAGATCTAAATACCTTCTAAAATTTCCAGGGAGTTAAAATCCATTCTTACTGGGCCTTAGGCCTGTCTCTCCTTCAAGCACTCATGTCTTGTGAAGGAGCTCTGTCATTTTGGATTGCATAGGGTGCACAGTGTTTGGTCAGCTATTTCATTAGACTAGTACAACATCATATTATGCCATCACAGGATGGCTTGGATTGGGACAGACCTTAAAAATCATCTAGTTCCAAACCCTTTGCCATTGGCATTTTCCAATTCGACTGCTTTTATCTTCCCTGTTCCTTTGTCATGATCTCTGTAGCTGTCCTGAAGAAGTAAAGGTGACCACCTTGTATTGTAGACTCTAATCTCCCCTTTACCAGGATGGCAAGGCGGCTGACTGCCCCCTTGAGCATGATGCTCACACTCAAAGGGAATGCAAACAATTTCAGCAAAGTGTTTGTTTTGTGCATACCAGAGTTGTAATCGCTTCCTGCCTCTGACCTCCCAGGTAGACTGGTAGGAGATCAGAGCTGGAGGGATGCTTTCTGGCTTTGCTTAAAAATCATCAATGTACAAGTCAAGCTTGTCTTTTTATTACCCTAATGCTCAGCTTCATTTATTTACATCTACTGAAAGCTACCTTGCCTGTGCATGTGTAAACAGGTACAAGATTTTTATCCACAGTGGCTGTGCAGGAGAAACTGAAGATGTAGTTTGGCTCAAAACATCTTTATTAAAATGCAGAGATTGTCCAAGGGATGTAGGAGCTCAGGCTGACTTTCAGGGTTTTCTTTATATTCAGCTGAGCGTATCTGGCATTCAGGGAGAAAAACACACCTGTCATAGCATTTACCAAACATTCTTTAGAAGGAAGAAAACTTGAAATAATTTGTATTTTTTGTTTTGACATGAACTGTCCTCTGCTTGCAAAAAGCATTTCAGTGTAGCTGTTAAAATTATGATTGGGTTTCAAGCTTCTGTATGTAGCATATTTATGAAGAGCTTTTGTGTTACAATATCTCATTTGTTATGTCTCTTGTTGCAAGACTGTCATGTAATTTTGAATTGTGGTATCTGAGATGCATTGGATTGTTCTGGGTTGTTTTAAATCTCTTCTGGGGAGAAGAAGGAATTTGGCTGGCTCATCCCCAGACATTGTGGCCTGTTTTTGAAAACACCCTACTGTGTGTTGATTGCTGACAGTCTTTGTTAGAATACACAATGCTTTGACAAAATGTCATTCTGCATGTGGCCACCATTTGATACTGATTTGAGAAGAGGGGTCAAAGAAGCGCAGAAATACCAGTTGTCTTTGCATAAGGGGAACTGTCTTCCTCACAATGAGGCATTTCTTGAAGTTTCCTCACTTGTTTTGGAATTAGTAGCTAATAGAGGTTTGGAGGGTTTGCTAGTAGGATCCAAGCTACGCAAGCTTAGGAGTGAGGGAGCTCCTCTTTTAGCTGATGAATTGAACTGTCTCTCTCAAGAAGCACAGCTTCCTTCACTTCCAAAATCCAAGGACAAGAGATCAGAGTCCAAGACCTGCATGCTCTGTGGTCTAGCTTTGCAAAGACTTCGAATATGCATGAGAATCATTCACTGAGAAAACAGGCTCTTGCTTGAGTGCATGGTTCTCATGATCATCTTTATTCAGAAGTGCTAAACAGGCTTAAGTGCTTTAATACATTAATGTTAAAGCTTACAATGCATCAAGGGCAAGACTTTTCTGTTCTTCAGCCATTCGAGTGCTTTAGTGAGCAGATAAACTGAACTGCAGTCAGTGGGACTGCTCAAGAGTATGGAAAAGTTTCACCATTTGGCAGGTGATTGCAGGAAAAACAAGCAGAAATGAATGGGCAGATTGATAACAAAATAATCCCAAGTACATGCACAGGTATATATATAACTGATGAGGTAAAACTCTAGCTTATTTTAGCAATTATAGTATACAATTTTTGAATAATAGTTGGTTTTCTCAGTGTTATCTCCAAGTACACTGGCTACAAGGAGTGTGTAGTTTCATTAAGCTAAGTCAGCCCAGGGATATTTTTTTATACCTGGGTTTTTCTGGACTGTATTCAGAACAGTTGTTGACTCATTTTTGTTTAGCTTTTGCTGTTGGAGCATACATGCTTCAGTGTTCAAATTTTTGTTAGTAATCTCAACCATCATGTGGTAAAGTTGTGTACGAGAGAGAAATTGTAGTAATTGTCCTTGACAAAACAATACAAGAAAAACCTTGAGAGTTTTGTCACCAAGCATTATTGAATAATGATTAAAGGAGTCTCTGGAGGATGGAAATAAATGGGAAGTGTAATTTTCCTGGCTTTAAAATACAAAAATATTTTTTCTTCTCTGTTCCTTTTATTGTTCTTGCATAGCATGTGGAGTGTTTTCTTCTCTACTGTGGTCATCTGGGTGCTCTTCAAGAGACTTGAAGCAGGAGGTGGATAACATCCAAATAGTTCAGAGCAGCAAATAACATCATATTCTTACCATGCAAAATAGCGTTGGGGACTGTTAAACGCATCCCTTATTCGCACCCAGTATGTCTTTGGCTGCATGAAGAATTATGTTATGAGCCTGTCTACTGTCAGTTCCATCTTGTACTATTGCTTCTTTGATCAGCCTGGTATGTCTTCTAGATTGGCAAGATTTTAAAGAAACTATAATTTATTAAGGACAAGAGGGTAAGGCTGATACAGTGGCAGCAAGTAGCAATTAAGCTTTCTTACTTCCTTTGACAGTAAGTTTTTATCTCCCTGTTTGTTCAGCCACCTCTGCACAGACTGACACTCTTTGAGGGTGAGTACAGCAAAGAAGGATGAAGCAAGACAGGAAGGGATAATGGTGTCAGTCAAATCTACTCAACAGGAAACTTGTTCCATTTTTTTGTGTTTGCTTTCCATTCTGCTTTTTATTCAAGATTTTTCTGATCTTGGAGTACTTAATTATGCCATGTAAAAAGTTTTGTTTTTCGAGACTGTGTAGACTGAATCTGACAATCTGAGATAATTTGGTGCATGGCTATATTTCTTACTGAATGATCTGTTCTACACTTCTTGATCACCAGTACTAATATAATTGTGATATTAGTAAAGAGATTAGGAAGTACAAAAGTCAGGGAGCAGGATGTTCTTGTCAGAGGGAAACTGGTTCCTCAGCTGTGAATGTACAAAATAATGTTCAGTCAAGCATTTCACAGCAGTGCTTTGCAACTAGAAAAAATAGCACAGATGTTAGTTGTGCTATTGGACAGATCATGCAGACCGGCCCCTTTTTTCTTTCCCGAAATACTTCTGTATCAATATGTACTTAGTCTCATCTGTGTGCCATAGTCAGTGATGGCATACGCTGCCTTTTAACTTCTTTTCACTTATGAAATACCAGTATATTTCATATTCTGTACACAGACTTTTTAACTCTGAGATAAGTAGTAAAAATTTAGAACTATCCTGTCCTGTTGATCGTTATTTTTAATTGCTTTCCTCTCCACCTTCCCCAAACTAAGCAGTTTCATTCTTCATTGTCATAGTCTCTGAAATACAGTAAGCTATTAAAGTCTTCTTCAGACTGCCAGAGAAGCAGACTATTATTGCAAAGTGATGAAAGTTTTTGATTTGATACCAGCTTTGTGATCACAACCTGGTGATCTTTGGGTTTTCAAGCAGTTCCTTTATGAGGACAGAATGGTAGAACACTGTATATTCTAGTCCTTGTCCTTCATGTCCATCACTGCAAAGAAAGGCATTTAGGTGAAAACGGATCAAAGGGAATTTTGTAGCTCCTGTGGAGTTTGGATTATTTGAAATTTTTTCAGTCTTATTACTGGTAATGCTCCAGGGTGGAGACACATTTACAAAGGGAAGACATTTCAGAAAAATAGATCTGCAGCTGTTAAAGTATCAGTGAGATGAGTGTGAACTTTCACACAAAAGTAATTAAACTTTTAATTTCAGGGAAAGATTTTTGCCTTGCTTATTTTTGCCACACTGTCTAGTCCCTAATAATTCTTTCTTCCTTATGATTTAAGTATTACCTTAGTACTTGGGCTGTATTTGAAGTGTTTCCTACCAAATCATATACACAGTAGCATGAGATGTGATAGCATTACCATTCTCTGCATGTTTTTCTTGAAAATGTCTTTCTTCTGTGTCACGTTATTTAGACAGGACAGGCTCAAGTGCCACACATAAATGTCTATTTCTGTTTGGAAAAAGATATGGGAATCTGAATTAAGTGTTCAGTGCCAGTTAATATTTCAAAATACAGTTAAAAAGTATGTATTCAGTCAACCTGAACTGGCTACACTGAACTCAGACGTGCTTTGTTACGGTCAGTCTGGACACAATAGACACAGGTGCTGCAGAAACAACTGGATCTGTGTGAGCACCATGAGTCTGTCTCACAACATTGACCTTTGAGACCAGTCTTTGTGGAGAGTGAACCACTTCACTTCTCGCATGGCTGGGGGAGAAGAACGTGCAGTGAGGGGGGGATGCACACAGGACAGTGTTGGCCTGAATTTGGTGTGTTGATACCATTCTTTCTGTACTTCAAATCTTGGACCACGTTTTTGGGACCACTCCAAAAATCGTGTTCCCCAGTCACAGGGATTGTCCTTTAAGCAGGCACAGCAGCCACCCAATCACGGTCTGAACTGTAAGTAGAGCACAAGTTTTTTAGTAATTTTTGGGTAAAGGCGTCTGTGAAGGTTGCCTGAAGCCGCACTATGTACAGAAGAGTATAGTTTACACAAATGGAGGAATACACCTCTCAAAGCTTTGTAGCCTCGAGATTTATTTATATTTTATCCAGGAAAAAAAAAAGTGACAGAAATGTATCTCACTAGAATAGGATCCTCAAACATCAAAATCATTAGTCCTTTTTACACTCTGGAAAGCATGCGGTTTATTTCAAGGAACTTAAAAGCCAAATGTCACTTTTCATCTTCAGAACGGATGCTTCTAATGTGTTGGAAATGCAAGACAGGAAGCTTGGATTTCTCTTGCCATTTGAGAAGCAGAAGACAATAAGCTACATTAATTAGTCCTAGTAGTAATGTTGATGTCAGAGGTTCTAACCTGAACTAGTCAATTGTCTGCCAAACATGGACATACAAGCATCAATTCACTGCCTCCGTATTGATTTAGGCTCCTACAGGTAGTGTTTAAAAGGTTTGTTGGAATATCCTCTGTGGCTTTACCAGCAACTATTTACAGTGGTTAATATATGCCAGCACATCTAAAGCATTTGAGAAACTGTACTGTCAACAGTTTCTGAACAATGAAAGAAATCTTAATGCCATCTGTCTAGTCAGGCACAGCCCAACCCTGAAGAATTGCTTGTCCTCTTAAATTTAAGCTGACTAAATTTTTGGTTGGGTGATGACTGTCTTTGGCTTTTTTTAAGATTAAGTTTCTTTTAGTAACAGGAAAACAAAGCTTGGTAGCATCTCCTTGAACAACATTTCTATTTAAAAGCTTCTTATACAAAGGCCAGGGGGAGTTGCCCAGAGTGGCATGAAATTCAAACATGACGTTGAGTTGAGCTGTTCAGACTCAGAGCTGCATCTTTTGGTATTGCTGCTTCAGTGTTAAGCCTTGGGCTAAAGTGGCAATGTAGATTTGAATTGTTCATTGTGCTTCTTGAAATTATAACTGTCACTGAAATGTTTGAAATTTCTTACGGTGTTAAAGTTTTGTTGCTTTTTGGTAGGAAAAAAAAAAAGGGTGTTGACCTTCTACTCTGTTACCTGAATTAAAAGGAAATGTTTACATTTTATTTGAGTCAACAAGACTCAAATGGCTAGAACTGCAATGTACATGTATTGCCATAGTCTTATTTTTTCTTGGATTGGAAATGTCTAAAAATGTGTATCTGTTTGTCTGGGAATTATTCCATGATGCTACCGTTGGTTTATTTTATTTTTTTTTTGGGGAGGGGGGGGGAGTGTTTCTTTGGTTTTGTTTTGGCTTTTGTGTGGGTTTTTGTATGTGTGTGTTTTTGTTTGGTTTGGTTTGTTTTTTTTTTCTGGAGTGAACCAGGTCAGAGTAAAAGCATATTCAATAGGATGAGAAATCCCTCTGTATAGAATGATGTTTTATAACATGAGATATTTCATACTCAGTAGGCAACACTATCCTGTTGCAATAGGACACGATTTAATTCCTGATTGTAAATATGCAAGTAATTTATAGGAATGGTAGCAGTGAGCATGCAGTATTAAGGACAGAAATAATTTTCCTCCTCAGAGAAAAAAGATAATTTTGAAACAAACAAAAAAAAAGTGATGCGTCTCCTGTAACTTCTCTACCCTCAGCAAGGGGATTTCTCTTCCTTATTGATGGACTTCACTTGCTGTTAGCTTGAGTAGACATTGATATTAAAGTAGAAAAGTTTGAAAAGCTTTTAAGGACGTTTGCCTACAGGATTATTCACTCTCAAGAGTGTGAATGGTACAAATATTTACCTAGAAGAGTATTCACCTTCAAGGAGATACATTATCAAGAAAAGTAACAGCCAAAGCAGGCTCTACTTTCTTGAGAACTTTCATCCAACATAACTGGAATCAATTGTATGGTGGAGACAATTGTAAAAGCTGTAAGACTGTTAATCATCACATGTTGGGGTTTTTTTTCAAATTCACAGAGGGCAGAAGTGGTCCTTGACACGTTTTAGTTTCTTGTACTTAGCCTTCCACACATATAAGCTACTTTGAAGACATTGTTCTGTATGAGGGATCCATTACTGGACACTTTTTTTTCTCTTCTTTGTGCCTGTAGACTGAGAGAAAACTTTTCCATCTTTAAGGAATCATATTGATTTCCTAGGAGCATGAGTAGTTGCTACAACTATCCATCCTCTCCCACCTTCGCAATGAGCATGAGGTGTTTTAGTCCTTTTGCTTACAAGTGCATCAGATATATTAACATAGGAGTTATAAACATTGGTGTATCCTGGGAATCTAATCTTGAAGTTGCAGGAAATGCATGGTAGAGTCTCACTCTTCCCTTTCCAGTAGGGCTTCCCTTTCCAGTAGGGATTTGCAATTGAGGGACTTCCTAACTCAGAGTTGTCAGTAGATTATGTGAAAAGTGCTGTGTTTCTCTGTGATACCCATCAACTTGTCCAGCAATTATTTGAATCCGTGTAACCCACTGCATCCCACTCTTAAGATTTTAATTTTGTCACTGGTGATTTTATTTGGTGTCCTTTAATTTCCATCTGTGAAAACAGCTGATCTATCATTCCTTATCATCTCTGTGCTGTTTAGCAGGTAAAGATCAAGTTGATGATGAAAAAAACCCAAATCTGAGCTCTTTGAGGTGTTCTTCATCCTGATATTTTTTGATGTTAGCTGAGTTTCTATTGTTATTTGCACTTCCTGAAAAACAGGCACTTTGCAATAAGATGGGAAAGAAGAGGAAATTCTACATTTTGTGAAACTTATTCAGTACAGCTGTGCTTCCCTTGTCTTAGACTGAATGATTATAAGAAACTGGGGGAGGGGGGAGGGAAAGGATCATCTTTCCATCTTGGTCCCAGTAGCCATCTTTTTCCCGTAATACATTTTGTAATACATTTTGTCATTCTTATTTCAAAACTTTATTGTGTAGCATAGAAATTTCAGCTGTTGTACCATAAATGATGTGTGAACAGATTTCTATTTCCATTAATTTGCCCACTATTCAAAATTGTTTGTCTGTTTCAGCCTATTAATTGCTCTGTCTGTTGTTTGCAATTTGCTCTGTGCATTTGGTCACTGATTGCACGGAATGTTCTTGCTTTTGGTTAGAAAGTCTTCCAAGCTCACAGAGTCTTTCTGAAGGAACTGTGAAAATAAATGATTGCATGCATATTTGCGGTGGCTTTTCATAAGTATGATAATAGAATGCAAGTAAAAGGAATGGTGAATGCAGTTATAATGGCTATAAGAATGGTGTTTGTATGAGTATTCTGGAATGTTTTGTGATGGCTTAGGGTTGCTGCAGCTTCTTGGGGATATTTTTTAAAAATAGGCATTGTAAAGACATTTTCTTCAAATTGTGAGTATGTATGGGCATTAGCTGGTTTTGTAGCAAGACTTACTGAGATAATTTTGCTGACCTTTGAAGTGTTGTGGTTAGGTTTATGACCTAACAGGTGGAAGTGAAGGGGAGATGAGGATTCTCTGAGCTGTCTTTGGATCTTTCCGCAGTTCTGAGTGCACGTGTATGTAACAGTTACACTTAGCTCACGTTTTCAATATTTCCTGCTAAAAATAGTTGGGGGCGGGGGGAGTGTGAGGGATGTTAAATGGAATTTTAAGTTTATGAACAAATTACTTCTGGGATAGATTTTAGATGTTTTATTCTTGAGATTCAGTTTTTAGATTTTTGTGTTCCTGTTCTGCTGCCAGTAATCAGAATTTCTTCCACTTCATTACCACTTCTAAATCTGTGATTTGTACACTGTCTTTTCTGTCAGAGATCTTTAAGGAAGATACTTTTAAAAAATGCCTTTAGTAACTGATACACTCCTTCAAACTGAAACTGTGTCACGTATTGTTATTTTTTCTTTTCTGTCTTTCACTTTCAATTCAAAAGGCCTTGTTTTTATTCAAATAAATTTGAATTAATTTTTAAAATAAGATTTTGAGGTACAACAACAGCTGCTTGATTGAAATCTAACTGGATTCATTTCACTATGCACCCATAGTCCACTAATTTTGTAATTCTGTGCAAAAGAAGCAGTATCATCAGACAAGATTTGCTCTGGTGTTTTATTGCTCATGGTTGTGTTTCTCTCCAGGAGCAGGATTTTCAGCTGTATGTAGTGTTGGTCATTGCAGTCAGTGGTAGACTTACTGATTTCCTCTGTGAGAGCAGCTTTAGTGTCTCTGGTGCAGTTCCCAAATCCTTCCCCACCAGCTGCTCATTTTTTTTGTTCATGAAGTATCAGAGCACCATGCAGCCGTCAGTGACTGTCACTTGGCTTTCATCTATGCTTATCTTGGACCACCCAAACAGCTCGTCAAGTATTTGGTAGAAAATTTGTTTGGAGAGTAACCAGACTGTCAAAAAAACCCCACAGTATTTCATTTCTAGGTGTTTGGAGTTTTTAATTTTGTTTTTATAGACCTGTTATTTTACTCCCTCCTCCAAAGCAACTGGAGGGAAATTTTCCTTAAAATGGGATGCTCTTACTCTGTCTCTAATGCTGTGAAAAAGGAGAAACAATATTTGCTTGAAAAAGTGGAATAATGTACTCACTTTAGCTTTTTAATGAAGCAGTTCTCGTCCATCAACCTGTGCTTTCTGTACAATGGGGGCCTACTCTTGGCAGTGGAGAAGCAATTTGGTGAAGATTTATTTGCAGATAGCTCTGCAATTTTGACTATTTTCCTGTAAAGGAAACTTAAATTGCTGGTTGTCCTGTTGTGTTAAAAAGCGCCAAATAATTACTTTGTTTCCTCCTTAGCAGCAATAAAATAGGTGATGTCTTTTTAACATTAAAAATTGTGTCACTGTTCAAGGCAAATGTTGAATGACCCGTAATTATGATTGTAACCTCAGGGTATCTAGTTGGAGATTAATTAGAAGTGTCCTGAAACAGGTATTTCTAAGGTACGTCCAATTGGGCTTCTCAGTGTTACTAAATCTGAACCACTCTTAAATGAGCACAGACTTGACCAAAAAGTCCAGCAACAAAAATTCCTCAAGTCGGTGATTAAAACCCCACATGCCACCCAAATGCGTGCCATAAATAAGTGACATACTCCCACAATGACAAAATTAGTTGAGAAGAAAAAAGACTCATGGTGAAACTTGTAAATGTCATCTTTGATAGCATGGCACATGTAGGAGCCCTTTCTAAAAAGGAGGATTCAGTGCTCTGTGAATAGATGAGTACAGTATGTTAAAACTCGTGAATAACATAGTAAATCTCAATGTCTTGCATTATGCAGTATGATGTTGGGAATGCTATTTCTCAGTGTTTAATTTGTAAGACATACTGTTCTACCAACTACAATGCAGCACACTGAAGTCAGAATCCTTTGGGGAAAAGGAAATGAAATAAGGTCATTGGTTTCATTTGGGCCTCTGAGAAAGATGTGATTTTGTTGAGTTCAAAACAAATGTGGTACGGAGTTGTCTCAGGGTCTGGGGACTTCAAGTGCATAAAAGTGTGAGTACAAATTAGGACAGGTCAGACAGAAACTTTATTCACTGCAGTCCTAGTGAGAGAATATTGGGATGGTCTTTCCCCCTCTCTGGTATTACCCTAGCTCGGAAATTGGGAGTTGGAAGCCATCACGAACTGTTAGCTTTTAGTCAAAAGGAAATGCTCTTTTAGGTAAGATAAACTTCTTAGCCAGACCCTTCAAATCTTAAATACTAACATTTTTACCACTACAGAGTGACTGAGAGCCAAAAGAATGTAAAATTATGAACTTTTTCTACATGCTGTAGCTGTAGTCACAAAAGCAATGATCTCTATATGGGAAGTTCAGGACATGTGTTTTACATTGTGTTGACTTAATAATTTTCTGTATTATTGCTTAGAGTTCAGCCCCTTTTATGTTTCAATTAACTTGTTCCTCATTAAAATACACTGTGATACTTAATTCTGCAAGAAAGTGGTTTTATTATGGTTCTCAGTGGTTTCTTTGAATAACGTGCAAAACAAAGGATTTTACTCAAAACTAAACAAGACAAACTGACTTTTAGAATGGGGATATTGGGGAAACAGAAATCAGCCATAGTGTGTCAGGAAACTTTTCCATGAACATCCTGGTGAGTTATCACTCCTGGTGGAGAAATCGCAACACCACTAAAACCTCTTATTGCACATTCTGCCAGCATAATCCTGCTGTGAACAGCCTGAACTCAGCATCAGCTACTCAGTGAAACTTGGCCCTAGGGCTTTGCTTCAGTGGTAGTGCCCACCAGGTGTACAAGTAGGAGCATGCAAATCGCAGGTGATCTGCTTAGCTACGCTTTGAGGACTCAACTTTCAATTTTCCTGCTGGAAAAGAAGATGAATCCATATAGTTAATAGAGCAGAAGAGAAGCCACTACTACAATGTCCGCTTTTTTTTTTTTTTTTCAGGGCAACAAACAGAGGTGTCAGGGGTTACAAGAAGAATGACTGGTAGTGTAGTTCCTGCAGGTATTTGGTGGGCTGTTTCTCTCTGGTTGAAAATATGGGAGCTGAATGAATATCAGAGCTTGTAAGTTATACTAAGTAATGAGAGGATGCAGCCAAAACAGATGCACAACCTGTGGCTAAAGTAATAACAGGAGCTAGGTACACTGTGAAGACAAACTATGTTATTCCATAGAAGGACAGTGTGTGAAAATAGATAAAAAACAGGCAGGAAAAAATAAGAGTAGTGTCAGCACATAAAGTCATCAGCAAAGACCCGGCAGGGTATCCGATGTGAAGAATGTGGCTGATAAACAATTTAAAGCTGCCTTTTTCTCAGCAACAATTGATGTTTCAGAAAAGGAAAAAAAAAAAAAAGTCTTGATCAACATTATTTGGGTGATGCACAAAGTTTCATGTGGCTACAACTGTAAACCTGTTTAAATGCGGAAAACTTTTTTTCTGTACATAATATTTATGTCCCTTCTCCCTCCTGAGAAGTGTGAAGGAGCTGTGTGTGTTTGAAGCACACTTAGGTGAGTTTTCTTCATGGAAGGAGTTCAAAGGACAATTATTCATAGGTTGAAACTGGGTAAGATGGGACATGTGAAGGCTTTGTCAAAGCATCTTTAATTGAATTGGAGTGCAGTTATGAAGCTGGTGAATATTTGGTATGTAATCATTGACAATTAGATGTTCTGTCCTTGGAAACAAGCAGTCAGAGAAACTGACGATAATGCAGGATAACCTGCAGTATGGCAGGCAAGCATGTAGTCAAGAGAAGCTCCACAAAAACATAGGAAGTGACATTTGCAGCTGGTCACCCCACAGTAAACCGTGTGCATCCTCCCAAATGTCAAGAGAAAATCTGAAATCAATATATTCTATTGTACTGTAAAAAAATAAGTAATTTCCATGGATTGTTGTTCTGGTGGAAGTGGGGATAGTGATACTCAGTTAAGGATAAGCATAGGAAGCAGGAAAGAAAATTAAAGGTTGGATGTATCAAGTGAAGCCTTTTCCAGGTTTTCCCTGTACCAGTTGTAAGTGAAATGGCTGACACTGAACACAAGCTACTTCTGTAATAAAACGAATCACTACAACAAATTCCATGAAAGTAAGATCCCTTAATGGAATCTTCCTAGGCAAAATTAATTTTTCACTCCAGAGCTTAAATGTCTGGGATGCATTTTGAGCTACTTTGAAATTTGTATCTATGGACAGAGGCCATTGGAGAAGTAGGACAAATGGTTTTGGTCTGTTGTAAACTTCCTGCAGCTTTGCATTTAATACTCATAGAGTTTATAGTATGTTTCTTATCTATGTATAAACGTAAGAGCTTGCCATAATGTTGAAAGCAAGTGGAAGACTTCTGAAGAGGTAACTGTCAGCACAGTATTTGATAAAGCATTCAGTATTTAGTAAAGCAGTGCTAAAATTCATGGCTGACAGAGGTGTATAGACTGTATTTCATCTTACTTTAACTCCATGACAGACCTGGAGCACCATTCTTGCAAAAAGCCATTCCTGTGCAAGACAGGTTAACCCTGGATATTTTGTCCTGGGTGATCTATTGGCCAGAAGGTGATTAAGGAGTCCCTCAATAACTGGGGCTCATAGCTGATGTCATAGTGGTAACCCAAGGAAAAATAAAAATTAAAAATTGAAGCATTACATGGAAGTGATGGATTACATGGAATTGAAATATTACATGGCAAGAGGGATTGAATGTATGGTGTTTGAAGTGGTCTTAGTAGCTTTGGTGTTTTGTTTTTATTTCTTTCATTATGGGTTTTGAGTAGTTGAGAGAGTCCTTTCCTCACTTAATTCACCTATTTCCCATCAGAGAAACAGAGGAATCAAAACCAAGGACTTAATAGTTTCATCAAAGCTAGCATGAGACTTTTCCTTTCACTACACCATGGAAGTTGGAGTAGTAATGATAGCTTTTGCTAGCTCATTCCTTTTTTCAGTGACCACTGTTAATAGCAGCTGTTCAATGCTGCCAGGTAGTCATTTGATTGGGTTTGTGGTGGCTTAAAAGAATGGATTCCTGCATGCATGAGATATATGTCTGGTCTCCCTGTAATGGCTGTTCTGGCAGTAGCAGCCAGAGATCAACCGAGCAGATCATCTTATGATCTATCCTGTTTCTTCTCATTCTTAAAGTGGATGTCCAAAAATTAAACATAATTTAAATGATTTATTTAGATGATCTGCACTGACAGATGTATAAATAAAAACTGGTTGGTTTTCTGAAAGAATCAACTAAATGGGATATTCTTTGAGAAATATGTATCTGAAAGCTGTCTTGTTTTAAATATTCAGCCACCCTCTGATAATTCATTCAAGAGAATTCCTTACAGGCAACTTACGAATTCTTATAAATTCAAAGTCTACACTAGCAGGGCTACTTGTAGTGGATAAACTATAATGATATACATATACAATTCTTAGGTAGTTCTGCTTTACTGTGCACTTAAATTATGTCGCTAAATATAATATACCTGATCAGGTTTCAAATTTTCCATTTCCAATATATTTTGCACATTTTGCCTGAGCTTTCTTAATGTAGTGTACTGAAATAAGGAACTTCTGGGTTTGGTGCTGTAAATTTTGTTTGATATATCATATAAATGTTTAAATTTTAGTACTGCTGTTCTATCATTTTCTGTATTTCCTCCTGTGAAGAAACATGTCTCAGTCCACTTGGCACTCAGGAAAACTGTGCACAATACTGGGTATTAAAAATTACAATTAACAAGTTGTTACTTGGAAAATAGGCTGAGAATTGCTGCTTGAGCAGCAGGAAAGCACAAAATCCATTAAGTAGTTAATCAGCTCGATGGTGGTAAATGTGGAGGAGGAATGGCTTTGTTTTATTGAAGCTGGAGTCTTGGCAGCAAAGGAGAGGAGGAGGTGACTTTATAAGAAATATTCAAATGTTCTGAAATCTCGATTTTTTTTTTTTCCCCTCACTCACTTGGTGGGAGGAGGGAGAGGAAGCTGTAACAGTAAGGAAATTAACTCCACTATTTCATATTGGAAAACACAGATAGCAAAATGAAAATGCTGAAAAATGCCTCCCACAAATCACAGTGCCAGAAACTCCCGGACTTGATCATATAGAGAACTAAGTGTGTGCTTAGGTTCATTCTTCTTTGTGGGTACATGAACTCAAGTGTGGATATGTAGAAATCCTCAGCAGGATTAGGATGCCAGAGTGCTGTCATTAAGTTGAGCTGGTGGGTATCATTACTTTAATCTTTTTTATGGCTTGGGCTCAGTGAGGGTCGTGGAGATCAAGGCAACATCACATTCCATCAAGTCTCCTTGCACCAGCTATCTAGGCTTGTGTGTATTTCTACCTTGACACACATGGCTTTAAAATAACCTGAGAGAAAGTACACTGTTTTCTGGCTATGATAGGTGCTGTTGGTGATACAGGTCTTGCATGAGTCAGGTATTAGTCACAGTCTTCTGCAAAGATGCAGTCTGTAACTTGGCATGGAGAGAATGGAACACTTTTCCCTAGTGCAGCCCCTAATTTCCAGTTCAAACAGATGAGCAGGACAATGAGGTTAGACTTTTGATCTTATTAAAGGCTGAGGCTTCCTTAGCACCTGTGCTACAGATGCAATGAGAAGATAGCAGGGCATACTGGTCACATTCCTCAGATGGCAGCTACATATAAAGGGACCCAAATCACTTGAATCTCAGCTCAGCTGTGCCACATCAGATGAAAAACACCTGTGAGCAGCATTGCTTGGGCTGCTCTGCTCCTCCTGTTAGCTCAGGGTGTGCTGGTATCTCTCCAGTGCCTACAGAACTTGTCAAGAGCTGTACTCTTATGTCAGCAGGCAGTGGCAGTGACAGTGACATGCTTTCCGTTTCAGAATAGCAAAAATCTTTCTCTCTTTGCGTAAAAATAAACCCCATGCGAAGCAGCTGAGTAACTTGTAATCCTAATAGTGTAAATTTGCCAAGAGAGGCAAAGATTGCACTCATTCTCTTAGGCACTTGGATGAGGAGAGAATGAATCTGTAATCAGTGAGGGGCCTGGTGTTTGAATATTGCCTGGCTTGCAGAGGAAGAGTTCAATTGATTTCTCTGCCAACAGCTATGCCTATCTAAAAAATGCAGCTTGCAATAGGATTTTTTTTTAATATTCTGTGGTCGTAGTTAAAACCAGATCTTTGAGGGATTCAGTATGCTACCCTGAATCTCAAGTGTGGTTATTCCCATGGTACTCCTGTGGAAGCTGAGCTACTTTGAAAAATAGTCCTTGGACTATACTTAATATAAAAAAACCCTAGCAGTCCAAATCTATCTAAATAGTTTTAATTTGCTTTTCTGAGCTGTTGGCTTGTACTAGTTTTCTCAGGCATCAGGTGGATTGTTGGGTTTTTTTAATTTGTTTTAAATAAAATGTAATTGTATAACTTTGATTATGAGAGCTGAGAGCATAAGAAAAACATCCAATATCATGAGGAGGGTGACTAATGTTGGCAACAGTGGCAATGCTGATAGACATTAGAAGATAAAGGAGAGCAGATGGCATTTCATGGTTTTTTGAGTGCATTATATTTGCCTCTCTACTGTAGTCCTTTGAAGAACATTACCTGAATTTTAAACCTTTTCCTTCTCTAACAAAAAAATACCAAACCAAACTAGCAAAAAAAAAAGCCTAAAAAACTCCAAAGTATGAGAATAATCATAATGTTTTCAAAGCAGAGATTGTGTTATGGTCACACCTGGTACCTAGAGTGCCTCTGCATGTGTACAAACATTTGTTTGCACTTCAAAGACACTTCCATATATCAGCAGTGAGCATTTTATTTTCAACTTTTCTCTCCAAAGTTTCCCAAAGAAAAGAGAAATTGCAAGTAGACATGGCACGCCCTTGACTTCAAAACCATGGCAAACCTCTGGGATTATTTTGCTTTCCAGCAGTGCACAACTCATTACTCCACACTTCCAAGTGAACCTCAAGAAGCAGTCTGGGAAATTAAGAGATTGTCCAGAGAAGGGGCTGAGAGCTGGTTCCTGTTGTGTAGTTTGTAAAGAACATGCATCAGAGGGCTTTTTTTAGCTTGTGAACTTTATAAACTTAGAAATAGGCTCTTTCTCAGCAATCGTGTCACTGAGAGAAAAGTAACTACGCAGTCTTAATGATTGATGAGAAAAGACAGAAATGTTGTCAGAGAAATGCTGGCAGATCTTTACTATCCTCAAACTGGAAAATGAAGAGTTAAATCTGTCACTGACTGTATGGAAAGCTTGAACAGATTCTGTGTGTATCATGAGAGGATGTGGTAGATGTCTGGGGAAAGATTATATTTAGAAGGCAGACAGATATTGGTAGAGGTCTCTGAGGAGCTTCATCCCAAATGTCAACAAAGATTTTATAGTAAAAAACCAGAAAAGTTTAGGGATTTTTTTCAGAGTGTGCTATACTGGTAAAAAAACTGCATTACAAGAGTTAGACACATCAATAAAGACAGACTGGTTTCATGATCCCAATATGTACAGGTAATATAGCAAAACTTTCCAGTGGAAACTTAGTCTGGATGACCTAACACTCAGAGACGCAGAAGGAGCCGATGAGCACAGACTTCCCTGTGCTTAGACTGTGTTGGTATAAAAGCTCAGATTCCTTTGTTTGGGGTCCTTCCTCAGAGGCACCAGTTCGAGCTGTTATTTAGTTACCGCACCGTAATTAAATTGTATTAAGGGTCAGGATGTCTAAGACTCTGTTGTGCAAAATCTGTTCTGACTGTGTGAGCCTGAGGAGTGTGGCTGCGAAGGGGCCTCTGTCCCAGCTCACGTGGCACAAGTGTGACTTCAAGAGTGTCTGTGGGATGGTTGGACAGGGAAGTTTCCCCAGCAAGCAGCTTACTTTGTTAAGTTTCCATGTAGAAAGACCACCTTTAATTTCCTGTTGGTGAAATAGGGGCTTTTGAAAAGTCTCAGATTTCCCTGACTAAAGCGGTGCATTGTGGAAGGAAATAAAAGTTGTTTTATTTGAACTGGAAATCTCCTTTAGTATTTTAATAAGTACTTTTATTGTGCTGAGACACTTAAACACCTACTGGATGGTTTATGGAGTTTTCAAGTCTCTGGGTCAATTAAAATGTAGAACTGACCTCGTAAAACAGCAACACAAGTGTTCCCCAAGCCAGAGTGTTGAGCAGTGTTACATGACAGTGGTCAGTACTGCATTTTGGTAGTCTTAACTACTGGGCCAGCCAACATACTGGAGGATTTGCACTGACAGCCATCTGGCAACAAACAGGGTTTAGAGCAAGGGAGGTGGTCCATGGGAATGTGGAGGAAAGAAGCTTTATCACTTCCAGGACATCTTCCCATGTAATGGCAGGAGACTGTTCCTCACAACAGGTCAGTGTTGACTGCCCTTGAAAGACTGCTCTTAACCAAGATGAAAAGCACAATGAGATAGGTAAGGTTGAAGTCCTCACTGAGGGGCCATCCACTTGAGGGCCGGCAACACGTGGCCACTGGGTTTGCAGTTAGTGATCCTAAAATGCAAACCCAAAATTAGATCTAAAGCAGAAGGGGGGAAAAAAAAGATGTATTTCAGGCAGAAAAGCAAACTCACCTGAGACATGAACTCAGCTGGGCTGGGAGTTTTGTCAGCTATGGGCTGCCCCTTGCCACCACGAGCTCAGGTCTCAGTCTGTTGTCTGACAGCAAAATTTATTGCTCATATGTAGTACATCTAAAAGTAGGTTGTTTGCTGTGCTTAACCACATCTGTGGCTGAAATGTTTTTCATTTAGGCAGGCAAGAGGAGGAGTGAACACTTCCTTCAGGTTAGCCACAGAAACCTGTCTTGTGGAAGTAAATTGAGTAGAGTTTCCTAGTTATTAGTACTAGGGAATTATCTACTTAGCCTGGTATATCCAGCCTTAGTGGTATTATGGACTTTAATGGGTCCAAGTTGGGAGCTGCAGTCAGTGAAAAAAGCTATTCCCTTCCAGTGTGGAGAGAGCTATACCTGAAGAACTGTGCCTTCAGCTTGAAGAAAGCACATCTCTTTAGCTGAAGTTAACCACCTCTGTGGGAATTGGTGCCCCAAAAGATACAGCAAATAGTCTGGGTCAATCAGCAATCTCTCATGGTAGATAAGTGATCAGTCATGGGGTCCAAAGTCAGCACAACTCCTCAGATATACATCTGCCAAATATAAATACCCCATATATGGTATCTAGTATGTGTTTTAAGAAAACACATGTATTACTTACATATCAAGTTTCTGATACATACCTACTGTGTCTGTGCTCTAATCTTGGTATCAAATGTTACATTTACAGATGTAAAACGTTAGAAGGAAGAGTTAATCCCTTAGTCTCTGTGATGAACCCTCTTGCATTATCTGAATGATCGACAGGAGTTTTGATGTTTTATAAGAGAACAAATGGACAGACCAGCTGACAGGTGGACATTAATTTACATCAGTGCACTCTGCCTTGGTGTTTTTTTGTGCAAAACCTGTTTTCATCTACAGTAGGAGGCCATATTACTTTGTAGTTAGTGTTAATTAAAACAGTCATTTGTCAAATGGAATAAAATGAAGTTGTTACCAAAATAATTAAGAAATAGTTAACTGACATTTAGAGGGATGTAAAGAAGGAGCTTGACTAATCTAGTGGTGCTGGACTGTAAAAGAAATGGTCAACAGTCCATCAAATTCAGTGCCTCCTCTTCAGAACTTGCAGTTCTTCCCAGTGGCTTTCTCATTCTCGTAAGACATATAGAGCCTTTTTCAGAATATTTTAAGGTAAATTTTTTTCTTCCCCTGAATAATAAATCAGTTTGCTGTGAAGTGCATTCATCATTTATTCTAGGTTTTTCATGCTGTTGAACAAGTTAGTCCGTGGTTTTTCTACAGGAAATGTAGGCTAGGCTGGGATACAGGACTAATTCTCTGTACAAGTCTGCCATTGCAAATGCACTAGCAGTGATCTCCCAGCCACTCATGCAATTTAACAATCACATTTTGAAAGGCAATGTTTTTGGGTCATAGCAGATATCCAGGAAATAACCAGCCTTGGGTTGAAAAAAAGGACTCTGACCATAAGTATTTTCTGTGAAGTTACAAAGTCCTTGCTGAAGTTCAGGGGCTGACCCACAAACTCCTTTCCTGTGTTTGTAATGCTGAAGCCTGAATTATTCATAGAGTGGGGACTGAGCAAACTGCAGAAGCCAGCAGGCTTAAGGTGATTAATGAAAAACTGGAGCCGGTGTTTTGTGATGCAGATGAGTCATTAATATAACAGACACTCTAACAAGTGCAGGAGAGGATTTATGTAGGAGGGTGTAAGAGTCATCTCTGCTTAGGTTGCTACAGAGTTGAGCTGGAGCAGCAGGACTGGTTACAAGTGCTCCCAGGTGCTTAATTTCAGCTCACAAATTAGAGACACGTTTCCTCACACAGTGTGATTAATAAACAATCACATGTGCTTCAGTGAGATTAACAGGTTCATGCACGTTAGGGTGTTTGTGCCCTCAAGATAAATGTCCTACACCTTTGAAGAGAGAAGTGTTACTGCTATGTTCAGTGAGTTGAGCATGTCTCCAGCCACTGTTTGCAAGGCACTTAGCTTGAAGGAGAACACAGTAATTAAAATTTATTTCATAGAAACCCCCAAGATACGTGTTGTGTGCATACAGATTATGTAATCTGTGGGGTTAACAGCCCTATCTTCTGTTTATATTGCTTCTATCTTCTTTTTTCATTAATTTAGAAGGCAGACCAGTTTTGGATTTCAGGAAATTTTTCTTGAAGAAAACGGTGGGCAAATATTCATACATAGTATTCACATGAAGGAAGTATTATTAGGTTTGAAACCAGTTAAACAGTCACAGAAGGAAAAAAATCCTTTCTTCCTGACCACTAAATATTTAACAGACTGCTGAATGATCAAGGGTCCCTTTAGGATTTTAAAATGACAAGAACGAGTTTAAATTCTCTAACACTATCATTCGTGGCAGCAAGAATGTGAGAAGCAATGTCAAATGCTTGAAGTCCTCCCACTCGCACAGTGATCACTGAGTCATCTTACTGATAGAAGCCAATTCAGAATACTTTACCCCTTCTATAAATGCTGGACCAAACTCATCTGGGAAATGGGAGCATCACCCACACAACACAAGCCACTTGAGCAATATTCTTCTGCACAGTGTAATCAGCAGCAGTATTAAAAATGTAACTTCAATGCTGAAGGAGTCCTGTTTCTGCAGTGAGTTGCCACTGGGGGAATATTGGCTTCTAAGTTTGCTTTGCCTTAAATCCTGGTTTCCGTGAAGTTACTGGAACGTGTGTTAGAAACACGCTTGGCTTGAATGCTGTCTCTTTATGTGTAAATCTTAATGCTCGCATTGCAATGAGAGTACAATAGAAGAACTCAATTGTCACTGGTTTAATTTGGGAAATTACAGCTGGATACATGCTGAGTCTGTCTATCTCTGGATAAAAGTGATTTGCATCAGATTTCCAACATGTTTTACCTTACCATACTAAGTAGTTTGTTCTGGTTGAAATACTTTGGACTTCTGAAGTTTTTTCTTGATTCGCTTCCATTTTCTGTTACTATTAAACCTTCATAAAAGCTTTGACTTCTGTGGAACTAACTACTTGCTTAAGTGTACACTTGGAAATCTTTTGCTGAATCAGGGCTTAGATGAATTTAAATATTTGAAAATAATTCAAGCTTTTAATCTTTCATTTTTATTGTTATTTTAAGCTTATCTTATCAGATTGCTTACATATAGGTCATGATTTAAGCCCAGCTGGCAACTCAGTACTGCGCACTCACACAATATGGTGTACATTTGTTGTTGCAAAGAAGGTGTTGAACTCCTTTTCTGTAATAATCCATTCAGAAAAATGCTTCTGAATACTTGAGGTACTAGTTATTCTTCTATAAATAGCCCTTTTGGGATTCTAGACGGTTCAAGGCACATCCTGGCAGAACTGTATTTTGTTTAGGTAAATGTAACCCACTAAGCATCCACACTTTGCATTTGTTTGGAATGTTACAGGTATAGGAGAGAGATTAATAGCATTAGGGCAGTGACCTGTTGCATTTTTCTGATGCCACTGTCTTTTTTGGATAATTCTTGGTAGATGGGCAACTAACCCAGACAACAAGAATCAGTTGGTTTATTGCCTGCCCTTGCAGAAATGATACACGTGTATAACAGCAGTCACTGCTATTTTCACTGGCATGTTTCCTCAATGAATCTGCTTGTTGAACAATGATTATTATGAAATAGTAAACACATTGTCTGACTTTATGCTAAACTACAAAAATTACCATACTTATAATGAGAACCATTGAAATACCCCTAGGAATGCTAGGAATGCGCAAATACTTATCTGATAACTGAAAAAAATTATTTGGAAATCATGTTTAAAAGATGATGGTACAGTGTACTGCTTCGCTTAGTTTGTTTGTTCATGTCAAACTACATTTACTCTTAGCCTCCTATTTCACAGAATTATTTCCTAGTATGGATCATTTTCTAAAATGGCATTTGCACATAAATTCACCAGCTGGGTGTCTAACTTAAATTGTTTGAGCATTTGCAAACACTTGGATGTGTGACTGTGACAGTCTTGCAAGTGAGTTGTGTTCAGATCTGCATGGATGAATCTCAGGATCTGGCTCTCATTCTTATCTAAATGTTCACCAGGCATCACACGTAGAGAAACATCTTTATAGAGGGTAGAAGATAGGTTTTTGTGTTGTTTTCAGACTGCAGGGAGTCATATCATGAATATACATCCTTTTCTGAAACACGGACTTATCCTGGCAGTGTTTGTGAAACATCCTTAGTTTTGAAGATACAAAAGAGCAGCATTTAGGCTTTCACTGTGAAGGAGAAAATATTATCTTTCTTTGGGCAGTGTATCTATGATTGGGAGCTGCAAATGTGGCTTGTAGGAGAAAGAACTGTACCACAACAGTTGATTTGCTACATGTATTCTCTCCTTTGTTTTAATCAAGCATCTTTGTCTCTTATAGAATAAGCATTGTTGATAATCATTCTCTTTAGTGTGACATACATGAAATTATTCTTCCTCAGCTTCATCTGAGCTTCTGTAAATCACATGTATCTGACTGCTATGCCATGAATTTGAAGAAAAGTGGTTTGGTTTTTCCTATTTGTCCTGAAAGTAGAGCGTGTAATGAGTGCAATTACTAGGCAGTGTATCACTCAAAACTTCTTAGCAGAATTGTGATTTTACCTGCCTGTTCTAGATGTTGAGAACAGAATGAATGCTTTTATCTCAACTTTTTTGTTCATGTTGCCTCTTACGCATAGTTTTTTCCTCTGGTATGCTTAAAACTAAATGGGGCAGTGACTGGAGTCTTCTCTCTCAGATTGGAATAGTAGATGTGAAAATACATCCTTTTTGTTTTGTTCCTTGTGGCTGTGGGACCGACTGCTTCCCGAGAATTGTAGCAATTTATGGTGATATCTTTTCTGTAACTTAATGCATTCCTGGGTGCAGAGGGCAGCCCCTGCTTAGCTGGTGAAGTTTGGAGAGCTACTGTGATTAATAGTAACAAAGGACCAGAGGAAATGTATCATTTTAACAATCCTGATAACTAGCATGTGATGCTTCTTTGATCCTTTAAAAGCAGCTTTGAAGTTTAATTTCAAATGGTTTAACAGTTTATTAATAGAAGTCTTCTTCTGGTAAAAACGGTGCAGTGGCAATTCCCCTTTGAAGCTTCATCTGTGTCTGAGATCCTCATCATCCCTTACTGGTTCAGGTAGTTTTCTGACTTTAGGCATCACTGGGGCTTGCCTTCCCTTCCTCTATCAGCAACACAATGATCAGCATCTCTGCTCTATTTGACTCTATTCCAAAAACTAAGCAGCCACATCCCAACTCTAGCAAGACTTACCTTGCGTGACATTTTCATAGATGAGTGCCAGAGACACAGGGTAGAGAATGCTCAACATGTTTTTCCTAACTGTATTGCGTGGACAGGAAGAGTCCACAGAGAAAACTGAAACGAGTCAGGATAATGGTTTTTCCAGTATCAAACCCTTGCTACAGAGAGAAATGAGATTGTGTCTGCTGGGAATAGGACTAGAAATACTGGTGCTAGGTGGTAGTGAGAGAGATCAAGGTCAGACACCAGAAGAGATGCTAATGGTAACGCTAATTAAGAGAAGGAATAGATTGCCTGGGAATGCTGTGGAATTTTTGTCACTTGAGACTTTTAAGGTGGCTTTTCCCAGACATCTGTTGGGAATGACTTGGGGAAAGCTGAACCTGGCTAAAACAGGGGTACAACTTGAGTTCCTCCTCAAAAGACATCTAAACTTGTACTCATGATTTTCTAAATATGAAGTAGGAGTGAAGATTTTTATAGCGTGCATCCCTTTTGGGACAGCAGCAGATGTCTGAAGAGAGGGTCATAAACAGACTGCTCTCAGACATACAAGTATAAGTACAAAATTTACTTCGTGAGTGGTTACAACCGACTTTTACTGACATGCTTAGAGCAGAATTTTGCCTGCAAAAGGCTGTGTTGCATTGAACTCCACTCTCACGCAGTGTAGACAGTAGCAGAGTTCAGTCTGCTGCTTTCCTGCATCTAAGCCCGAAGTGAAATCAAAGATAACAGTGCTGGAGGAGGGAAAGAATTTACAGATACTCAAGTATGATATATTTAGGTACTAGTATTTTATGAGTCTCCTTGCCTATTAAACCTCACTAAGTAAACTTTATTAAATAATTCTTTCCACTTAGTTAAAAAGAGTTATTTCTTCTTCTGTGGGAGCTGAAGAGATGCTTGCAATGTTTGTGTTTCATGTCACTGGACTGTGAAGAAACCTTTCTCTATTCAAGTGAAAGCTCTGAATAGTCGTGTACTTGCTTCTAGATGAAGTGTCCTTTCAGGAGCATAAATTTAAAAGTGTAGACTGTCTCTCTTGTCTTTTGTAGTATTCCATCTGCTACTGAATAGATCAAAATTGCAGGAATACTCCCAAAACCTCTATAGTTCAAATAATTGTTGCAAGTGTTTTTATCAGAGCAAGGCCTGGTTCACTCCATAGAAGAAATATATTTTAAAATTCCCCAGCAAGTAAAGTGATGTAATAGGTTGGAATTGAAGGAAAGCTTAGAGAAATGCTCACTAATAATAACTGAAGGGCAACCACTTCACTTACAGCAGATCCTGTCAATCAGTTATAGCCTTTGAAGGTAACTGTCCTGCCACTAGATCACCTATGAGCCTGCAGCTCAATGTGCTGGTGAGTAAAAGCAAGTAAGTCAATACTGATTGTGTTAGCTGGTCCTCTCATACTCCAGGGAAAAGCAAAAGAGAGAAAAACCTGCCCTCTTTCCACTACCTATAGAGAGATCATCCTCTTTAATTGAAAACTTCTTTGGGAATGAGTGAAGTTACTTAATTGCTTTGTGAATCCAGTCCCATGAAATGGGGTACAGAAGTGAAATGCGTGCTCTCTCTGGGGCAATGTGTAACAGAGTGGGAACTCATATTGTTCGTCATGCTAGAGGATGGCTGGTCCGGCAGTTCTATGTTGTATAAAAGAGCAGTAAAAATAACTGTGGTTTAGAGATTGCCATTTTGCATAATACACCATTGAATGAAATGTTTGCATAACTGGATAATTTTTTAGAGGAAATTTATTTTTCTGCTTTGATTTTGCCTTAAGGAAAGAGACTATATTTTCATAGATGCCATGGAATAGCTTCTGCTGTTTATCTGCCCTAAAAATTTATGTTACATTGAAGTGTGTTTATGATCTTCAAATTGTTTAAAATAAACTACAGTAAAATAACTTTGCAGCTTTGACTGGGGCCATGCTGTTCAAAAATCATCTTTACTGACTCCGAACAAGGTAGTTCTGTTCTATGCTGACTGTCAAGCTGATGTGTACCATTATTCTAATTAATATTATCTTTCAAAATCATGTGTCATTATTTTAGTTTTATTTAATGAAGGCAAAGCTCAAGTGTCATCCTTGGAAGTCATTCCTGGTAATGGGTTCATACAGCAAGGGAGCAGATGGGTTTAGCTAATCTCATGGAGCTCCTGACATACATAGAGTCTGAGAGATTCCTTCATCTGTCCTCATTGTTCTAGGATATGATCATTCCTGCTGTTCTCCTTTGGGATCTTCCAACATGCACAGCAACGTGTATTGTGTAAGCTGAATTCTGTATTCAGGAGAAGGCACTCTTGGGCTTAGATTAGACCAAGAAGATTACCTCACAGGCCTTGTTAATACATGAGAGAAAGGCTTGCCTTTTTTGCAATAACATGACATTTCTGGCTTATGTTACTCTTTGACTTCATAATTCTTTTCAGTACACCATTTGCCTTTCATCTTTGATTTGGTGAGCCTAGGTGTCACTTACTAAAACCTTTTCCTATTGAGCTGCCTGTTTTTTACTTCAGTCATTTACTCAGTTTTGTCAAGGTATCTTTGCATTATGCGGTAAGAATAATAAAAATAAACTCAGGCTGTTTATTGTTCCTTCTTGATGCATGAGACTTAACAAACAGTTAAGTGCAATGCTTGGTCCTTCTTCCAAACCCTTATTGAAATTAGTGGTATTACTTTACTCAAGATTCCTGTGAATCTGCACTCTGAAGCTTCAATTTTGAGGATGCAAATCACAAAGTTGACAGTGGCTATTGTTCAAGCAGATCCATTACCCTAAAGTATTGTTATTACCTTGTTCAAGAGAATGTTAGGAGAGGGAGACCTGTGGCCACATCCTCTGATAGAACATCTACTTAGCATGTATCATTCCCACTATTTTGCAATTAGAAATTGCTTCAGTCTTTCTAAATGGTAAACTCTAGCTTTTTCTTCTCCTCCCTGTGGAATTTTCAATGTCACCATAGATTTCGGAAGCCAAAAAGGATGAAGCTGAAGCTGAAAGGACTGTCTGTTCTGGATGCATTTATGTGCATCACTGATGTCACATTGACTCAGCCTCTGGGCAGTCTCTTATTTTAAGTCACCTGTAATTAATGCACATGTCCATCACTGTAGAACTCATACAACCTGCTAGTCTGGCCTGAGCAATGAGTGGGTTCTCCATGTAATCACCACTTATCAGCAAATAGCAACATACCAGCAGCTCTAATTAGGTACTCTACCAGCCTGGTTAATAGAAACATGAATCTGAGTTTCAGAAAAGTTGGTTCTTCACAGAAATGTTCCTTTTGTACTCTGAACTGAGTCTCATCCTTACAAGCGATTGTAACTGGGGAATTTTAAAGGAAGGAAATAAAAAATATTCACAATCTATGTTGCACTGAAATTTGTTTTTCAGGGAATTTGCAACAGTTCATAAATTGTTGTAAACAGCAAGTATTTCCCTCTGTTTATATACACCTGTAACTACAAATACTTTGTCTTCATGTTCATTCCTCTCTCTGTAGGTCTCAGTCTGTTTCCTTTTAATTTTTGCTGTTGCTAACTGAAAGGCGTAAAATCACAAATTCAAATGTAGCTTGTAGCACTTGCAGGATCTACATTTGTCTTAAACTGGAATTGTGCTATTGCACTGATATTTATTTGTTTAATTAAATGTCTCTTCTTCAGGTCAACTCTCCATTTAGGAGATAAGGGGGGAGGGTGGTAATCTTATTTCATTGCTGGTACTGTTGTACAGTTGTGCACTGAAACAGCTAGTTTCCTTCACACATAATGCTTTCTCATCATTTCCTTCACTTGAGTGTTCAGCTCAGGAATAATTAAAACAATTTACTTTATTTCTAGCTAGTGCACAGATACATCTCTATACTCCAGAGTAAAACCACTAGACTGCTGATGATGCTGAGTCTTGGAGGCACTGACTATTGCAGTGGGTGAGCAGGAGCCTTGAAACATCCTAAACTGACCTGGAAACTCAGTTATGACCAGCCAACTCCATTAATTTAATATCTTAGGACCAGGAAAATAAATGAATTGAGGCCATTTTAGCATATCTTTGTTTTGCCTCTTGTTGGAATTGTTTGTTCTAGGGTTTTTCCCCCATCCAGGTAAATTGAACTTTATGGTCAAAATACCTGTAAAAAATAAGTTACCAAATGATAAAGACAGATTTTTTTTCACTTTGATTCAATATTCAGCGTCTGAGTATCGTGGTGAAGTATATTTGGTGGAGAAGGAAGAGTACAAATTATTTTCTTTTCAAAGGGGAATTTTAAGCCTCTTGGAACAGCAAATTGCTATTCGGCTTGTAGCAAGAGACGAATTCGTACAGTAACCATAACAGCTTCACTAAAGGTATAGAAAAAGAATTCCAAAATTTTTCTTTAAGCTTCACCCTATAATGACTGACAGCTTCTGAAAAAAGTGCTTACAGTGTGCATAATACCAAAATGAAATGCGTTTAATTGGGCTGGATAGATATTGAGTTACCATTGTAAGGCTTGAGGCAGCCCTGTCAATTACAGGTTTGAGAACATAATAACAGGCACAAGACCAATGGCTTTAGGGATAAACAGGTCATCTCTAAATAATGATGTGGTGATAAAGATGAATTACTGGTGCAATTATCCAGAGTAACAGCAGCAAATTGAATAATTCACTAATACTAGGCTAGACTTAATACCTGGTCTCACAAAGGTGTGCATGACTGTGGCTGTCAGGCTGGCAGGAAGCAAGGATTACTTCTCTGGACAAGCTACATGGACCAGCTGACAATCTCAGAAAATGTCAAATTCTGTGATAGGACTATGAATTCAATTGTTGAGTTGGGAAAGGACTTTTTGTTCTTTTTGTTCACCAAGCATCATATCCCACCTCTCTGCCAGTTCTGTCCATGGTGTGCACAGTATAAGACAATCCTACTGTTACTCTAATGTATCAGTATATTATAATTTTGCAAGATAAAAATGCTATTGGATGTGTGATTTTTTTTTGTTTTGAGCTCTTGCAGGTACCACTTTGTGTATATGTGCAACAAATTAGACTACATTAAAATCATTTTGCATGGAGCATTTGTGGGTCTTAAAGGACTTTCTGGAAGGGACTTTCAAGGTCTTTACAAAAGAGGTATACCAAAATTACCACATAAACCAGATTTTTCCATATTCTAGTTCACTGCTTTTTCCATAGTGCATCTTACATTGGTTCACAGCTAGTCAATATGTATAAAACACACAGTAACAGACTGAAAGTGATGCTCAATAAGTTTATAATAATTTATTTTATTGAAATTAACAATGACTTTTCATGTTACATTTACTTGTTTGGTGTTTGAGACAAGCCTTACCTTATTTTGCATATATAATTGATTGTGGGCAGTAAGTCTTCTACTAGAGAAAAGGTCCTCACACAGTATCTGCATGGGAAATTTCATAGATGTCTTAAGGACAGAAAAACAGCAACTATGAAACAACACGAATCCAAAAGTTTATGGGGGGAGCATATTAATGAGTATAAATACCTGGTAGGAGTGGCGGTAAGGAGATTGAACCAGACTCTTCAGCAGTGCTCAGTGAAATGGGAGGAAGCAGTGGACACTAACTGAAATGCAGGAAAATCTATTTAAATGTAAGGAAAAGGTTTTCCAATGGATGAAATTATCCAGCAAGACTGTAGAGTCTCCATTTGTGGAAACAGACAAAACTCAATCACCCATGGCCCTGAGCAACCTACTCAAGGTGACAATTTTGTGGAGGTGTCTTCTGACCTCTGTGATTAGTGGCTTCCAGGGTGATCACCTCTTGCCAGTATAAATATTTTAAGAGCAGACAGTTTGGTAGCCTGGTTTATTTATCTCAGAATGTGGAATCACTCCAGAAGGAGTCTCCAGTAATCATGTGAAACTTTCTTTCTGATGGCAATAACTTGGTATTCCAATACACATCACCAAGAGGACAGAAAGTGAAGTAGCCACTTTGCTCCATGTGCTGACGTAGGATACATATGTAGATTCCATATGTAGGGAATCTTAAACAATCTCTGCCCTTCCACCAGGAGTGTTATGAGGTGGGAAAGAAAGTGAAGGGAAAGAATGGGGTGCAATTTTCACCAAAACTCCTGAAATAAGGAAACTCATTTGGTGATATTTTCCTGGTAAAAGGAATAGTCCTGAAGTTTAGTCACATATTCTATATTTTAACAGGACTGGATCTTCAGGGGGACTTTTTAATCGGTTTGATGACCATTTTATTGCAAAAGAGAGTAATTTCACACTGTCATGCGCAGAGCTTAGTAGGATTCATTCCTGCAGTAAAGGAGGAGGAGTCTACATTTTGGAGCCATTACAGCATCTTCATCTCTGAGCAGCTTTTGTTGAGCTTCTTAGATCATCTAATAAAAATCTTTCCCTCTGGAAATGCCCTTCTATGTGGTCGAAGAGAGACTGCAGCTTCTAGGGAAAAATATGTCTTTCATACTAAGACAAGAATTGGTCTGTCGGGTGGTTTTCCTCTTCCATAACTGGACTAGGACATAGAGTTATTGATCATGAGAATGTATAAGTGCATTTCTTTCTTTCAAATGAGGTGAATTATGATGGAAATTATACCTTGGATGTCTCTGTGTCACTGAGGGTGGTGTTTGCTTTTGTGATATCCTGACTTTGGAGGAATGGTATATCAGAAGTGCCATCATTAAAAATGATGTGGTCACCTAAATTCTGTATTTAAATATAACAGATATGACCTTGAGTAATGTCATCCTCATCTGAACTTCAGTGACATCAACATGGAAGATGATGTTTGTGTTACTCTTTGCAGCTGGACAAAGATGACAAACCTTTCCCAGGCAAAGAGTTCCCTTGATGGTTTGGTATGGCTTTTGATTTGCTTCATTTGAAAAAAAAAATGTTGTTATGATTGGTGTTGTATTTTTCTAGTGTTGCTGATTGTTTTATTTGAAGTTGTAGAGGAATCTCCATCTTGAATTTGCTGAAGGAACTTGGGAAGGTGATAAATTCAGTCTTTTAGGCACTGTGTCTCTGTAATCCCGATGGACAGTCCAGATCCATGGCAGAGGTTCCTAACAAACAGCACACAAACTTTGAAGCCCTTATTTGAAATATGGCTAGCAAGTCTTTTTCTTTGTCATTAGTAATGGTCCTGGTAGTTTCACTTGCCATCTGTTTTCCTGCTACAGATAACATTAAATTGCATACTTTCTTTCTTGTGCAACCTCAAGGCTGATTCTGGGCACAGTTTTACTTGATTATTAGCTGAAGCTGTTCCTTAGTGATTGGGAGAAGCAGAAATTAAATTATATTCTGGGTTAAAGAGGAGAGCAGGAGACTGGATCTTTTGGTTCTTAGAGCTGATATGTTAGATCAAGGACACAGTAACACCTTTAAAGTTGGCATCACACGCACTATTTAGCTATTTCAGTCAAAGCTGGTAGGGATTGATGCTACTTCCCCTAAAAGTAAGTAACCATAAATACCCTTAAAACTTCTTTAGAAGCTAGAGTAAGTAAAACCTGAAGATCAAGTAATCTAAGGAGCTCGATTCAATAAGCTGAGGCAGAATTGTAATTGGGCCTATTTTTTTCTGATGATTTCGTCCTTGAAAAATTGCCTTTCATGTTGAACACCCAAAATTATTGGCAGTTCTGGGAGGCACAGGTACCTATTAGATACCTAAATAAAGGTATTTGCAACCTTTTTTGTAGGTGTCCCTTGGCTTTTTGGAATTTGTCATGTTATCTATGCCATAGAGCAGTGCAGGGTGTTGACTCAAAGTTCTCACATGCACAGAGGGAACTTGGCAGAATAGTTAGCCATTGACTCGGTAGCCTGATCTCGGTACCAGGAAAAGTTCTGGAGCAGTTAATCTTAAGTGCAATCATGCAGCACCTGCAGGATGGCCAAGGGGATAAGGCCCAGCCAGCATGGTTTTAGGAGGGGTAGCTCTTGCCTGACCAACCTGATCTCCTTTTATGACCAAGTAACTTGGCAGATGGGTGAGAGGAAGGCTGTAGATGCGGTATACCTGGACTTCAGTAAAGCCTTCGACACAGTCTCCCATAGTATACTCCTGGAGAAGCTGGCAGCCTGGGGCTTTGACAGGAGCATGCTGTGCTGGGTTAGGAACCGGCTGAATGGCCAAGCCCAGAGAGTGGTTGTGAATGGTGTCACCTCCAGTTGGCGACTGGTCACTAGTGGTGTCCTTTAGGTATCAGTGCTGGGCCTGGTTCTGTTTAATATCTTTACTGATGACCTTGATGATGGGATTGAGTCTTTCATTAGTAAGTTTGCAGATGATAACAAGCTCAGAGTGGGTGTCGATCTGTTGGAGGGTAGGAGGGCCCTGCAGAGGGATCTAGACGGGCTGGAGAGATGGGCAGATTCCAACGGGATGAGATTCAACAAGTCCAAGTGCTGGGGTCTTACACTTTGGTCGCAATAACTCCATGCAGAGCTATAAGCTGGGGTCGGAGTGGCTGGAGAGTGGGCAGACAGAGAGAGACTTGAGAGTGCTGGTGGATGGGAGACTTGGCATGAGCCAGCAGTGTGCCCAGGCGGCCAAGAAGGCCAATGGCATCCTGGCCTGCATCAGGAATGGTGTGGCCAGCAGGACAAGGGAAGTTATCCTTCCCCTGTACTCGGCCCTGGTGAGGCCTCACCTTGAGTGCTGTGTCCAGTTCTGGGCTCCTCAGTACAAGAAAGGTGTTGAGTTACTGGAATGTGTCCAGAGAAGGGCAACAAGGATGGTGAAGGGGCTGGAGCACAAGCCCTGTGAGGAGCGGCTGAGGGAGCTGGGGTTGTTCAGCCTGGAGAAGAGGAGACTCAGGGATGACCTTATTGCTGTCTGTAACTACCTGAAAGGAGGCTGTAGGCAGGTGGGGGTTGGTCTCTTCTCGCAGGCAACTGGCGACAGAACAAGAGGACACAGTCTCAAGCTCCATCAGGGGAGGTTTAGACTTGATATTAGGAGGAAATTCTTCACTAAAAGGGTGATCTGCCATTGGAATGGGCTGCCCAGGGAGGTGGTGGAGTCACTGATCCTGGAGGTGTTCAAGAGTAGGCTGGATGTGGCACTTGGTGCCTTAATTTCGATGATGGGCTGTTAGATTATGGGTTGGACCTGATGATCTTTAAGGTCTCTTCCAACCTTCCTGATGCTGTGATACCGTGACTTCATGTGTACTGTACTGTTTACCTCTAAAAGAGAAAGTGTATCTGGCCCCTCTGAGAAGCAATGGGACCAGATATGTTCAAACTAGACCTTCTGAAGCCTGAAATAAGAGCTAGAGAGAAGAATCCATATTACGGAAATGAGTTCTGCACATCATAAACTTTGATGGTGAGGGTAAAAAATATGTGTGCCCACATACACATCAAAAAAAGTGACTGATCCGAGGAAGAACGGGATTAGTATCTGGCAGATAAAGTCACAATTTGTGCTTGGGGAGGTGCAGAAAGTGAGGAACAGAGGATTATGGCTAAGGTCATCCAGTTAAACCACAGAGGGAGCCAATACATGGCAAATGGCGAACTTGTATATTCTATTCTGTGTTAAACTTGCAGAGGGTTAACTTCTCTTACCCTCATTTTGTCTGTATCCTAAATTTAATTTAGCACCCCTGTCTTACACACTGTAGACTTTGAAGAATTACCTCATTAGTCTGGTTTGTGACTTACTTAATTTTTTGTTTCCGTGTATGCTACCTGCCTGCAGGTGGTTTTTGTAACTTAATTTCTTCCTGAATGTCTGTAATAGTGTTCTACTGCATTTCTGTCTAGATTGACACCTGAAGTAAATCAGCATGATCACAATAGTTCCACTGAGATACTCTGCCTGTTTTCTTACCAATTTTCTTACAGTTCAGAATGAACTCCAGCAGTTCTTGCTCTAGCTGAACTCACATTTCTTCTCTGTGAAATTGTGTAGTAAAGTGGAGATTGACCCAATTGAAATGTTGTGGGGTTTTCCATTGCGTTTGTTTCAGATGGTAAATAATATCTATAATTCCAGAACAATAATAATTTTAATAATCTTGCTCAGCCAGTTATTCCTTACACCATTGCAACCTATTAATTCCAAGAGGCTCTAATTAAAATTGCTGTATAAAATAGAAGCACTTCTATAATAAAGAAAAAAAAATGCAAGAACCTGTGTAACACATATTGTATAATACCATATATACATATACATATATACATATATATATATTATATATATATATTATATATATATACATATATATAATACCATGTATCATGTACTAATAATGCATAAAATAACATGCTGGTTGATACAGAAAGCACATAGAGGAAAGGAAAGGAAAAAAACATTTCCCAATGGAATAATGTTCTTAAGACTGAAGGAAAAACCAGCATGCAATAATCTAAATTACGATAGTTTTTCCTTCTTTGGCCACTTTGCAATATGTTGTGAAAAGGCTAAAACTTTAAAATAAACAATGATTTGTGAGAAGATGGATGTGTCTATAACATTAAAAGCCAGGTAATTGAATTACTGTTTAATTTGTGTGTCTTGGTGCTATCTGTTTTTTGCCTGCTTTTACAGGCACTTCTGCATACCTGTGACTGTATTCCTTGAGGCAGTTAAACAGGAATTAGTGTGATAACTTAATGTGATGCTTAAACAGTTTGCATGGGAGTTTGTTTCCCAGATCAGTTTCTCAAGATGCAAATAAACTTGTTTTGTTTTGGTTTGTGACTTGACCAAATCAGTATCTGTGGGATTGAAATACTTTCCAAAGATAATCAGCAAGTCTATGGTGGTACTGTTCTTTTGTTTGGATTGACTTCGTGGTCTATCCATGGCAAGAGAGAAATGGGATCTCAGCTATTCAAAAAGATGATAGTAGTCATTCCCACAGATACCCTTTGTGGAAAATGGAGAAGATCTCTCTGGAACTAATGTTCTTCACAACCCCTGGCAACATCCCACAACCAAAGGACAGGCCAAGAAGTCAACCACTGATGGGGAGGAAAGACATGCTTTGGCATGAATGGTGAAGCAAGTAGTAACTGTCACTTTTCTTTCCCTATTTTAAATATAGAATGAAGAAGGTTTCCTGCAGGAGGGAATGGTGAATAATACAGATGTTCCTGTGGATCCTGAGAATGAGGCTTATGAAATGCCTCCAGAGGTAAATCTAGTGTGGTATTTGCTGTGAATGTACGTAAGAGGAATGGCACGGGAGGAGGTTGCAAGTGCAGATAACCTGAGCCCAGCATACACTGACGTTGTGAGCTGCAAAGGCACAGCAAAAATGTGATCTCCTTGGCCAAGAATTGCCAGAGGTATAGTGCTAAGAATCAGAAAATTAATTGCTTCTTTGATGGTAAGGAAGTTAAATGGGAAAATAATGTGTGTGTTCCAAAACACTTGTGTCTGGTACAGGATTTCTTGAGTAATACAGAAAATTTGTCTTTTTCATATGTTTAATAGAGAATGCAGGACAAACTTCATCTTCATGGATTGTTTTAATAGCTTGGCCACTTACCTGTGCATCATGCTTTGTAAAACACGATCTTAAGTTAATACAATTATGTGAGTAAATTGTTTTGTTGGTTTTTATGAACCGGCTACCTAAAATGTTAGTACAGTGTCTGGCATGATGCATTGGTAATTGAAGTAGCAGTTTTACAGTAGTGCAGATAACTTGACTGAAAATGAGAGGTATAAGAAATTTTGGCTGTGATCTAGTCAAAGACTTAAAGGCACATTTGAGCGTAACATCTTGAATATCACTGAAATTATAGATGCTGCTCATGGGTCTGTAGTTAAATACTCCTTTAAATTATTTACTGGCTCATATGAGGATTTGTAGCCTCTTGTGTGCTGTTTAGCCCAGAGGTCGTCCTTCTCCCTCTCCAAGTGAATTGTCTTGGGCAGCCTCATAAATTCCTGACAGCATCAGCTGAATGATATGTTAAAAAAAGGTCTAATTTTCCTGTAAAAGTCTAATTCTTCTGTAAGTATCATGTCTTATAAGGCACAGGATCTGGAAGATGTGACAGAATACAAATAAATGTCAAGATCCTGATTACATGAAAAGCCATAGTATCTTGGTATTGAATCCACCAGGACTAGAATAAACAGTGAAAGTAGGATGTATTTATCTAAGACATCTAATACAGCTGATTTCTGCTCTCCTCATTAGGAAGAGTATCAAGACTATGAACCTGAAGCATGAGAGTCCTTTCCTTCCTTTATATCACCTGAAATCTACTAACTACTAAAGACGTCCCATCCTGTACAAGTGCTGAGTTCCAATGTGCCCAGTCGTAAAATTTTTTTACAGTTTTTACAGTGTATTTTGAAGTCTTCCATCAGCAATGATTGGAGTATCTGTGACTGCATCCACCTTGTTTCAGCATTTCCCTCCTGCTGAAATGAAAGCCGGTTGGCAGGGTCATTGTTGTGCTGTGGATATTGTGGCTTCAAGGTTAAAAGTTAAAAAAGAAAATACTAAGTAAAACCACCTAAGTGTCTACTGCTTATTTCTAATTCTGTACATGTTTTGTTGATAGGCTGTCAGTAATTTGATATTGTTTATTATACAGTTTTTATTTGTTTCCTATGACTATTCTTTCTGTGCAGAGATGACTTATTGTGAGAGCTTTATATATATGTGTATGTATTATACATATAAAAAAGTAATTGAGCATGAACTATGCACCTATAAATATTAGCTGTTGAAATTTTATTGTTTTGTGATGTGTTTTATTAACTTGTGTCTGTAAATAACGGTGTTCAACTGAAAGGAATAAAATATAAACCATTAAAAATTAATTTCTAAATTAGTGATCATTTCTAACACCACTTTTTCCTTCCAAAAGCCTGTTAAAGCATTCAGGCTGTGTTGCTTCTTGTGAAAGAACTGGAGGTACAAAAACTAGCAAAAGGCATTCCAGTCTGTACAAAAAATGTGGTGAAGAATGAGACCATCAGAACTTCTACTTCAGCTGGTGTAAATTGTCGACAAAATACATTAATTTGTAGGGCTAATAAACTTCCTTTTGTAAGGACAAGGTAAAAATGAATGAAGCCATTAATAACGGTCTGCAGCAGATTATCAGGAAATCGTGAGGCTCTGAAGAATTACTGTTTGGAGGTTGTTAAAGTGCTGGGGTGTACAGTGATGGATTAGTTGCAGTGAATTTGTCTTGTATAAAGTCCCTGTTAGAAAAAGTGCAGTCTACTGTCTGTTTTTAAAAACATTAGTCTACAGTTATTATGTTGCCTGGATTCTTTTCCATATAGTAAAGTGATTTAAATGTGAGATGTTTTTACTTCTATCATGTTTTATTATTTGTTACTTTGAATCTAACACTGCCTCTAACTGGAAGTAGTTTTGTATTTAAGGTTCTCTACTCTGGAGTAGGATTTTGAACTTCCCTTACAGCTAGTCTTTTCAGTGTTCTGGGTAAAAGGTAAATATTTTTGTCTGGTTTTGTAAATGGAGAAACTTAGTCACAACCCACATAATATGCGTCACTGGTATGCACAAAAAAGAGAACCAAACCCCTGGAGGCTGAATTCTCCAACTTGTTCTCGAATAGAGCTTCTTTCTGGTTTTCTGCAACCTTCCTGATATTAGAATGCTCAGCGTGGAAGAGCTTTCCAAGTACGTACCCATCCCAGCTGCGTACAGTGGGAACTGATGGTGTAATACTGTAAGCTAAAATCACACAAACATGCTGGTTTCAATAGTGCTTAGAAAACCACTGCTTCAATTTCCCATGTCACCCCTCAGTCTCAACCCTATATTTCTAAGGAATTTAATTCATTTCAGAAGAATGGCTATTAAGCTCTCTTTTTCAAAACAATTCAAATCCCCTTGATCATTCGAACCAACTTGCAGGTATTTTCAGCAATAGTTAGTTGCTTAATAAAACCTAAAGTCTTGTGCTCTTTTGCAGAAATCTTTCATGATAGCCTGTGACAACCCACTAACAATTTGGAGTCTCCTTCACAGGTGGTGGGGCAAAATAATTTCTTGACTTTGACATCGCTACTGTTAAAAACTAATGCCTCAATGACAAATCTATTAATTACATCCCTGGAAAACTGGGACACGGCACAATGTAAGATGATGCTTTTATAGTTAGTGTTGTTTAAGGATCTTTTGTTCTAGGAGAAGGATTTGGGAAGAAAAGACCAGTGCTGTAATGTGATTTTTTTCCCAGCATGGCAGCAGGGACTCGTCCACAACAGCAACTACTGAAACCAGTTTCACACATGACACTTCAGAAAATACCACTGGAAATAGCAGCCTAAATAGAATATGAATTTCTGTTGTTTGTCTTCTCTTCCACAGCCCTACAGGTCTTAATTGCTCTATTGTTTCTCTGTTAGGGAATCAAATTAAACGGGTTGCTCACAAGCTGCAAATAAGTTGTGCCCTTCTTAAATAAACTGTGGGGAACAGTGTGTCATAAAGAACAGTAATAAGAATAAATCTGCTGCTGAAACTGGTCCATTGTCTAGAAATGTAAGAGTTAATTAATTTCTTTTGTTGATTAACATCAGATCATTCAGAGTTTTTAGGTCATTTAAAATGTACCATAAGTGATCAGTTTAGTTCTTGGGCCGCTTGCAAACATGCCCTCAGATGCCCCCAAAAGTCCATGGGACCCCTGGTTACTATGGCAGCACAGTGTGATGCACTGCTCTGGTAACATGCTGCATTTTAATTAGTGTCTTTTAAGGGCTGTCTGACCACCCTTTCAGGTAAACTATGTGCCATTTCAACTTTCTGCCGTGAGATGAATACTGACATGTGGATTACAAATGTCAGAACTGTATTGGCTGCGAAAGCTGAAGTAAATAGATGCTGCTGCATTCAGATTTATTTTTAAGTGTCTACTCTGGGAATTAAAAAATGTTTGGATAAAGTTTCTTTAAACAATGCCTTCAGAGAGCAATATAACTTGGAGCTCTGTTTTTTCTTAAAAGCAAAAAAGCAATCTTCTGTTCTCAAATTAAGAGTTTAATAATGAGCCTCACCATATCCTAGTCCTCCAGGGGAAAACCACTTTGCTTTTTTGTTCTATTTTGACAACTTTAATTGTTCTTGTAATGATTCCTAATTAAACACCTTGTAATAATGTTTTTATTACTGTAAATCATAGTGTTAATATTTGTGTTACATGCCTTCCGTATAATGACTTTCAAGTAATTTTGTTTCCCCATCAAGACTTTCCTTCATTCCCTCAAAACAGTTGTAGGCAAGTTAAGGTTATAAACTCAAAGAAAAATAACATGCCTGCATCTCTTCAGCAAGCACAGACTTGATTCTTCCTGTCTTTCATTGCATGGGCAGTCTAGATTCAGGAATTCTCATATGGAAGAATCAGACATGGGCAGTCAGAGGAGAGATCTCTGCCTCCAAGAGCTGGGAGACTGGAAAATACAGGGCTGTCCATTTAACAGATAAAATTACTCTAGGAGCACAACAGAAGACAGGTACAGAATTGGCTGCCTACATATATTCATAAAATTTTAATATACCAAGTATAACTACTTAATTGCCTCTAAGATTTGATCCAAAGTTCACTGAAATCTGGAGAAAGATTCCTACTGGCTTCACAAGGCTGTTCTAGGACACTTGTAGCTCCAATATACATTAGGTCTTCTCATAAAATTTCCATGTGGCAGTCAATACTAATATAACGAGATTACAGTTGTTTTCTGTATGCTTTTTAGGGAGAAAATAATTGCTGAAACCCTTAATTTGGAGTTTCCTAAGGCACTGGCTGTACAGTATTTTTTTGTTAGGATATGTGGTATGCAATGAAGGTGGTGCTGAAAATAAAAGGAGCTTTTTTGTTGACTTACATGGGTTTGGATGTTTTCTGGTGCCTCTCTTAACTCTGCATAGAACTAAGATATCAGGTAATCAAGGCTCATTTGCAGAATATCTAAGAGTAGCAAAAGTAGTGGAAAAACAAAGATACCAGAATAATTCCACAGCTAAGTCCTTACCAGGCTTTTTTAGCATAGCTATGGTCTTATAGGCTGGCAAAATAACATACCTCAAACACTGAGTTTGAATGAAGTAGTTGCCCTCAGGTGTTGCAACCTTAGAGGTATATACTCTCTCAGGTAGCTGATATTTATGCATACATTAATTCAAACAAACTCTTCTGCTCTGAAATACCTTAGGAGGTAAGTGGGAGAAGACATGATACTGGTTTTGGGTTCCAATGACTTTAACTAAATTATCTGATTCTTTTTGTCCCCTAGCTTGAGTCTTTCAATATTACTGGAAATGACACTAATAATGAACTTCACAGGGTATATACAAAGGTTGGGAATAATAGCATTAGTTTTCGCATAAACAAACCTTCCCTTGAGTTATGGTAGCCAAAAGCAATGGAGATAAGCTTATACTGTCTCCATAATGAATTGCAATGGAAAATATCTTCTGTTTAAATGCAGACATAAACATCTTTTCTCCAGCCTGCCTGACATTTAACATGTACCTCAGAAGGTTCCTCTGATATAAAAAAGACAGGCAGATGGAGAAACAGCAGGTGGAACTTCAGATGAGACAGCCAGGAGGTAACAAACTGTAGGAAACTAGGTCAGATGAGATTTCTTCCATGTTGGAATAAATGCATTCACAAATATTCTCTTCAGTGGATGCATAAAAGTGGGCTTTCAGCATTTTGCATTAACATTCCCATCTCTGAATAGGTCAGAATTTATCAGCAACTGATACATGTGTAGACCATACTTCTAGGGAAAAGGCAGAAACATCTGACATTAGAAGTGTGCTTTTTTTCAGTTACAGCGTAGAAGGGCTCTTTACAGGAGGCCAAAGCACCTATGCATTTCTGGTGATTAACCTGAGATTTAACAAGGAGATTGGTTTTATGAAAAGGCAACTGCTGGAATACCTCAGCTTCTTCTATTTTTCTTTCTACTCACAACTCTCACATTTTTTTTGTTTCCAGTAATCTACTAAATTTTCAGATAATTAGCTCTAACCCTGTACCCATTGCTGAGTGTCCATTTGCTCTCAAAATTTTACTCGCAGTTGTGTGTAGTACATTATGATGAGGCTGCAAGCATGCCTGGAGACCTGGAGTTTTTAGTCTTTGTTCTTGCCTCTAAAAGGAGGAAGATGGCTCATCGTGGTGTGCTGCATCACTACTGTAGCCAAAGAAGGGGCAAGGCAGAGGCATTGCCCGAAGGCACCAAGGTGGACAGGTACTGTAGCTCTTCAAGAAGGGCAGAGAAGAAGGTTGGAGAAGCTAAACAGACATGACAGCCATGCTGAGAAGTGGCTGGCATTCATCCTGCCTCCCTCCCCCAGACACTGCTTCTGGTGTCAGAGGCTAACGCTAGAAAATAGCCCATGGCTTTACAATGGTTCCAGGGACTGGTACCTCAAGGAGATGGGTAAATTCAGAACAGGGATGCTTCACTCTTCATGAGGCAGAATTCCCATGCTTTTGGACGAGATCAATGTTGAATTCTCTTTTCTGTATTTCTGCCACCTGAAGTCCTCTATACCAAGAAAATAAAAGTAAATGACCAAGGAGTGTACTAGATTAATAAATGGAAAAAACAAAGTATGAAAGCTGATTTTATCAGTCTCCTGCGTAGAAGAGGGACAATGCCCTTAGGACTGTATCCTCTGTTGTTTGGAGAGGCATTTTATTCATGTGAGTTTCAGCCGTAAAATTCTGTGAAGCCTTGCAAAAATAACAAGGATGATCATCTAATGTTAGCACTTAGTAAGACAGCATCCTGCTGAATTGATTGCATTACCTACTTCCCAAACCTAGAAAAATCTCAAAAGGAGCAGCCTTAGTAAGGAGACATAACTGTGCTGTTGAGTAAAAGAGGAAAACATGGTAAAGGTGAGAACATAAAGGACAGCAATTTACAAATGATACATAATAAGACCAAAAAGAAATTAAATCTGAGATCTCAGTCCACTAAGTAACTGACAACTTCCCTTGGCAAAGAAAGGCGATGGCATCTCCCACAAAACATTTGAAACAAAATTCTTCCTATTTATTCAACCCCTTCATTCCAAAATCAAGTTCTCTTCTGGCCCAGATTTGCAGCAAGAAACTCATATATTTCATTTGAATAATTGGATGTTCTTAGGTGTGAAATAAATGGACTTTTGAAAGCCTTCAATTTTCATTCTCAGTTTTATGAGAGCTCAACAAATTCAAACGATGATAATTTCAGTCTGTTGCAGTCTGTGCAATAGGCAGTTGCAGTGCACTAAAGTGACAGCTCTTCTGTAATAGCACATTTCAGATGGATGAGTTCTTCCTGCATTAGTTGTTCAGAATGTATGAGCATTGTCATTAAGTATTAAGAATTGACACTATTTTAAGAATTGTCTTTGGAGGTGGAGAGGATTATCCCAAATCAAGGATTCCATTTTAAGGCATTTAACATAAATACTAGGTAACGTATTTGAAAGCTGCCACATTCAAGCCTTACAACTAACTGGCCAGAGCTGCAGTAGCAGGGTCTTGCAGATATAACCACATAACTCTACAAATACACATGTGGCTTACCTACAGTGCAGAGTTGCTGACAGAACTTGGTCCCTGACAGTGAAACGCTGTATTATAAAGATACAGTGTTGCTAACTACAGTTCTGGACTAGGTGTTCTTGATGATACATCTAATCTAGATCAGTTGAGAATTGTATTTTTCTCACGCATGTTGTGTTTTTGCTCTTTTAGGGGCTGAAGCACTCGTCATGGTGCCTGTTCTAGTTAACTGAACATGATAATAAAAACACCCTACCCAGGAACTGTGGCCTTTCCTGGTTACACAATGGATTTCTAGGAAAACCTTCTGCTCCTAAAAATGGTGTGGTTTTTCTGAATCTGTCTGCCAGTGGGACAGACACTGGCTCCTACGTGAGCATAAACAAGCTCTTCTTGTCAACTGTAGACCATCATGTAAACAATCACGTTGAATCAAGGTAGTCTGTCTCTCTCCCATAAGGAGATAAGATATGATGCTTAAATAAATGGAACTATCCTGAGCTCGACTATACAGCTGAATAGATGGGTATTAACAGTGCAGATCTGCCCTGGAGCAGCTCAGTGCTGAGGCAGCTCAGAAAGGATGTTAGCTGGCTAATGCAAGTCAGTTTAGAAATTAGAGCAGAAGTGCTTCCTCCCTCAGAAGGGTGGGTAGTACTGAAAGACAAGAATTGGTGATGAGAGGAGTGCACTTTGGGGAGAAATACCATTTGATATATTGCCGTCTGTTTTCTTTCCTTAATCGCTTTGTCTTCTCTTACATGTTACAAGGTTGCTGGTGAAAAGGTAGTTGCCTGTTCCATGAATGTTCACTTCCCTGTACAACGGGACTTCAAATATTACCAAAACTTAACTGAAGTATGAAGTTAATGCTATTAAACTAGAGGTTGGTTAAGCAGAGTCTAGTGTGTTGCCTCTGGAGACCCTTTTGAAATCCGCAAAATGGTATGGATAGAATGGGAGCAGAGTTCAGCTCTTAGCCCCTATGGGCTACTTCAGCACTTCAAAAGCTTTTGCCTGAGTTCCTGCCAGGCTTCTCATTGCACAAAACACAGACACAGGTGCTGTCATGGAAAAAAAAAGGTTGAGTTGACTTAACAGCAAAGAATTTTGGTATTGTTTAAAATTATGTACCTGTGCCTTACCAGCTCTGCCTCCATCTTAGCACCTCAACCAGCTCTACCTCCACCTGGCTGACAAGGATGTAATTTCCAGACAAGATACTGGCTTAAAAGTGGCTTGAGATTTACTTTGTCTCATTACAGAAGCTCCAAAGGGAAGGAAAGGAAGAAGAGCGTGTGACTGCACTGTTGCAAAAAGCAGATGCTTTTTAGAGGTGTGAAGTATTACTTTGCTGTTTCTTCAGTATTTGCAGAAGCAGTGTGGCCAGTGTAGGGCTGTGTCTTCTGCTTTGTGTCTGTGATGAGCACAAAGGGTTATGATTAGAAAATTACATCAGTGAGCAAGTGCAGATCCCACAAGGCTGCAGAACAGCAAGGGCATTCTTTGGTAATGTAGGATGCAGAGGCAGACTTTAATTCAAATTCTGCTAATTGCTTATGATGTTGTGGTAGAAAAATCACTCCAGCTGAATTTATGACCCCAGCTGTAAAACAGAAAGCTGTGCTTGCAAAGTGCTTGCAGATCTGAGTAGTGTTATTACTGCTAATTCTGAAGCTACTCTGACTCCCTTTAATAATATAGACATAATACAGCAGAAGAAGATAAAGAACTTGAAAAATAATAGCTAGTTTCCACAGTTTGATGTTTCTTATCTGTCTTCTGTCATACTTTTAATGCCTTCTACCATGGCTCAATGGCTCTTGTGTCTTTAAGAAACACAGGACAAGATCAAGACAACTGAGCTGGAAAGTGTAAAAGAGTGAGGTGGCAGGCTCCCCTGTGTCATGCAGGTATTTCTGCTAAAATTACTAGTTCATACTGTTTATAAATGGCTGGCATTTAAAAACCATGAGGGGTTTATTATCCACTTACTGTTCTACTGGTGGAAAAGAGCAACAACAGATCTTTTCCTCCGACATCTAATATGAAAGCAAAGAATGAGGTCAGTTAGATGTAAAATGCAAACAATTCTCTAGGTTTCTCATTAAATAAACTGAAACATGGATGTTCACATGGATATCATGGATCTGCATAGCATCAGTTTGCAGCTGAGGTACCCGAAGTCGAATGTGTGTTCATCTTCCCTGGCCTGGGCTCATGGCACAACCACATCCTGATTCCAAGACTGGAGTCCATTCTGCAATGACACCTGCACTAAAGGAGAGCTGTGAGTTGCTCTGATCAGCCCTGAGTTTGTTGATTGGGGCAGCAAGAGTCTAATTTTAGCTCTGATACTGTGTACCCAAGTATTAGGAGTTGGAGTGCATCCTTCCTAGACTGTCTTTTTCCTTCAAATTACGAAAAGATTTTCCTCGCACACTGTTTCCAAAACACTCTTGCCAAAGAATAGTCTGTTCTCTCTCTTAACTTCTCTATCCTTGTCTTTCTGGTGATCTTACAGTGTTCAGTTACAAAGCCAAAGACATGTTGACCCTCAGGTCATAACCTTGCACCATCCCTGATTCCCAGTGGAATCTGCTTAGTGACATATTGTACAGAAAATGCAGTTTGTACAACTGCACAAGTGTTGATTTAAATGAAAAAAAACTTGCTTTTTTTAATTTGTTTTTCTGTTCCATTTGTGTTATTTCCAAACTAAATGGTTATGAACATACTAGCTTTTGTGGCACATTGCTAGATAATGAGTAGGCAGCTTAGCCGTGTGAAGGGAAATAGAGCAACAGAGGAAGAAAATGGAAACCACCAGTGCAGTGGCTTCTCCATAGTTATCTTTCTGTATCAGTGATTCTAGTTACATGTCATAGTATTGGGTTTACAGAGCCAAGAGGGAACCTTGGAAAAAGTGCTTCAGGTGAGAACTAGGTGTGAGCATGCAAAGCTTACCAGAGAAGCAAAATCCGTTTTTAACTATAGGAACATTTAAAAGTCAAGTAAACCTCAGAGTCCAGATTCAATTAATCTGCTCATTTCAAACCAAGTAGTTTATTTCCATGCTTGTCAATCTGGTTTCTTTTTCCTGAAAGGGGACTGGGGTCACGTTGCTTTTGCTTTTGAATCCCACTTTGTATACAATTACTCTGCAATTCAAAAATTACAAAAAGTAATTTCCTTCTCCTGCTTCAGATTTCTGCCTTTGGGCTTCAAGTTTCTGCCTCTGTCTTTGCTGATGCTTATCAGACTTACCTTCAAAAGTAACGTGCTACAGTTTTTGAGGGTGTACAGGGCTTTACTTATCACTTGAGAAAAGCTTGCTGAAGGACAGACGGACCTATCACTTTCCTGTTGGCATTCACCCAGCTCACACAGGGCTGTATTTCTAGTGCCATTTTTAATGCATTGGTTGCAAGAAAATCAGTATTTGTGACTGTCATCTACAGTTGATCAGCCAGCCTTCTGGTGTTACTTCCGTTGGGTTTTATGAGATTTTAAATTCTCTAGCCAGGTCTGCAGCGTATTTCAGATCTCACCTTCACAGCAGTTACATAACCACGAAATCCTGGGTACTTCAGTTATTATTTGGTGTTGATGTTAGGACAGCATCCTCATGCCAGGAGCTTTAAAATACCAGGTTGGAGAACAAAATCTGACAATGTAAATGCATTAGCTGCTATTTACAGAGCTGAAAGCAAGATGAATTTTTGGTGGCATTTTAGAACATCTGGCACATCCCCAGTGCCATGCAAATAAACAACAGCATTGCAGAAAAAGACTGAAATACTTAAGTTTCAAATACCGGCAGTCTCCCATTTGCCACAAATTCTATTTGCTTGAGGGTGAAGAAGGTTGTTTTTCAGAATCAATTGGAAAAAACCCTAGCTTTTAGACTGGCTTGCTAGGAATAGAGTACTAATCCTCAAATGCATTTTCTGATGAAGACTGGGGAAACTATAACGTACTGTCGGCGGCTGAACTTCAGGTATCAGGATAAGCCAGCACTTGGGATGCTCTTCCCTTTGTTAGGATGCCACCATAAGGTGAGGGCCAAGCATTTCCCTTCCTAAGCTGCAGGATCACACTTTGCCTCTGATGGGGATCTCTGCTGAAGTGGTGCATCATCTCACCCCTGTGCTGCAGATGCTGAGCAGAGGTGCAAGGCAGACAGCTCCCAGTAGCATGGGAGGACCTGGGAGGACCAGTAATCTCATGCTCTGAGCCCAAGCCTTTCTACACCCAGAGTATGAGCATGTACAATCAGCTGTGTTTAATTATAAAACTGCCAGATAATCAAACTGACTTTAAGGACTTGCCTACTGCTTTTGATAGTTCAGTGTCAGTTCAGAATAGGGAAAAAAACTCTGGTCTAATATCAGGCAATCAATATTTATTCTCTGTGAGCAAAATACTGAAAATTAGTCTGGCTATACTGGTCCTGAATAAACAGTAAGTCGACCCTTTAAAATGAAAGAACTGGGGAAATACTGCCTTTTACAATATAGTTTATGAAGCCGTAAGTTTTAAGAAAGAAAATCCACACTTCTATTTATAAACCCACTTTGTAACTGAGTTTTTTTCTGCTAAATGAGGTTTTGACAAAATTGACTCTATCTCATGAGGGATTTAAGTTCAAATGCAAATTTTAAAGATTTTTCTCATGTAACTTCTAGCACTACATACTGTAGTAAGAACTATTCAGTATTTCTACCTTCAAGTGAGAAACTGTGTTATTACAGAGGTAGAAGTATCTTAGGCCTGTCTTCCTCCTTCTGCTCCCCTTACAGTGAATTCTGGTCTGTACATTTATCATTTCAATGTTTTCAGATCAATGACCCCGCCAGCTTTTTAATGTAACCTTGTTGTGGGGTATCTTGAAAACCAGCATCATTTTTCAGGGCTGTGTTTGAATGTACTTCAAAAACCTTACCTAAAATGTTACCTGTCATGTTGTATGTCATCATTTATGTATAAGTTTTAAATGGATTCTTCTTAAAAAGGATTTAAAACCCCCACCAAAACACCCTCTGATTTGTAGCACCAATGTGCCTGTTTTTTTATTTTCTTAACACAATTTTTTCAATTTTCCAAGGAGCTAAGGAACAGATCTCTTTAGATTTGAGATTTTTTTGAACAAGTGATTCACCAAATAATAGTATCCTGTTTATATTCGAGTTTATCTAGTGATGAAATGGTACAAAATTAATTCCAAGTGCATCTGAATCGATGCTTGCTCATCCCAGCCTCACTGCTGCTGCTCCTGCTGCCCTATTTCTCTCTGCTTTGCCATGTGTGCATGTACAGCCTGAAGTGTCTTGTGCAGCTGTAGAGCTTGATGGAACCTGAGAGTTTTCCAGGTCAGAGCTTTAGGTCATGTGCTAGTGGACACAAAGAAATACAAATATCAGGCTTACAGACAGGTACAACCTTTTGTCTGAGTATATTTCCAATAAGTCAGGGTTCCTGTGCTAACACATGAAACACTTCCTCTTTATTTAAATAGAAGCTTTTAGTGTACACTTTTAAAAATCTGACTTGACAGATATTTGGCTTTAGAGATGTCAGGACAAAAGTCAGTGTAATGGACATGATTAGTAAGATTTTCTTGGTCTGTCCTTTCATATGGGAGGAGGTTCTTGTCTTTGCAGCCTACTCAGTAGTTAGGGGCAGTCACATCACAGAGACTGCTCTTGATTTTTAAATTACTATTGATTGGAAGTCCTGATCTTTTTGTCACTTGTCATCTGTAACTCAGAGGGAAAACAACATCTGCTAGAATAGAAGAAAATAGGCATGTTCTGTTTAAGCAGCTTTAAAACCAGTTATTTAACTTTGTATCAAATATATCTATTTTCATATTAATTCATATTTCTTGCATCAGCTCTGACTTTGAGCAATCCTCTTCCCTGTCACACTCATCTTGGACCATCCCAACCACCATTTTAAAGGAGACATGGCGTGTGCGCTTTGAGGTGGGGGATACTTTTGATTTTGACTCTTGAGTTTGTAATTTATTCTTTCAGCAAGTTAAAAACTCAGTGGCGGGTCCCTAAGGAAAGTGAGAAGTTGATGCCAGTTCTTTCTCCTCCAATCTCGGGAAGAATTGAAAAATATCCAGCAAGGAGCATCTTCCGGTCTGTGTTTTTTACACCAGCAACCTCCTTTTTCTCTCTATTTGTTTGCTTCCAGTTTCACTTTTTACTCACCCTAGAGATCAGGACAATCTCAGGAAACTTGAGCATTTGCTGATACTTCATATTACTCAGCTGTAGCTTCTAAGGAATGACTTTTAGACTTTGCACCAAATGTCCAAAGGCTGGGACAATGGAGGCATGCAGAGAGGATGGCAGTGAAGCTGAGCCAGGAGAACATAAACACTGAAGAGAAAAATCTATTGTGAGGAGAAGGAGAGCAGAGCCAGAGTGACACTCTGCTTTCTTTTCTGCCCTTAGTTGCTGGTAGGTGTGTTCTGTGTGCTTGAAAATCTGGATCTTCCATCTCAGAGCAACTTGCAGACATTACCATATTGAGACAGAGGAAAGTGAGTGGCGGCTTGATGGCAATAAAATAGACAAAAGCAGGCTGGACTCAAACTGATGCCTCAGTGTAAAATAGCATACTGAAATTATGCCGTGCCAGTTGTTTCTAATACACCTGCTGCTGTTTGTTGTTTATTTCTTTAATATTTCATTTTTTGTACATTGCACCACCCTTCTCCATTCTTTGCCAAAGTTCTATTGCTAATGGCTAACTGCGTGTGGCACTCCTGCAGTGAGGTGCTCAGTGCTGGGTTATTTCGTGCAGTGCTATAGCAAAACAGCAAGGGAGAAAATTCATGCCTAAAAAGAAAAAATTTGTTGCTGTAGAAATGAGCACAGAATGAGTCACACTGCTGACAGATTCTGACATGCAACCAGTCTATTAGAGGTTTGCTTTTCTGCAACATTTTTCTCCCTCTCTCTGTTCCAGATGTGCTCTTTATAAAGGCTGCATAGATGTAGAGACAAATATTTCTTGTCTTGGAACTTTCTGGCCTTATCTACAAAAGCTTTTGAAAAAGAAATCCTAAACCTGGAAATTGGAAAATGTGTGGAGATGTATCAGGGCTTTTCTTCTGTCTTACAATGCTTTCATATTGTTACAGAGGATGAATGTTAACAGCAAGTATTTTGGGACTGTAAAATATAGCCTGGAGGGATAACTACCTGCTCTGTGAAAAATTATTTGTGTTAGCCAAGTTTTTACAAGAAGAGATCTGTGTCATCAGTTTTGGACTTTAGGGCATTTGCTCAGTGCCAAGATATGAACTTTTAGATTAAGGCAGCACTTTAAGGTGAATCACTATTCCCACATTCAAACTATAATGTGAGTGTAGTAGATGTGTTTCACAGTGAAGAAAAAGTTCCGTAGGTTTTGTGTCAGTGAAGCCGTTTAGGCCCTAAGCCTCACGCTTCAAGAGACACTGAAATGAGGCCTTCCTTTGTTTTTTGACACTTATAAGTGATAAATGATATTCTATTGTTTCTAACAATAGTAATGTGCCAATCAATCACATAATCAAGAGGGTCGTGTAAGCAAAACCCTTTATCCAGTGATTTTACTTGATTTGTTGCATGGACAGTTTAGCAACATATGAAAATGAGTGCATTCACGATAAAATTGTTCCTGCTTTGTATCGCAACTGGAGCCTGTGTCAGTTTGCATCACTGCTGGGAACCATGCCAATAGCCACACTGTAAGTATTAGGCCAATCATCCTTTACCTCATAGTGGTAAGCAGTCTTCCTAAACAGTAGGGTATTGAATACTACTAATACTTTCCTTGGGACTGATAACTGTCTGATTTATTGTGGAAGCGACCAAGCACTGGAACATATTGCCCAGAGAGGTTGTGGAGTTTCCTCCCCTGGAGATAGTCAAGAATCATCTGGATGTAATCCCAAGCAATGTGTCCTAGGAGACATTGCTTGAGCAGGGAGGTTGGACCAGATGATCCCTCTGGTCCAATCTCTCCCATTCTGAGTTTCTGTGATTTAGAAGACTTGGTTATCTCCCTGTCCATAGAGTAGTCCTCCTGTCTTGATAACAGAGCTGCGCAAAGGGGCAAAAGGCAGGAATGCTCTTGTAGAAACGGCAGCTAAATGCTGCCTTCTCCATAGATGAATGATAGGTATCTTACATGATTAGTCAGTCTTCTAAATCCAAAGTACAGCTATGTTTTGCACTGTGGGATGGGGAGAGGCTGAAGAATGAAACTGAACTTTATTAGTAATCCTTATGTGCAAATAGTTTGTGAAGTTTAGCAGGAGTTGCTAAGAAAACAATATGAAATAATATTTGAATATTGACAGTGACAAGGGCTGAATAATACTGGGACACTTCCTCAGCCCTGGGTTATTCCATAAAGAAAAGGAAAGGCAGCTCAAGAAAATTATACATATTCAACTCTGTGCATATAAATGTAGACACAATATTGAGAAAAATCAAATCCTTCCAAGAGAAGAATAATGGGTTCTATTGTAGTTTAGTGTGCATCTGCTAGCTCTAGATGTTTGCCTGGAGGAGGTAGACTTGTTGCCTTCTCCGATGCCATCAGAAAAATTCTTTGTAAAGGCTGAGGTGACTCAAACAGATAAAGTGTTTTATAGGTGCCCTTAGCAGCTTTTGTTGTATTTTGCATCATCTTTGAGTTTTTTTGAGTATGTGTCTTAACTTAAGCTGCATTGCTGAATTCATAAAAATTTCTTTAAGAGTTTCAAGTATCCAAAAATATATTTTTTGTGTTTGCTTGTTGGGGTCCGGTTTTGGAGGTTGTGTTGTTTGTATGGTTGTTGTTGATGGTGATGATTAATATTGTTGATATTATTTTAATCATCTTTGCCAAAAATTGGTCAAAAATGTGAAAAAAATTTCGAAAAATGTCAGCTAGCCTCCTCTTATTAGAATCCAAAAGTTCAAATTTAAGGTTGACGCCTTGCAGACCTTCATTAGAAATGATAAATAGGATTACGTACTTCTCAGCTGTGCACCAGAATCATAGTAAATCATGTTTCTCAGAGGGCACATGCAGTGTATTTTTTTCCCCAAGTGGAGGAACAGTGTAGCAATGGTGCTGGAGGCAGGTGGGATCTCCAGAGACTTTCTCATCAGTTCTATCATGAGGAGAGCAAGGAAGGGGGCAAATATGAAGCCTAGTGAAGGACCTACAGAAAGTAGGTTTGGGGCATTTCATTTCATTGATATGAATAGTTATAGAAATGATCACAATAGAAGAGGTCAAGGGCATGACAGAGTCCCTCAGAGCTCTTTCAGCAGACACTTGATTTAAGCGCATCGACAGCTGGAAGGAAGAAGATAGCTCCAAACACGTGCTGTACAACATGTGTCTGGTAAGTTCAAAGAAGGTGGGGAGGTGAAGAAGCAGCAGCAGGGGTGGGCCCTGGCATGAAGTCATAGGCAATGCGGAGACAGAGCTGAAACACTTTATTTTAAAACTCTACCTTGTGAAAGTGCTCAGGCTTGCTAATTAGAAAGGAGCCAGTGGGACTTATGTTTCCACAGAGCTGTTAATGGACTGCTGTGTTGTGTTTGCTTTGGAAAAAAACCCAACCTTGTTCCAATTGCCAGCCTCACCTTACCGTCTCAAGAGGGAATTAAGGAAACACTCACTCTGGCAGGCACAGATGCTCATTCAGATGGGGCTTGCAGAAAAGGAAGCTGTTGTCTTAAGCTGTTTCATCTGCAAACACTTTGCTTCCCACCAGAGACCTTGTGTGCACAGTATTTAAAACTTAGGTGCATTATTGACAATAATAGAGTATAAAAGAAAAGGAAGTAATCTTTGAGTAATCTTTAAGTGCACCCTGGCATGTATGGTTATGTGTACACTGAAGTGGGCCTTCAGTGCACAGTCACCCCTCAGAGAGCCTGCTGCTCTTAAAGCACTGGCAAATACCCATGCACAGCTCAGTGGAGTTTTTAGATCAGCCTTGAGATGGGAACTTTGGTATCCCTAAAGCAGTAATTACATCTGCAGCCTGTGCTTTCAGCTGCCTTTCCGTCTTTCACTAGGCTGTAGCATGGTGTTGTGTGAGGTTGCCTGCATCTCTCCTGCTTGGAAGGGTTTCTGGAGAGATGGAGAGAAAGGTACGGTTCTGTCTGTCACTGCCTACAAGGCCAGGGAATTGATTCAGTCTGCCAGAACTTTGTCTGTGGTAGGTTATTTTTCCTGAAAGACGTTTCTTAACTGCAGCTAAAAGCATGTGAGAATTGGAGATTGGAAAATGCTCCTACTGGGCAGCAAGAAAGGGGCAACTCTTGATACTTATATGTATTTTAGTTCTCACAATAGTGTGATCTCTGCACTACATACAGTTTTAACACTGGAGGGGAAGTTTTGAGGTGGGTAATGAGTATTGGAGCTCAGCTAGTGGAAAAGCTGGAGAAAGGCAGTGTGAGCAGAACACTGCTGCATGGGCTAGGCAATGTGTTCACTTAAAAGCACAAGTTAGGAAGCATTAATGAAACTGGAATTAATTGATACAGTTACTGGCTTAGCTGAACAGACAGAGGAGGCAAGTGTTTCCCTCTCTAGAGAAACGAGCACAGAGCATACCGTCTGGAGAGTGGGCAGCGCAGTCAGAGAGAAGCCGCTGGGGCAGAAAAGGTGACAGTGACCCTGCCTCTTCTGGATGTCCTGCTGAGAGCAGAGGGAAAGTCGTCTGTGGGGCTCAGTGGTCTGCTCACAAGCCAACAGGTTTTGTCATCCCTTTACCTGCTCCAGCTGTAAGGTGTTCACCTCAGCTGACCAGACGCTCTACTGATCTTCGTGTTACAAATGGCATTACTCATTCTGTGAAAGTAACAGGAAAGACTCATTTAATAAAAATGATTTCCAGAAAACTGCAACTAATCCTTTTAGAAGGACTCAAAATACTTGGAAGTCCTTTGACTTTTCAATCTTAACTGGGCAAGAAACTGCTGAAGTCCCATAGAAGGCATTGCCACCATAATGTTTCTTTAGGGACTGGAGATCAGTGGTACCAGAATGTTTCTGGCATTACGGGAGCTGAGGTAAAGCCTCTTTGGCACTCATCTGAATTGAAAAAAACCACCCAAACCCAAAACCCAAAAACCTCAAAGAAACAAAACCCTCCAAAACAAACAAACCAAAACAAAGCAGAACCACCAAAAAAAAACCCCAAAACCCAAACCACAAACAAGAAAACAAAACACAAAAGCAAAAAAGCTAAAAACATTTGTCACTTATTTCTGGTGCCAAGAGAACTGCAACTTTCTTCCTCCATACATGGATATTCAGATAATAGTTCCTTTATTTTTCTGTAGGGAAAATGTTATAAGGGAATCATAATGGTGAATGTTTTGGTTTTGTTCTTAATTATCTTTGTTTTCTCATTGTCTCCATAAAATTAATTATTTCTTCCCCAGCATTTTATGCCTTCCTTCCGAAGACAGATGATGTTTATGGGTGCAATATTGTTCTCTTCCCCCTTTATACACTTTTATCGTTATTTCCAGTTTCAACTAACAAATTTGTTTCTATCTCAAGCAGGTGCAGAGGGCTGGAGAGTTGCAATAAAAATTTGCCATTTAATGTTTCACAATTGGAAATCTGCTGATGGAGCATTTGACATCTCAGGTCCAAATTGGGTTCCAGTTTGTTAAAAGAATTCAATTCTAGCTATAGCCTCGTCAATATAATATGGATTTCTTAGTATTGTACCCAATTCTCAGCAGTGCCTAGACCAGAATTCAGTTTAGAAAAGATACAAACAAAGGTCTTCAATCTTTTCAACTCAGGTTTACAGCTCTTTCACAAACTACCAGTCACTGTATTGCATTTCCAACCTTTCTGGCAAACTGATAATAATAGAAACACAGAATGATGTGATTAGCCCAGCTATTGGAATGCTGCCTATCAAGCATAAATGGTAAATCAGCTTTCCAGACAAAGCCTCTGTGGAGCAGAGCAAGCTGCTCAAAGCACTGGCAATGATGCTCCTCCTTACCTCTTTAGCTGATGTGGTGTTCTCTCTTGGTCACTGGTATTTCTTCTTTCTGGATTTGTTTTTGTCTAGTGTTGTTTTCCAAGAGAGAGAACAGTTGAAATGTGTGGAATAGTAGCATCTGTCTTTTCCTTTCTTTTTGAAAACACTTTCCTGATGGCTTTTTCTTTTTAATTTTTTTAATAAAGATTCAGTCATTTACCAGCAGTTTGTTCATGCTGCTCAGCTTCAGTTATTTTGGAAATGATTGAGTTTTTCTACAAAAAAAGTCTATTGTGATTGTTAACCATCTCTTTCTGTTATATCAAGTTCCTTATATACTAATTTGGTAGATTAAAGAGGGCCTAAATTACAGCCCTTTGCCCACATGCAACTATTGCAACTTCCTGTCTGTTCAACTCAACTGTGAAGAATTTTTTTTAAATTGACACATTACTTACAGAATGACAAGTCTCCACAGGCTGCAATTCTACCACTGTGTGAAACTACAGGAAATATATATGGCCTTAGGAGTAACACTTCAGAGAAAAGGCATCAGTCATTGCAATACACGTGCTGCAGTACACTGTGCTGAGAAACAGCTGCATATTGCAATCTGCAAATATGTGTATATCACATTAGACACTCATAATAATACACTCATGGTCACTGCTAGTTAACTTACAAGTCGGTGTATTCTCATTAACAAGAATGATAATGACAATGCTTAGAGCAACTTAAAATTTAGAGGAGCAATAAAATGGGAAGCAGATTTGCCTGCCACTCTTCTAATATAGCATAACATTTCTCAAATGAGCATCCTGTATTTAGATACCTACCAGGCTTCATTCTGCAATTTGTTTATTTTACTCCAGGTAACTCTTCAATCTTCTTCTAGTATTTTAGACAGAACTTCAAGCCCAGCATAAAGTGATGGAGTTTGCCTCTAAGGAAGCTTGCAGTAGGGCAAAGAACTGATTGTATCGATGGTGGTGTTTTTAAATGGAAAACAACCAGTCACTTTCAATAATCCTTTTTTCCCCTATTGGTTGTGGAAATGTTTTCTATTTGTAAATTCTGTGTTATTTGTGCTATGTAAGGCTTTATTCTACTGAAAAATTTCCATAACCTCTGGGGTTTGAATTAATATTAATGTATTTCTGTGTACTGTCCACGGGGAAAGAAAAGTACAAACTGTTACTGAGAGAATAGAGATGTACGTAATTCATTAAGCATCTGGTTTTAAAATCAAGCTGCTCAACTGGGGGCCCACACAGCTGTTGGCTGTGTGCACCAGGCTTCTACCTAGGCCAAGACAGGGAGTTGGTATATAGATACTGTTTATGAATGCATTTTCCTGCTCCCTGCCCTTTACATCTCTGAATGACCGGCCTGCTCCTTTGGTCTGCCTGTGTTCTGTGTCTCTGGTGCTGACCAGGGCAATCCTGGTTTTTGAATCCACTGCTTTGAGTGTGCGCTTCAAGGCGGGGGAATATCTTCACTGCTTCCTCATGTCGAAATAGGAATTCCCCTCAAGAGTGTATCTTCAAGCAATGATGGATGCAGTATTTCAAAAGGCAGTATACTGTCTAGGATTTACATAACATAGTGATGCCATTGTACCTATACATCAGGTCTTTTCACTAGAAAAATGACAGAATGATAGCCATAATTTTGAGGGAAAATCAGCACAAGAACATATGAGCATAAAAAATAAATGCCTTCAAAAAGACCACAACCTTCTGTGTATGAAAATTAATCACCTCTGCTGGGGAATGACTCCCAGTATGTGTGAGGAAATTTCCAGTAGCTGTGAGAATAGAATAGCTCAAACCCAAACCAGCAGAGATCTCTTAGGTACGAGCACAGCAGAAGGACTTCAGGGAAGGTGATCCCATGAGAAATTGTGAATGCGGGTTTCTGTCAGCAGATGAAAGCAAATCTTTCAGAAGATGTACTGCTTTGTGGGAAAAGGAAAGCAAAAGCATTTCTATTCCCTCTTACTCATTGCCTTTCTGAGCAAGAACTGTCTTTTCCTAGGCCTCTCCCATCACCCTTCTATTAAGTTTATCCACAAAATTGTTTAATTTTTGTCCTTCTCTGACTTACAGAGGCAGACAATCTATGACTACTTTCAGTTACCCTGTCAACTCAAGTGTCTCCAAAAGCTGGAATCAGCCTCAGAGTTTGGAAAGACCAGAATCCTGGGGGAATCTGTCACCCTCCCTTAGATGTAACAGAAATCCATAGGCAAACATGGGCACGGGGATACACGCTCTGATTAGAAGTTACCAGATGGTAACATGATGATGAAAGAAAGTATATAGATCATTTTCCCCTTCCAGATGCCTCCTTGCCTTGGTTGGGGATAAATTTTCAGTGAAGAGCAGCACCTTTGGGTTTTTTTGATTCCTTAGTTGTTTATCTTGGTGTAGCATAGTACAGCTTTCATTTCCAAACCAGAAATGGAAGCAACATTATTTCTCTTAAGACAGCAAGGTGGTGCTTTTAGAGGATTTTAGATTAATAACTCTATTTATCCATCTTCTTTCTTCTTCATTTTTCTTCTTCTTCTCATCCTTTTTGTAGTAATGCTATTGGAAATGTTATTACTGGAGGTAAGAATCAGTGCAAATACTAATATACCTGTATTTCCTGATGCAAGGTTTTCTTCCTTCCATTTTTCAAGAAATCCTGTTTATTTTAGTAATTAATTTTTGGATCATTTCTGTTATGCCATTCCCACTTATTGGCTGCTGTTCAGGAAGTTGTATGTGAGTGGCTTGAGACCAGGTGTGCTTATCAGGGGTGTATTCGTGAAGGAACTCCCGTCATCCCTGCAGGTGCTCAACAGGGAAGTAAATGTAAATGGCTGTGGGAAAATCTAGAGAGCATATCTAACAGTGGAGCTGTTTGGCATTAACTGCATTGCCTACCTGTGCTGAGTCAAGAAAGCCCTTGTTTGAAGGCTTCCTGTCCCATCCTTTGCTACTGCAGGCTGATGTTTTCTGCTGGATTACCTGCTGTGAAATGCACCATGGCCTCACCTCTCTGGAGCCCCGTGGAGATCAGAAAGCAGTTGCACTGTCTGATGCATCCTGTCACCAAACCCCAGCTGTTATTGTATATGTGACAGTAGATGTTGGGAAAAATATTAAACCTCAGGCTTCAGGCTTTAAGCCAGTCTCTAGTTGATTTGGATCAAGATGGAGTAACAAATTACTCTTTTTTTTCCAACTTCTGGTCTGGTCCTGGCCCTGCTATGCTAAGATGGAGAGGTGGTCTCTGCACATCCTGGCAGCACAGAGCAATTTCCATAGCAACATGGACAGCCTATGTTTTAATTCTTAGTGTTAATAATGTTATTAATTGTAGGGTGGCAGTGCATATGGGTTTCAGTCTAATCAAGTTTCAGAATTCTCTTGTGCTAGGTGCTGTACAGTCATAACTATGTTTCATGTCCCAAATGCTTTCTAACAGCTTCTTTGGGATATTGTACTGGTAAGTGACACCTATACTTACCTATTACTTTTGTTTATTTCAGAGATATTTTTTGAAGAGCCATGTGCTACATTATTAACAGGAAAGAGGTAATAGCAGATGTTTACCTTTCACTGTACTTGAAGGCAAATCTGTGTTGCCACACACTGTTGTATCGTAGCACTGGGAAAAGGAAGGAATACGTTGTAACTTGTGTGTGCTGTAAAGGAAAAGGCTCAATAAATTCCTGATCACCTGGTTTCATTTATTGAAACTCAATGGATTTTGTGTAATATATTAAATGTCTCATGTAAACATAGCTGCAGAGCTTTTCTTCAAAAACTCAAGGTTTTGCTCTCTTCTAGGAAGCTGGATGCTCAGCATGTCTCTGAAAACGGGAGGAGTTACACAGCTTGGTGATGCCTCCCTTATAGTTGCTTGTCACCTGCCTACTGATAAGCATTCCTGTTCTCTGCCTACAGCAGACACTGGCACTCTGGATAATTATTGCCTGGTTAAGATTTCTCAAACTTCAGGGTGTGAAAAATATGTTGATGCAATATTTATGGAAAGGCCTCCAAACCACTTGATTTTTTCAGTTCTGGCATAGGCCTGGATTTGGCATTGGAGTGGCCTTGGTGAACCTTGTTAATTCCAATGGAGGGGAAAATTCAAATTATGTCAGTACTAATATAATTAGATAGTTCAGATATTATGAGATATAAATGGCTTGTACCTGTATCATTGATTGCTGTTCTTAACCTGTCATATTTGAGGCTCTCACTGAATCATATGTAATTATCTGTATGGAGAAAGAAAGCTGTCATGTGGAGATGTGGAAGCAAAGAGCTCAGGGTTCAGCTGTCTCCAGGAGGATACAGTGTCTTTGTACATCCTATGTCTTGGCCCAGAAATGAACATGGACAACATTGTGGTTGCCTTGAGTGGCTGTCACAGATCGGGAGCAATGGTTTAAGGGGCACCTTAAAACATTATTCCAGACAAACCTGACACACTACTGCCCCTACTAACTTCACTGACATGGATGAAGGCTAGAGCTAGGTGTTTGGGAGGCATCGTGTGGCACCCTATTTACAATAGAGCAGCTTTCTTCTACTGCCGGTAGAATTTCTTCTATGTACCTGAAGTAGATAACAACTTGGATTTTTGTGAAACAAAAGAATATAGATATTAAACAAGAATCTAAAAATAACTTCTACTTCCCACGGCAGAGTTTTCTGGCCTCTTATCTTTTGGTGTCTTTTTCAGTAGAATAAGGTGGCAAGAGTATTTTTTTCCTGTTTTCAGCTTGTGTATAAAGGCTACAAACTCCCACTAGTATGTGTGGCATGACAGGAAGATTCGTTGCATTAGCGAAGAACTGCTGACCAAAAATTGACTTTGTGTAATCAAAACTCTGCTAGGTGTTTCAGAGACAGCAGCTTTCCCAATCTTTTCCTATGCTGCAGGCAAATATTCACAATGCAGTTTGTCTGCAGAAGAAAGAGGCCATTGCTGCCTTCTATTCCTCAGGCAGGATTCCTGAAAAAGCAAAACACATTCACGTCCGATCCCTCTGTTTGTCTTTTATGTTCATCAAGATGGGCTTTTGGAAGACCACCAGCATACTCTCCTAGTGTATGACTCCAGGGATATGGTTTGTTAGAAGGATAAATAAGACTGGGATGGGAAAGTGTTTCATACAATGTCAGATTGCTGCTGCTCAGGGGACCCTTAGGAGTCCTAATTGGTTGTCATAGGTTAGAACAAGCCCAGATTGCTCTGGTTTACTTCCAGGGTAAGGACTGGAGTCACTGTGGCTGAAAGCTGACTCTGCAGACTCTCACTGTACTTTTGCTAAGACACTGTTTAGTCAAGATCAGATCTATTCCCTGAATCTTCCCCTGAATTAAAACACAGAGAAGTCCTGACATGGGCATATTAGTCAAGGGGCTGGAGGGACAGAAATAAGAAACAGTGCAGTGCAGGTTAATATAAGGACATTTAATCCACAAACCTTCTCAGAATTAATAATTTCCATCTGTAACATGTCCCATTGTTGCTGCCAGAGTTGATCTTTGTCCAGCTGGCTGTTGCAACTCTTGCACATGATGCTAGACCTTCCCAGAAGCCAGTAGGATTAATGCCATGAATCACACAGCCTCAGCTGGCTCAAATGCTGGGCTTTGTTTCAGGGACCTTTTTGTCTGCCCAGTCTCCCTTTTCTCCCTCACCTAAAATACAGCAGGGTTTACACTGTCATGCTAAACCTTTCTTCCTGTGCAATGTTTATCCTTATGCTTCTAACATACTTGATTTCTTAGCAGTTTTGCTGTTTTAATTGGCATCTACAGGAGATCCATGTGAATACTACAGGAATATGGGAATGTTTATTTCCACTTGCCAATAAATTTGTATCTCTTGCCTCTGTGCTATTTAATTTCGGGGCTAAGGGAAGCTGCCTTTTGTTCTGTGTTTGTGAAGCACTGGAACTGTACGTAATGAAGTGTTCAGGCCCTTGAAATCAAATGAAAACTCTGAGGTCCCTTTGGGTCTCCACCACCATGGTCCCAGGGGGAGCTGCACCTGGCTGAACCCAATGTGAGTAGCCATCTGATTTTATCTCCTTTTTGGTGCCAGGGGATGGAAGACCTCACAGGCAGGGAAAACATGCACAGACCTGCTCTGTGTGGGACCATGACTCTGCTCTCCAAAGTTCTTCCTGAGTGAATGCTGCTGGCAGGGAACTGTGGGTAGGGTTCTGGTCAGAGGAGAAGATAAAATCTGTGCCCCAGTCCATCACCAGCAGGCATAAGGATGATCCTTACTCCTGGAGCGGAATTTGGCCCTCTTCTTGGTGTTTGGACAGTGGTAACGAGCTCTTCTTGTACTACCCTAGCTATGACTGAGGTTATACAACCAAGTTTACTGCTGTTCAAGCTTATTGCTCTGTTACATTCATGTATGCTCTTGAAGGGCGCCCAGTCTGGATTAAGACATCCAGAGATGGAAACTTGTTTTCTTTCATTCACAATGTCCTTGTCACGATGAATTAATCACTCTCATGATGAAAAGTAGTACTTTACTCCTAGTTTTAATTTCTGAGGCTTCAGCTTCCATCAAGTTATCCAAGTAACCCTTTTCCTTGCAAGATTTAAAAGCACTTTGGGATCTTCTTGTTTCGCCTCCAAGGAATTACTTGTACATTTAATCATGTCATCTTTCAGTCTTCATTTTTTAAATAACCAAACAGATTTTTCTTCTTAAGACTTCCATCTGCAAGGTGTATTCCTTGATCCTCAGGTCTTTGTGAAAACTCCTTCTTGCATTTTTCTTTTAACCTTTGCAAAGGAACTAGGGATATTAACTCAATGTCATTGTTGTATGTTCTTCTTTCAGCTGCAGGACATATTTTCTGTTACAGTATGACACTGAGACCTCAGAGTGGGATTTCTAGATAGTGCGGCAGAGCCTTCCCTGAGTTGATGTTCCAGGATGGATTTTGTCATCTTCTAAGCTTGTTCTGTCATCTGTGTGTTGAGATCACATACAGTGCTTTGCACTGGAACCTGTCAGAATAAAAATTTCATGTCTGGGCCCAGCTTCTCAGATTGTCTCTGTCATTCTCCATGACTGCTTGTCTCCCTCAATATTTTCATTCCACTCATCTCTGTCATATGAAAATTTGATCATCAGAGTTTTTAAAAGTACTTCTGGATCACTAGTGAAAACAATTGAGTTGTATCAGATCTAATATGCTTCCATGCCAAAAAAATCTCTAGTAACAATGAGATTTCAATTATGATTGTTTAATAAATTTGTGTCTGTCAGTCTGTCAATTCAAATCCATTTAGAGGAGCCAGTTTTTATCAGAACATGCTGCAAAGATTAACTGAGCACTTCAGCAAGGTCTATGTATACGACATTACATTACACTACAGACATGCAGTTTTCTTCACTAAACAAACTGTAGATCCTCAAGGATCTTTTCCATAAAACTGTGTTCATGGTGTTGATTACACCCTCTACTATCACTTGAATGTTGTATTAATTTCCCCATGATTTTACTTGAGATTGATGTCAACTTAATTTCTCTGGGTCATCTCCTTTCTTCTTTTTGAATTTTTAGATGAGAAAATTTATCAACTGTGTATGCCCAAACTAATGCATGTAATTTTTTTTTCATTTCTGTCCTATGCTGTGGTTTTCTGAGGTATAACTTGTTACATTACTCATGTGAGTGTTAAAGACATCAGATGATTTCTCACTTCTCCTAAAAACAGGTACAAATGGACATTGTTGCTTGATAGTAAAACTATAAATGAAAGTCCGTTTGGTTATTTGTTTAAAACTTAATTTGCTTGAGAAAGTTCACTCCATTCTGTCTAGGATCAGAAAGAAAATTAAACTCTATATACCTGGATCTGGCATTTTTTTGTATGCCCATATTGTTTTCTTAGGTAGATCTTCAAAAGAAGTTGTCAGAAAGAAAATATTGACAGGGAAAAAAAGTAGGGAGACAGTAGTGTTAGCAATAGCTGGCCTTAATCTGTAGGAGAAAAAGAAAGTACTCTTAATTTTAAATTAAGGATATTTTTGCAGATGAAAAATATGGATTTTAGCAGTTTTCTGTCTTATGGTCACAAAAAAGATTACTTTTTTAACCTTAGATGTAGGAGCCTGTAACTTTAATGTGTACATACCTTTACACTGCCTATTGATTCTGTTGCCACTGGAAGCCTCTGATCTCCACTGAAGTTGGGCTGCTACTGATTTGGGGTCATGTCATGTGCCAACAAATACTGTCTAATCAGGCTGTGGTTCGTTGGAGACTGAACAGAGGTTTCAAAACTTATTTCCCTCAACTCTTCTTTTTTTCTTTCTATAAATTATGAAAAAGTATTAGCACTGACACTGTTCAATTTGTTCTGCTCCAGCTCTTCAGCTTTGAGTTGTAATTGCATTTGAGAATTGAAGTCTCTCGTGCTTGTATTAATATGATCTTTCACTTTGTTTTTTTTTTATTCCTAACAAGCTGGTACAAGCAGAAAAGAAACTAACTATAGTAGTAGAAGTATAGTCTGAAGTTTGCAGAACAGGAATGCTGTAATTTGCAACCAATCTACATCTTTCTCTTTATATCCTAACAGTAACTATAACTTGACAACTATTTATAGTACCACTGGCATGCAAATGTACCAAGTAGAGAAATTAAAAAGGTGTGAAGTGAATAAAGCTTGATTGATTTTTACACTCTTCAGGTTTCTTAGGTAATTCCCAAATGATGAGAAATTATGCCAAAATATACTGGAGGTGTGTTTAGGTTCTGGAATTTAATCTTTCATTTTTTATTTTTCCTCCGGTCTGACTGATTCCATTTTTGGGAATACTCTGTACAGTGAGGATCCTCTTAGTCTGAGGCAAAGCTCATCAGAGCCCATTCCAACATTTGGCAAAGACCTTCAAGTAATGTCCTGTTTTCCTCCAAATGGCTTTAATGTTTAGAAGAGTTTCAGATATGACATAGAAATTTATTTCCACTGCAGATCAGGAAAACAGTCAGTGTACCTACTGCATGTGAGAGCCTTACTGAGTTTTCATACCCCCTCTACAACCCTCCTTTCCATTCTGCAATTACACAATTGGCAATAAATTGGAAAAAGTTCACAGGTCTATGGGACAAGAGCACTCCAAAACTTCCTAGATCCCACATATCTCAGTATCCAAGAGGAATATTTTTGCTCCCTCTGTCATCTAGATTCCTCTTCTGGTGCTTTATAGTTCTTAAATGAATGATCCAATTTAATAGGAATCTGAGAAGGAGTGTGAAGTTGTTTAAAGTGTGGGAATAGAAAAAAAGAATCCTTAAGTTAGAGAGACAATTAAAAAAAAAAAAAAGAAAAAAAAAATAACCATTGCTTTGGCTTGTGCTTTATCTCACTGCTACCAGATCTTTTTTTTACCCAGATTAGGCAGGCAGCTTGTTGACACAGCCTAGACTGCATGTTCTTACATGAAAAAGCACCATTTTTAATTAAACACATTTGTTTCTTTTTTGTAGTGACAAGCCTGCTGCAGTTCACAGTGTTATTTATTCTATTTAAAACTGAATTTCTTATCTTTTTTCCCCAACCAAGAGCTTTCATTCTCAAATTCATAATTTTCTTTATCTGCAGTATTTGCCTTGGTTCACAAGAGCAGTGTCATATTAAGGTTCCTTAATTTCCCTTAAAAACTAAAAGTCTGGTGATTTTTTCACTTCAGCCATTGCAGTGAGAAGTCCAAATTTTCCTCTTCTCTTCTCTTCTCTTCTCTTCTCTTCTCTTCTCTTCTCTTCTCTTCTCTTCTCTTCTCTTCTCTTTTCTCTTCTCTTCTCTTCTTCTCTTCTCTTCTCTTCTCTTCTCTTCTCTTCTCTTCTCTTCTCTTCTCTTCTCTTCTCTTCTCTTCTNCTCTCCTCTCCTCTCCTCTCCTCTCCTCTCCTTTTCTCCTTTCCCAGAAATACCAGTTCTTCCTGTTAATCATAAGCAGCAATTTTTTTTAAGTGCAAAGCAGAATGTGTTCATGGGCTGTTAAGTAATAAATTCCTGTTAATGGCAAAACATACTGTATATTTAATTTTGATAGCACAGGCCACAGAACATACTCTACAGCAGGAAAGTTTGGTAGGTACTGTTCAACTTTATTCTGACTTTGGTTTATATTTCAAGATGGACTGGATTGAAAAACTGCTCACATGTTGCACATGTTCTTTAGGAATGACTTCCAGCCCAGAACAGAGAATCTCTGCAGGGTGCAGATAATGCTTGCAAGCTTATGCAAGCCTACGGTACACACATTATATAGTGAATTTCACCAATTAAGTTGCATCAAAATATTACAAATTGCAAATGTCTTAGCAAAGACTATTATAATTATTTTGGAGACAGATTTTCAATTAAACTATTAATAGGAGTAATGAAATGGGAGGAAGAAATACCCCAACCTAAAATCTATATCCCACAGTGTTGGTAAGTAAACATTTAGCAAGCAAGTTGAAACAGGCAGAATGTTTATGTTCTTCTATAAATTCCAGCCTTTTAGCTACTGTTTAGGGATTAACATATGAAAGCGATGTCTGTTTTGATCAATTTTCTTTAAATTATATTGTTTCTAGGACTCACTTTAATATGAGAGTGCTATTACCAGTTTCTCGCTCTCTGCCTTTTGTAATGAAGTAAACAAATCCAAAGACCACTCTCAGCTGTGCAAAGGCTTTTGAGAAAAACATTTTGCAGACTGTCTGACAGCCCAGGGTAACTTGAACTGCTAGGATTATTTTTCATGGAAAATCTGGTAAATGCATCATAAAGTTGTTCATTTTATGTAAGTGTACTTCTGGGTTTAAAAGTAAATCCAACCCCAAAACAGTATTCATGAATCATCACCCATGGACATCTGCACCAACAAGGAGGCACGGCTGAGCAAAAACGCATTAGCAACTTCTCTCTTTAATTTGTATCATTTAACAAATGTTTACTAGAGTTTAGATGGATCTAGTAAATCTTGCCAAAGATGAGTATGAATATTTAATTTAGTCTTTTGTTGTATCAGTACTCAAAATAACATCTCCAAATTGCCATGGAAATGAGGGGGAAATCATCACCAAAGGCAATGGGTGATGTTCATGCTGGAATTAACCTCTTGCTTAGGGGTCCAGGTGCCTCCTGGTCACAAGGGTGCATCCCAGCAGCTCTCACTTGCTCCAGTATCTCTAAACAATACTGATGATGTTCACATGTGGCTGTTGCACCACATACCTTCTCTAGTGACTTGTAATTTAATTTGTCTGGGAACACTGTACACTGTCAAAAACTTATCTAGAGAATAGACTATTTTCAGGTACTTTAGTTAGGTGCTTAAGAAAGGCTGTTTTCTGAGTATAAGCAGTAGGACACTCTTCTATTTTTGACTAGAGGAAGGCTTGCTATTCTTTCTTAGGTTACAAGAGTTCCCATCTGGTAAGGAGAGACTGAGCATCACAGTGTGTATTGGGCAATCTCAGCCACTTCATAAGAAAGGCCAGTTCCTAGTCCCACTCTCACTAAGACAGCCTAAGCGTTGAGACTTTGAGGTCTGGGTTTTCAGAGTTTCTCTCTTACTGTTCCAGCTTTCAGTTAAAGAGGACAGTAGTATCCAAGTGGAAGCAGAAGAGCTTTCATTCTAAATACGTAACTCTTTCATTTTTAATATAGTTTTGTGATTTCAGAGGCAGGTAAGTCTTGGCCTGTGCTTAGGCTCAGTGCATAATTCCATTGCCTCTGAGGATTGCACTGACTGATACTGTCCTAGAAATGGTTTAACTGGCTGTAATCAAACTTCCCAGGACCTCTGGAGTGTTTTCTGACAAGTTATTGTTCTGCACACTGAACTGACCAAAGCTAGCCTTTGGTTAAGAGTCCTACCTTATATCTTAAGTATCTCTGAAAAAGACTGGACATACTTCAGGGAGTGGGATTTTTTCAGCTCTTTTGAGGCAGTGGTACCCTGGTCTTTCAAGTGGCCAGATTCTACCTACTAGTGAGAGCAGCTTTGCAGAGCTACTGAAGAGTACACAGGAGGACAGCAAGTGAAAATCACACTGTCTCTCTGTTTCCTCTCTGAAACAGAAACTACTTTGCCAGTCTTTGGTAAAGTATTTCCATTATATAGCTGCTTTTTAGAGGATGAAGGTTAGCCTGCTAAGCTGCCCAAAATAGTAGGTGTCAAGGACAGTAGGAGAGAGGAACTCTGCTCCAGATGCCTGCTTGGCCTCATTCTCAGAATGTGTGTTTTTAAATGGCAAAATAGTAATTAGGTTAGACATCATTTGGAAAGAGAGGATGCCAGCCAGCAGGTTTGCAGAGCGTTGCTTGGGACCACAAGAAACAAGATTCCTCAAATCACCTTTTCTCCTGTGGTGTCAATTTTCATTGAGGTGCAACTGAAATTTGTCAGGGATAAGGCACAATGTAGAAAAGGCAAGGAAAGCTGCAGCATGCCTCTTGGTGATGCCTGCAGAGATTTATCAAACTGACCTCATCATATGAGAAAACTAGCACTCATTGATGTAAATTCATTCTCTTCCTCCTTTGCTTTGCTAGATTGCTGCAGGTGGTGTTTTTTAAATTAACACATTATTTGAGTGAAAGCAGTGATGGATCAGGGGTGGAGTTCTTTTTACTTCCACTTCATACACTGTTTTAAAGATTCTTGCATTGATTGATGTTGGCAAAATTGTGTGTGGTTCTTGTGTAGATGTTAAGGCTGCAGTTACTTTATTTTGGAACCAAAGCAAGCTGCAATATAGTTGTACCCAGCATCCATGTTATTGTTTTATCCACCAGCAGAAAAGCAGTGGGAACTGTCCTCAAATAACTTTTATTTCTGAGAACAGTACCACACGGAGATCACTTAGCAGCCAGGGAATGCAGTTTACGAGACATTACTTGATTCTTTTAATTTGATTTCTTCTATTTCAAGCAGAAACCTGTGAACCAGAAATCAAAGAAAATTTTATTTCAGGACCACCTGAATGCAACATATTTGAAGCCAAATATTTCCCTCACTTGGCAGCTGCTCCAGGGGACCATAATATTCCTGCTGCCAGCCAGGAAGTTTGTGGAGTTGCAAGGGACTCCACGGTGTGTCTGCCCCCTGGAGATCTCTGATGTACAAGTCACTTCAGAACAGCTCAAACCTTCCACCTCCTCTATCTCAGCTCTTCTCACGGGACCACTGGCATATTCAAAAGCCCTGTGTCCAGCTTTTTCAGGATGTTACTCTAGAGGCTGGAGCAGAGTATGATCAGTTTCTGAACCTTCAATTTATTAACTAGGTACCCAGGAACCCAGAAGAATATTCAAGAAATCAAAATCTTGAAGTAAGTGGACAAGATGAAATGTCAGACTTACATTATCCATTATTTTTGTAGGCTTTCTGTACACAGCATTTTAAATTATTTAGTTTGGGACATAATACGGGTGCCACAAATAGGGGATATTTATGCAGTCTAAGATATATCAGGTATAGCTTTTTATTTGCAGTGAGATTTATAAAATAAACCAGTTACGTCTAAACATGACACAGCAGTGTTGATTTCCAACTCATACCTAGCAGAGTTGACTTTGATTGAAAAGGTAATTCTGAAAAAAGATTTAATTTGTGTTTTTCTTTCTGTAGCTAGGCTGCAGGTGTCTGATGAAAATATTCCTGAGGTAAATGTTACGACTCATAGTCCCTGTATTCTCACTGCAAATTATTCACTTTTGTGTATTGTAGAGGGTGGTTAAAAAACATTGGAAATCACACTAGCATTTTCCTTATAATAGCATTGTATATCTAATTCCTCTCCTCTTGGTGACATTCTCAGATGTGTAAAGTGACTGGATTTTTTCCAGGTCGCTCCATACAGCTTAGAGGTATCCTTCCAGCAGCTCATTACTGAGTTACAATGAGCACGATAGACTGATTAGACTAATAGTTGGCTTGCATTATAACTTACAGGCTTTTCTACTTTAATTTATATGCATACAATATGGAGTGTAACAATCACACAATTACACAGATTCTTTCTTAGAAATTGCCCAGCAGGGATGGATTAGCCCCATTCGATTTTTCCATTGAAAATTACAAGTCTATCAGAACTGCAGTTTCCTTTTTTTTTTTTTCTCTTTACCACAGCTCAGGAATATGTCTGTAACCTCAGAATACATTCATGTGTCTCTGAACTTATTTTTTTTGTGCATGTTAAGAATTTGGCTACAGAGACAAGTTGAGTTTACATTACGCTGTAAGACTCAGAGATATAACAAATACTGATCTCTGTTGATGTCAAGAAGTCCTGCAAATGCCATAGGACTGAATTCTGAATAATTGTTGGGTCTTTCATATAGTTTCAGAAACTTCAAAGTAAAATCAAAGTCTGAAGGATAAGAACTTTACAAACTCCATAATTTAAAACTGCTGGATATTGTCTTTCTTCAGATAATGATGCCTGAAAATATGTATCATTTCTTTTTCAGACTAGAATGTTTCTAAGCCAGCTAGCAGGCCTGCTTCAGACTGATTTAAACTGCAACCTGCAACAACATCTTTCACATCTTTCTTATTTCACAGCTCAGGTTCAGGACATATTTTTTATCTTCATCTTCTGGTAATTTTCATTTTCATTCTAGGCACAAATGAAGAAACAGTCTTCCAGCAGAAAATCTCATGAACTTGATATAATCTAGGGGGGGACTCAAACATCTAGTCCTCACTTACCTGCATGATCTCACCTGTGTATACTTTCCCAGATGAGCTTGGGTTATACTTCTAAGCTATCAAAGCAGAACAAACATTGTCAAGAAACTAATCAATAATCTACTGGAGGATGGTACTCACTCCTACCTTTTGTGTTCCTTATGTACAGTCTGTCATTTCAGTGGTGTGTCTGTCTGACATTCATGACATAGTATTCAGTCTTATCTTTGCTCAGTTATATGGCTGATGGTTTTCAATTGCTCTGAAAAGATGAAGTACTTTCTTCTCTCTCCTGGGACACTTTCACTTATTCCTTATAATTTCAAGGTGTTCCATTCAGGCCTGCCCTGGCCATTTCTGTTATATTTCAGTCACGGGAGTGCTGAAAATCTGGGGTTGGTTCTTAGGTTGCACAAAGAGTAGGTTGTGACAAGGATGTTCATCAGATGCAGATAAGGCTCACAGAATAAGCTCTCTTCTCTTCTGGGATTTCCAGGCCATGGAAACATCTTGCTAGTGGTCTACACAGTTGATCTAGAGACAAATTGCCGTCAGCTGTTTATGCATTAGGCCAGCCCCTTTGTTATCGCAATATCACTATGCTAATATATAGCTGGGTCTTGTTAAAGCCCAGGTGCTCTTCAAAGAATGACAGCTTGTTCAACTATAGGTAAAAAGAAAAAAAATCAGCAGAGAGGTGTGAACTCTTTGGGGTGAATTCTCCTTTTGTTTAGGCATATGAAACTCATTCCTCTAAGGTAAAACAAGCTTGGTAATTTTCATCTTTTGCATAGCATATACCAGTATAGCGCATTAGGCAATCAAATGTCCACTTCTAAGTCAGAAACTAACTGATTTAAAGACCTACGCAGGGAGTGACAACTTGAGGAGGTACAATGTTGCTGTGGTCTGTGTTTTCATGCTCCATGATGGCATTTACAGCGCCCAGGAGGCAGATGTTCCTGTTGCTGTCCCAGGTGCTGACAGGGCTAGACTTTAGAGGCGTTCAGACGTATTACTGCATTCTCACTAGTTGCTTTCATGTTGATCTAGAGAACAACTTGTGCTTGGTTTTAAGTAGAGCTGTAATTGGGAATGCAGCCCTGTTTGTACATCTGGCAGATAATGGGTTTGTTTCCCTCCTTCTCTCTTCCTTTTCAGTCAAATCTAAAATTTCAGGAGCTAATGTGATGCTCTCTGTTCATTCTTCTTTTAACTCTGTAAGATTTCAAGGTAGGTACAAGTTTTCCATCGTCGCAGCTTGTGGGTTTAATGAATACTACCAACACAGAGTGAGGCATCGTGGAAGGAAACCCAGACACACACTGAAAATATAAATTCTCTGTCATGCTAATGTTAACGTTCTTTCTAGTGATGTCCTTTTCTTTCCCCATGTGCACCTCAAACTCCCACTCTATAGAGGCTTCCTTTGTGCACGATTAATCGCTTGTTCTTTCTACCAAAATAAACCTACCTACGTTTTTCTTGTTATCATGTCTGAGAGTGCACTGAAGTTCTCTGACTTTCTTTGTTTGAGCGGTTCAACCCTTCTCATTTCTTTCCTTCTTCTTTGCCATTAGAAAATATTCATAGCAGGGTGTGAGAGGCCAAGAGAGTTCTGTAAATATTGAATATGCCCTTTCAATCAACTGTTTACTATTGGTAGGTAAAACTTCAGCAGAGCTGTGCTCAATATTAAACCATTTTGGAATAACTTTAGAAATTGTGTATCTTTTGTGAATTTTGCTTTGCAGAGCTATATTCAGCAAAACTGAGATGACTAACGAAAACATTTCATCCTGAGACTCTGTAATTTCACCAGTCACATGGTTTTGAAGGCAATTTATGATTGGGAAATTACTGTGGAGCTACGGTCTCTTACATACTGCAAGAAAAAAAAGGCCCATATTCAACTTAGTTAACAGTTTCTTTTAAATATTATGAAAATTTGTTCTCACCTCTCTCCAAAGAAACAGTTTTGAGTATTCAAACTGAATTGAAAAGAGTTGCTGGGATGTAAGTAGATAGAAAGGATGGACACTAATACTTACACAACTACAGTAGTCTCAATTATGTACTCCAGGAAATTAATTGTATCCTTAGAAGCTAGAGATGGAATCTGCATTAACATGTATATATTCATATATCTTTTTATCACAGGGGTTGACAGCTCTTGCAGACCTATCCCAATTTAGGGAATATGATCTGAGGTGATTGACCCTTTTGTAAATATACACTGAAAGTCTCCTTATGGTGGGGGAAGGGTGTCCCAAGACACAATCTAAGCAGCTCATCTGAGAGCACTGGAGATTTCTGATTGTTGCAAGTCACTCCATGATGACTGAATGTAGCAGCAGCTTTGCTTTGAAGGATTTTTTAGGCATAAACGTTCTTGCTGTCACATCTCAGGTGGCCCAAAGGGCTACATAGAATCATGAGTTGGAAGGGATCCACAAGGATCGTTGAGTCCAGCTCCCGGTCCTGCACAGGACCATTCCCAAGAATCACACCATATGCCTGAGAATTATCCAAATGCTTCTTGAACTCTGTCAGGCCTGGCGCTGTGACCACATCCCTGGGGGGCCTGTTTCAGTGCCTGACTACCCTCTGGGTGAAGAACCTTTTCCCTATATCCAACCTCTCCTGACACAGCTTTGTGCAGTTCCCCCAGGTTCTACCACTGATGACCAGAGTGAAGAAAGGGATCAGTGCCTGCCTCTCCACTGATCTTTGTGAGGAAGCTGTACAGAGCTGGTGTAAATATTCAGACATGGTGAGTGCAGACAAAGTTGCTGTAATTTAGTAATGACTTTGTCTGGTTATGTTCTAGAAATAGATGGGAAAATAAAGCGAGAGGAAAGTGTCAGGAATAAATCTCATACCTTTCTGAACAAGATCTGTGAGCTCTCACAGTGGTAAGTAGAGATTTACTCACTGAATACAACTGTGGGGAGAGGGGGGAGCTAAAAGTAAGGAACTACCTGACATGATCCAATATTTAACCATTAGAGGTGCTTGGAGGAGAGCAGTGCCAGGCCCAGGCAGGCAGGTCAATGCAAAATAAGAAAGACATTAAGCTATTAGAGAGCGTCCAAAGGAGGGCAGTGAAGGTGGTGAAGGAACTTGAGGGGAAGCCAAATGTGGAGCAGCTGAGGTCACTTTGTCTGTTCAGCCTGGAGATGAGGAGACTGAGGGGAAACCTCACTGCAGTCTACAGCTTCCTCATGAGGGGAAAAGGAGGGGCAGGCACTGATCTCTTCCTTGTGGTGACCAGTGACAGGACTCGAGGGAAGGGCCTAAAATTGTGTCAGGAGAGGTTTAGGTTGAGTATTAGAAAGAGGTTCTTCACCCACAGGTGGTTTGGGCACTGGAACAGGCTCCTCAGGGATGGGGTCACATCACCAGGCCTGACAGAGCTCAAGAAGCATTTGGACAATGCCCACGGTGTGACTCGGCACTGTGCTCTCAGGCACAGGGTGTGACTTTGAGGTGTGCGGGGCTGAGGGCTGGACTCGATCCTTCGGTGCCTTCCAACTCAGCATATTCCGTGACTCTCTGCGGTTCTACGGCCTCAGTCAGGAGCTCTCTGTTTCTCCGGCCGTGCATCGCCACCTGGTGACTGGCCGCGGAGAGGAGCCCTTAAACCTCGGCTCTGCCTCCGGGGTCAGTGCCAGCCCGCACCCTCCACCTGCTGCGCCCGCAGCGAGCCCCTCGCCAGGCCCAGCAGCCGTGGGGGCCCGAGCAGGTGGGAAGTGCCACTAAAATGCCGCTGGGAACTTACCAAGGAGGGTTTAAAGCATCAGCTCTGGCCTAAGGGAGGATGATCATGGGCTTAAAACTGGTTCTGGGTTTGCTGCCTCTGTTTTCCCAATGTTTTTTTTTCCTCTGTCAGCTTTGAAGATATTCTCCACATTCATTCTGTGTCACTTAATCTAGTTTTTCTCTTAAAAAGGAAGGGAAAAGTGGAGCTGGTGAGCTGACATATGTAAACAAACATTCAATTAAGCACACGGTGATGCACTGCTTAATGTTTGGATAAATTATTCCCTTACTTTCACCTATGTGACCTTTTCATTTGTATAAAAAGGTGTAAGTAACATAAGCAATTAAGTGGAATTTAGAAAAAAAATGATGTCATTCTGCTCATGCATCACAGATGATGGCACACTACACCAAGAGAGGGAGAAAGAGATCCCAAGTGGATTGAGATAATCTGACTGCAAGATACTCAGTCTAACAAGCGTAGGTGACTCATTCTGACTACAAAAAAGGCTCAGAATATACTTTCTTTGTTTATAAATAAGAAGACAAATAAATACTATTAAAAAGCTCAGGACTTTAGCATGTTGAAACAAAGAAATCAAGCTGTGAAATATCTAAAGGAATCATTAGAACCAGCAAACACTCCTGAGATTGTGGATAAATGGATGAGAGACTTAAGGTATACAGTAACTGAATGAACAGGTTATTTTTGCAAAAAGTATCTAATCCTAAGAATGAAGGAAAAACTCTTTGAGGGGTAAAGTTACTATGTGTTAGAAGCACAACTAGAGGTGTAAAATGTATTTATATATTGACTAATAATTTTATAAAGAGTGGTATGAAAAGTGCTGGTGTTAATTGCACTTCGAGAATATTAATTACACTAATTAGAAAATCAGCATGAAAAGTCTTGTTAACAAATAGAAACATGTTTTTAAAATATAGTAATATTTTTATATTTTATATATGTTATATTAATATGTATTATATTAAGTAAATAATATTTTTTTAAAAAATTGATCTGTGATCCAGAAAACTACATATATGATAAAGTTATTTATGACTGCAGGTGTTTAGCTGGAAAGATTTCCTGAAATTTTAAAATTAGCAAATCTCTCAACCTGACTGAAGGTCCCGTAAACACCTATCAGTACAATGCTCAGTGTGCTCAGTGTGGAACAAGCTTAGAATAATGGTCGGTGTTTCATACACCCATTGGGAAATCAAAATAAAGGAAACCCATTTGGACTAGCTGTACAAGCACAAGGCTGCAACAGAAGACAGTTGTATTGTGAAGAAATAAACAGGAAAAATATGCTCTTTGAAGAGATTAGTTGTAGACTTGAATGAACTAAGAAAAAACATCTGTGAACAATACTATTGGTTGAGAGATGCATTTGTTCATTGCCTAGAGCCACAGACAAGTCAGATTGGTGGTCAAAATCTGGCTATATAAGTAAAAATGACCATAGAGGGAGCAGTGAGAGCAGAGCCATGCCTTTTCAAGAAATCTACATAGTACTATGATTCCTACATGTACTGCTTGATTTTATAAGTCCTTCGTTATTTTAATGGCAGTTGGTGGACTCCTTATATAAAAGTAAAAAAAAATTAAAAAAGCAAAATTATTTTTCATTCCAAAACATGCAAGTCTTAGAGGCTTTAATGGAAGACATTTCCAAATACCAGACACTGATCAGGATCAGGGTGTTAAATCTCAAAGAAGTATAACTACAAAATAGCCTCTGCTGGAAAAAACAAAACAAAAACAAAAAATCACCCAACAACCACAACCAAAAAAACCACAAATACACTTTAAATATTTGCAACTAAACTGTCCTGTATTTCTGTTTACAATCCTGGGTTTTATAACTATATAATTGGAGATTATTTTTTTTCTCCATACAGAAGAAAAATGGCTTCTGTAAGATACCTTGATGATTAAAGGTGAGTGGGATGAACCCTGTCCATGATGAAGAGTGAATATGCTAAGTGAATGGATGATCACAAGCTCAGGGGAGCTCCAGGGAGCCAGATGAAGGTCACCAGCACATCATAGCTTGTCGTGCACTAAGGCACTTTTCTCAAGATCTGTCTCCAAAAATTATCGAGGTTTAGTAGTTAAGGAAAAAAAATGGAAAGAGGGGGAAAAAACCACACCAAACTCCTGTATGTAGTTTATTTAGCAAGTTACTTCATTTAAACTGCTGAGCACTAGGTGGGAAAACAATATCGCCTCCTCTTACTTGAGGACTTATGTGAGTCCCTAAAATGTAGGCATTGGTCATGCACTCTGAAAATATCTGCTGGTGTCTCCACCCCATTTGTTGGTTTTATTGACATTCAAGCTGTGACTGAAGCATCCATGCATATTTAAATCTCACTTCCTCCAGGAGAAGACACAGTGACTGCACACAGAAGGCCCTTTCTTAAGGAGAGCCACAGCCTGTCATCTTCAGGTTTTGGCTGCTCAATTGCCCAGTCAAGTCAAGTGTCAGGGGACTCATGTTCTTTGGGCAGTGTCAGAAGTGCTCCCCTAGACCACTTGCTGTTTTTTGGGTTGTCTTCTCAGCTCTTTTCATTTCATGGCTGTACTTTCAGTGTAGTTGAGTTGTGGTCTCTTGCTGCTGAGCCACCAAGGAATGGAAAAGACATAGCAAAACTGGAACAAAATAGCTGTTCAGGAATTAGATTAGAAAGTTCCTTTTCTCTTTCTTTTTTTTCCAGCCTCACCTTTGGGCTAACAAAAGTATTTGTGCAGTCAGATTACAGGCCCTGGAAGCTGAAAAATAGCCTTGCCAAAACCAATAAAGAGATTTATTTTTCAGCCTGCTCAGAATTGCAGGATATTCACAGAAAATATGCTGCTAGCACAAGGAGGGGGTGTGTAAACAAACAACTGGGGAGAAGGGCAGGACTGCCTCTTTCAATGGCTGTGCTTGTTTAGGTAGGCCGAAAGTGTCTTTTCAGGTATAGCCAAAGGCTAGTCATTCAAAAATGTCTGAGTCACTGCACTGCCCAGCTTGATTCCCTCTCCTTTGGAAAACATAACTCAGGCTGTCAATGCTGTCAGAGAATCTAAAATTTGAAATGTTTCCCCCATCTGGATACTTACTTTGGGAAGTAACCTTGAGTAAATTTGTACTGTAAAGAGGTATTTTTGAGTAAATTTTTGGGAGAAAGGAGTCAGGCTGAGTGATGTGCCATCACTGTCAGTTGCATTCAAGTCTTTGTCGGTTTAGCACACAGCGAAACAGGAACCTTGAGAGTTTCAGCTCTGCTTGCCAGTGCCACTGAAATGGGAGCATGTGGACACACCATGATGGACTTTTGGCAGATGGCTTGTAGGGCCATGAAATCTTGATTCATTTCTCATGCTGGAATATTTAGGACAGGGTTACATGGATATTTTGTCTTTGAAGAGAAGAAAATTAAGCAGACATTGGGCTGCTCTGGTGTCGAGGGCATTGTGAAATATTTGCAAGAAATCTGTGACATTAATTATGTCATTAATGTAGAGATACTGCAAATATGAATGAGTTGATGTCTATCCATTAGAAACATTTTTTTATCTCAAATATACTGGTGGGATAAAGACTTATAGCTTCCTTTAAATAAGCAGGTAATTTATCGTGCTTATATTGTAGACAACTCTTTAAAGAGTGTCACCTTTAATGGGTGCCCGTCAAATCATCTGTCTGACCTGAGAGATTATCAGTAGGAAAGGAAAACCACACTGCTAGCAAGGTTTTATTTTGTGACTTTGTGACCCAGCACAGGTTTCTGCCAAAGTCAATCCATGTTATTTTGTAGTGAGTATCAGCAATAAGCCTAGCAAAAAATGGCTGACATTAACTGGAGTCTGTCTAACCTGGTGGTCAGCAAGATGCAGCAGATCACTGCAGAGACATTGCCAAAGGTGTGGAGGGTGTGAAACAGCTGCCTGAAATACAGCCAACTGCAATGGCACCAGCAGCAGCAACAGCTGTAGCACAAGTTCTGACAAGGTCCAAGACAGGCTGTAGATGTGTAAAATGAATTAGTCTGGGATAAAGAGATAAAGAAGACCTTGTAAAATCAGAACAAGCCGTTCAAAGGAAAGCAGTACTTGCAAGGAGTGTAATCTTAGCAGGGAAAAAAATCAAGGTCATTCTAGCATTGCAGTAAAGGTTTTCTTGTCTCAAGAAAGGCAGCAAAATCCTTTGTGTGTGAAGCATGTCAGAAAGGTTTTGAAAAATGTGTGAAAGGAAAAGGCTATTTAACTTGAGCCACTGAATAGGGACAGGGCTTATGAGATCAGTATTCATTAGCTACCATTATTAAGGGTAAAGTATCATCAGAAGTGCCAGGGTTACACAACTGTCATGGTTTAACCCAGGCTGGATGCCAGGGCCCCACACACAGCTGATCTCTCACTCCTCCCTGCAACACAGCAGAGGAGAGAAAATATAATGAAGGGCTTTGCAAGTTGAGATAAGGACCTTAAAAGATGTCTCACCATTACAGGCTAAACAGACTCCATATGGGGATAATAGTTAAATTTATTACTAACAAGATCAGAGCTAAAGAGTGAGAAACAGTAAGAGACACCTTCCCCTCACTCTCTCCTTCTTCACGTTCAAACTCCTCTCCCCCAGTGGTGCAGGGAGGGGAGGGGAGTTACGGTGAGTTGTTGTTCCCAGCCGCTGCTTAGGGAGGAGTCCTTCCCCGGCATCCCATGGAGTCCCTCCCACAAGAGACAGTCCCTCTCACGAACTGCTCCAGCATGAGTTTCTCCCAAAACAGACAGTCCTTCCCGTGAGAGTCCATCTCATGGGCAACAGTTTTTCAGGCACTGCTGCCACGTGGGTCACGTTCGACAGGGTGCAGTTCTTCAGGTACAGGATGCTACAATGTGGGTCCCCCACTAGGAAAACCTGCTCCAGTGTGGGTTCCTCTCCCCAAGGGCTGCAGCTCCCTGCCAAGACCGTGCTCCAACATTGTCCTCCCACAGGCCACAGCCCCCTTCCAGCATCCACCTGCTCCAGCGTGGGCTCCTCCATGGGCTACAGGTGGAACTCTGCACTCTTGTGGTCCTCCATGGGCTGCAGGGGCACAACTGCTTCACCCTGGTCTTCCCCATGGGCTGCAGCTGCATCTCAGCTCCGGCGCCAGGAGCATCTCCTCCCCTTCCTTCTGCACTGAGCTTGGTGTCTGCATTGTTGTCCACAGGTTCTCACTCTATTCCTCTCCAGCAGCCATCTTCATCTCAGCTAACTTTTTTTCCCTTTCCTTCTTAAATATGTTACCACAGAGGCGTTCCTTCAACTGTTGATTGGCCTGGCCTTGGTCAGCAGTGGGCTCATCCTGGAGGCGGCTGGCATTGGCTCTGCTGGACATAGGGAAACTTCCAGCAGCTTCTCGAAGAAGCCTCCCACTCAACCCTCACCTCTGCTACCAAAACCTGGCCACAGAAAACCCAGTACATTAACTTATCATCACTCCACAGTTGAACTGTGGTAACTCCTGTGAAAGTTGATAGGCATGAGATTGACCAATGGAAAATAAAGCACAAGCAAAGACAGTGGGATAACAGACAGAAGTAAGGGTACCCGTGTAAGACTAAGCTTGAGCTGTATCATTAGGTACTGACTAACCAAGACTGATGTTTAATATTCTAGTTCAATAGTGATGCCTTTTCCATTACCTTGAGAACTTATGGTTTGTTTGTGTCAATATATAAAACTATGCAAAGCCTGGATATATAAAATTGAAGATAAGGCATGATTTAAACTCAAGGCTTCTCCCCAAACATATATTCTCAGTAATAAGCAAAAATTCAAACTAAATTTATGTTTCAGGGCCTAATTTGGCACTTGACTCTTCCAACATGTTCCAGACATCAATCAAAATATGTGACCTTCCAGTGTCTTCAAAATAATCTATTTAGGATTCTATAGAATTACAAAGGTGACGTAATTTTAATGAAAAATTAAATATATGCTTGACTGCTGCTGGTTTAGATGGTGAAGTAACTGACACATGAGATAGTGCTGGAGCCTGGACAACAGGCCCTGAGCCAGAGCTGACCTCTAGATGAACCTTCCAACCTAATGTTATACTTAGCCATGTACCTGCTTATTAACCTACATTCCCTATAATATGACTACACTTGTGTGAACATGTATGCTTGCTGGCAAGATATATTGGTAGCTGCTTATTAATGAAGATTTTCATCTGTTCATTAATGAGATATGAATGTACCTATTTTTCTGTGTTTAGAAAATGATCAAGACCATGGAAGTAGATGGCTGGTGATGTATCTTTCTTAAACACTGTAGACACTCTTGTAGTAATGATTAGGTGCATTGCTAAGCTTATCCTTTTGTAATCTTTTGCTTCTTTTGTAATTCTTTGCTGTTGTGTACTGTAGTAAATTTATACACTTGTTCCTTACAATTAGTGTCTATGTTTCTTGTACTGACCCTTGTTCCCCAGAAAAACAAATGGTTGGTTGTGAAGAGAGAAAAGGACTCGCCCTCTCTTCTGACCGCCTCGCAGAGAGGATGTATTTTCATAGATAGGGACTTTTCAAGAACCTTCTATTTCATATATATGTGTGACATCTAAGAAGCCAGAAAAGTGCTGTATTGGTGGATATGGAACAAAACAGAAGCATCCAGCAGATAAGATATGTGCATAGTTCTGAACTCATACCTCATCTTTTTTTCTGCTGGGTTAGTCACCACTAAGTGCAACACCACTTGCCTCACACATGTTCAGTTAAACCCCTACTGTGTCCTCAGAGCACTTTACAGTTTTGGACTGCTCTTGCCTTAATCTGAAATTCATTGAAAATGTACTAGAAAAGGTGTTTTTTGTACCTGAAGAAATATATCTTTAGCAAGAGACACTCTTGTACCCAGAACAGTGCAACAGAATGCGGCTAAGACAGGCTGCAGAAGAGCATCAGAAGGCAGCATCTCACCTCACTGACACTCCCCTTGATAGGAGCAAAGGGTTAGACAAAATTGTTTATTAATTACAGAAAGGATATCAGAGCAGGCTAAGATGGGAAGACTATAAAATGTGAAATTATATAAAATTGAGTGTGACAGGTGTAAATATTAATGAGGAGTTAATTATCTTTTGTTAATAACTGACTCACAAGTGTTCTGAGCCTCATAAAACTGGACAGGAATTTGTAAGGTAAGGACAATGGCATTTTCACTCCTTTGCAGAAAATGTGATTCTGCCCGTTGCAGTTTAGTCAAATGGTTTAATTCATTCACTCTATTTCTTGGAAAAGAGACTCAGGGAAAAGAAAGTGTTACTGCACTGAAGGGATACCACTGGTTCCACTTTGTGAGTTATGTAACTAGTGGTCATTTACCCTTGGACTGCATGTGGTCAGACTAAAGTTAAGCAAGTATGGAGACTTTTGTCTTTTGTGTTTGAATCCATGTATTTTCATGTAAACTTAGATGAAATTCCAGCACAGAAGGAGAGGTTGGACAACTAGTAATGTGAGTTTATACATCTTGAGATCCAGTCGCTTTATGCTACAACTGCCCAGGACAAAAGATATTTACTATAGTGGTAATAAAGCTATTTTTAATACCACTCTGGTGGGCTATCCTCATGCTCCTGTTGGAAGACTATTCTGGGAGCTCAGTCCCAGCATTGAGTCCTCAAAATATCCAAGTGAAATTAATTTTTGACTGATTGGTACCTGTTTGATTTGCTGCCAGTACAGTCCAGTAGTTTAAACAGCATTCTGCATATACAGTAGGTCCCATTCTGCAGCGCTCCTGAGGGAAAAATCCTACTTTTCTGGCTTTCATTTTGTTAGGTAAATAAACTATGCTCCTTCAGTTTTTTCCTTATAGGTTGTCTGCAGGCATTTGTTGATATATAAACCATTCTTCATACAATTGGTAGATGCAGAATTGTAAGGATTTTTTGATTTTAATCTTGGAAGGAGTGATCTGCTACTTCTCGACCATTTTGAGAGAAATATATTTCCAAATACTTTTTCAGAAAACTGCAGGGAAACAAAAAGACATAGATATAACTAGAAATAGTTACTGTCTGTTCCCCATTCCCCTGTGTTTCATGAGCACTGCTATACTCACCTGCCAACCACATGTGCTGGTGACCAACTTGTGATAGCAGACCCCAATGGAGTTGATGATGTGTATTTTGATGTGATACTTGATTAATTTTTCATCCACAGAAAAACAGAAGTGCTTTTTTGATTGTTTTTCTATTATTCAGAAGAAAGAAACAAAAGAACAAGCTCATTTAGTACCATCGTTTGTTGTCCTTTCCATATTTGTGCTATGCCAGACTACTTCACAGCAGGTCCCACAATCTGAATATTGCAACTGAAGATACAATATTGTCAAAGTGCACAAACTCATGCATTTGGGCTACCAAGTCTGATAATGATAAGTGCCAAAACACTGTATGACTCAAATTAGAAGCAGACAGACTGGGATACGGACTCAGCCCTTGGTTTTCTCCATTTCATGCTTCCACAATTTTTGTTATGGTCTTGTACTCAAGCTGTGACTTATGATCACTGCATTGTGGTTGGATCAAGAGGAGAGTGTCACCCGTGTGTTTTGTCATTGCTTGAAAAACAGAAGAGAATGCAGGAAAACGTAGGCATTTTCCTTTTTTAATGTATTTTAATTAAGCAATAAGGGTGATGAAGGTCCCTCTAACCTTAAAATAAATAGCTGGAAAAAATACATTAAAAAATTAAGAAGACTTTTAAAATAATTTTTAGATAGAGACTAAAACTATCTAAAATGTTTGAGAAAGGAAAAAATAGGGAAATAAGTCCACCTTTGAAAGTAAATGTATCATGTAAATAGATCAACTTTAACTAAGAGACTTAAATTTCTATTTTTAACACTGAAGTTAACTACCTCTTAAACAAATTATATTCCCAATCCGAAGGTATGTCACAAACGTAAGACAAGCAAAGTGCAATTTACATTTTGAAGTGATAACATGAAAGAAAAATTGCATTTCAATGGCTTATTCAACCTTTGTCAGATCTTTTGTGGCTCTGCATACAGCATCATTGTAACACCATTATCTTCTGCAAACGTGCCGTTTTCCTCTGCAGTTATTATGCAGAGTTCACCAGAGAACAACAAAATGGTCTGAGTATGCCTCTTGCAGGCAGTGTCTTATTCCACCACGAAACTGCTCTCTGGCTAAAGATCATAAATGGTGCATTTTTCTCTCTGTATATATTGAGCTTCTGTATTTTTCCAGAAAACCCAGCAACTCCCTTTGTTTAAATGAATGTCAAGCAGAGCAAAGAAGGCCATTCCAACTTTTCTGCTTTGAGGAACAATTACAAAATCTCTGACCATCTGAATATGGGGAGAGAATTCCTAACCTGAACACTTGGTTGGAAGGAGGTTGACAAAATGGAGAAAGCAAGAATTCCACACCGATCTGCTTGAAAATACCTCTTAACATTTTATTTCAATTGTATTTGTCTGCTTAATCTCTTTATATATTAAAATTTAGCAATAATATTCTGATTGCTATTTATTTAAGTAAAAAAACCAACATAATAAAACTTGCAGTAGGAAGATATTAAAAAAGATATTTGGAGATTATGGAATAATGATAAAGTAAATATTGTTGCTGTTCAGGCAGATAGTTACCATGCAAAGGAAATTGGAATGAAGTCTTCTGGGTGAAGAAAAATGAAAGAAATGGAACAGTGGTATACAGAGAATGGTATTAGGTTCAGCACAGTTTGCATTAATTTTCAATGAAGATTACAGCAGAGGCTGCTCTGGCCTGGAGAAATAAATAATTGAGCAGTGAAAAAAGGTTAGAAAACTGGTTCTGCAGGTTAAAAAAGACAGAGAGAAACAGGGTGTTCTCCACCCCAGAGCTCTAGCTCAAGGTGTCAAAGATCTAATTTTTTTAATTTAAATAAACAGAAAATTGAGGTGCCATAGCCACCGTGACCATTGATTGGCGAATTAATAGCTTTTTTAATGAGAAAGATTAAAAAATGAGTAGCATAAACATTATTGCTAACCATTTGATCCTGCAAGACATGGACTATATTTGTGTATTCCAGGTGCTTGGCATGCATAGGTGCTTCTGTAGTAGATGGCAGGTATGACATCTACAGTAGCAGTGCCATGACTGGCCACATGTGTGCTCTTTAAGGAAAACACCCAGCTCAGTGAGAAATGCTGACTGAGACCAGAGCAAATGTCATGCTAAACAGATGATATCTTAAGCTCTTTTTCAGCTCCATGGAGAAACTGAAGAAAGTGAACAGCCTCTGTCTCAAGACAGGTGAGACAGTGGCAACTCTGAAACAAAGCCAGCACTGTCCCCAGAAGGTCAAGTTGGACACATTGCAGGGTACACACTCAGCATTTAAAGAAGGCTTCAACTGAGCTGCTCAGTTATTAGCATCTTTGTATGACTGCTGCCTGCCCCTTAGCAAAATGAGATGTATCTCTCCAGATGTTGTCACTTTTTCACACATTATAACAAAGCGTGAGATTTCTAGTAATCACTTCACTTGGCTGAATAAGACTACTCTAGTAAATGGCAAATAAACAGAAAGAACATAACAAAGGATTTTGTAAAGCTGTTACCACTGAGCTTGAATTTTAAGAAATGTAAAAATGAGAAAGGACAGACTATTAATTCCATTTAAATGACTGGCCTAATTTCTATTCTAAAAATCTATTTTAACTCTGTTTAATCACAATATTGCGTTGATTAGCTCACTGGAATGTAATCTTATTAGTGGTTCACGAGGTTGCATTTAATTTAGCTGATTATGTTAGTGCATCTCTGAGTAGTTAGTTCTGTATTATTGTGGCTCCTGATGAACTGATTGGACATAAAAATTCACCAAATAAAACTTACTCCCTAGTTTATTCTTATTCGTTCCAGTGTTCTGCACACACTTGTCACTTTTCCTTTTTCTGGAGTCTTACATAAACTTTCTATTGCTAACAAACCACTACCTTGTAGCATATGATTTCTGTATGTCAGCATCTGTTTGCAGTCTTCATAATTAGCAACAAACAGATTTTCTTCCTATGGATATCAGTGTAGCTTGTTTCTGCACTCTCACTGTGTTGATTACCTGCGTGGTGAACAGTGCCTGACTTAGTAGCTTCACAGCTCTATTTGCAGAGAGAAATTACAGCTGCAAGACAGGCTTTGCAGTGATTTCATTTTCTTTCAATACTAGATTAGTTCTTATATTAATCCCTATTAAGACAAGTAATTGTTTATAGAGAGCAGCTTTAATAGCAATGCTAAGGTTTTCAGTCTGCCTTTGCCTGTATATTGAAAGTCACTCATCTGTGGAAGATTACATTTCCCTCTGGGGACTTTCACCAAGAGAAAAGGAAGGTCATCCCTTGCAAAAGGACAACAAAAGCACTTCATGCAGCAATTGCTGGTTTGCTACAAGAGTTAAAAGCCCGGGCAACAGAGCTGTGGCTGGTTAGGAAAAAGGTAACATGGGACAAAAGAACAATTTTAGGCTGGTTATAAGGAGGTTGCAACCTCACTGAAGCCACTGTAATTACACCAGGGCTGAATTGGACCATGCTATCTTCAAAGAAACAAGCTGTATCTAAGAAGAATAAAAGGTGTAAGTATTTGGTACAGCCTTTAGAAAGTGCAATAGCTGAACAGTGTCATTTTTTGCCATCCCTCTCTCCAGCCCCTAATACCACAGAAAGCTGGGAGAGTGTAGTGGGCCATCTTTCTGCTGCCCTCCTCACTGCTTTGTTTCAATTTTCTGTATCGGGGAAAGAAGCACTTGCTTCTACCCTCTACAAAAGAGGCTCAGCCTTGCAGATCTCTATGAGGGAGATAATAATGTTGTAAGTCTAGAGCTGTGCAATACAAATCAGGGATGCTTGTACACATTTTCTAGGTGTTTATCGCCTGTGTATAATCTGCATTTGCTGTTGTAGTTCCTGCAGCTGAGGGAAAGGACCTGTGGGAATGGGCTGGTTTTCAACCTCAAGGTGCACCTTCAGCAACCACTGTGAGATAGCCTAAAATGCTCAGCATTTCCTCATACCTCAAGGGAATCTTGATTACAAAAACACTGCCAGAATGATGATAGGTGCACACTCTGATGTCTTGCTAAAACAAGGTATTTCTTAGCAGCGCTCAAACTGCCCATGTGTTGTGTGTCAACGCATGCCTTCATTTGGCACCACCAGCATCACTTGTGCTATCTTGCACAGTGGCATTAAAGTGCATTTTAAGTGCTCACATTATTTTTCCTTCTATCAAATTGAGCTTGACCAAGAAGATCACAAGTGTGAAAGCTGTTTATAAAAACGCATAAGCCTAGAATTGGAGCTAAAGGACATAAAATTGCTTGAATTTACTGCTTTCAGTTATTTTTTTTTTTTTTAGTTAAAACAGGTGCCTTATACTATAGGGTAAATAACAATTTTTGTAATATCTATGTGAGGCACCTCAGGCTATTTTTATTTCTAACTTACAGCCATATTGGGGATGGGAATAGGCAGCTAAACCCAACTGCCATCTCTGGGACACTTTATATAGATACACAGTGAAAATATAGAAAAAATGCTGTCTTTTTCCTCTTGAGTGAGGACACTTTTAGATCAAATGCAATATTACGATATTAGCTATAAGCTGCCTCTGAGGTCATGGTTTTATGATAACCTTGCCTCTCCCTGTCTTAGGGACAGGTTCAGATGTGAGCAGACAGTCCGGAGACTGGAAGAAGCCTTAGAGTGATTGAGGATAGAAAGGGCGCATGGAGGCCCTGTGGTCCAATCCCCCCTGCTCAAGCAGGCCCACCAAGAGCAGGCTGCCTGGGATCACATCCAGATGGCTTTTGAGATTCTCCAGGGATGGAGACCACAACCCCTCTGGGCAAACTGCCAGTGCTCAGTCACTGTCACATCAATAAAAGCTATTAAACTCGGCTTCTATTACTGGGTCAGATACTTAACGGGAACTATCCTCGCAGTTGATATAGTCTACAGTCCACGTTTCTGCTCTGTGCTGAGGATTACCTTACTCTCCCATGCAATTAAGAGTCCTTTAAAGATTCTGAATCTGCCATTCCATCTTGTCTTACAAGCTGCCCCTGGCTGACAAGATGGATGGATGTTTTCAGAGTGGAAGAAAATCTCTTTTGTTGCCTCTTCCTACACGTTTCTGAAAAAAAGCCACAGAAGTCATTATCCAAACTCTGGGTGTCGCACCGGGGTACCACACCTGGGGAAATGAGACATCCAGCTTATACTATTTCCCAATGGTGCCACCAGCAAGCAAAAAAAGACAATAGTTCACAACCATACTGCAGCTCCCATATTTGCTTTCCAAGAATGCTCCATGAGAGCATTTGCAAGAATATCAAATAAATCAAAACCTCTGCTTTCATTTATTGCCCTATGACAGCCCCACCACAGAAGTGCTGTGTGTTTGCATGGCACTCAGGGGAGCAGAGGTGTGTTCCATACGTGCCTCCTTTCACTGCGGCTTTCCATTGTGCATCTCCAGACAAACAGCTTCATAAAGGAGCCAGGGAAAGGCTGCTCACAGCAAGCGTGCAGTTATGAGCACGTCTCTCCAGACTGATTAAATGCTTGCTTTTTATTCATGGTTCCTTCCTCTCTGATAAACATCAGAAACAGCCTAATTATGTTTTTCTCACTACTCAACTTGTGTTCATTAGTCTTATCTACACGTATCTCTGCATTATACCATAGAGACTTGGAGTCAGATTTTTCAAAGGTTTTTAAGCACACCATATATGATTTCTATCCAATATGACATGGACACTTTCTACGAATTCTTATTTTCACTAGTCAATGTAAGGAAAACTGGTGGGTTAGAAAAACATTACACAAATCATCTGAGTAGAAGGGAGGTAGAGAATGGAAAGCCTGATTGTGGGTTTTCATATTTTGAAATTAAGTTTCATACTAAAAAGAAAAATAACTCTGAAGCAGAGTTGATTTAAACAGTCTGTGTACCTCTATATCATAGGAAATGGCTAAATAAAACACCTCAAACCAAATTCTTATGAAATGTGGGCTATTATGAAATGCAGCATGTTACATTATTGTCAAAATTCCCTCTCAGATTGCGTTTTGCCAAATTACCACCATTTCACAAACTTCAGTTCCAAGAAAAGCACATTTTTTAAGGGAAATTAAGACTGTGATCAAAGCACAGCCTGAACTGATGTTTTGTATCAGCTGAGCATATCCATGGATTCTTTTTGAGCTACTAACGAAAACATGACCTACATCCCCCCTCTGGGATTGTTTGAAAGTTACAGCTCCAGTCCTGTAAGTAACAATTTTTCTCTGCTCACTGCGCAATGTGGACATATGTACTTTATTTCTTTCTATGAAAACTTCATCTCTAGAAACAACCTGAATAAAGTTGGTGTGAGATTTTTTTAATGTAGCAACCATCATGGTAAAGGTCCCCATCAGTTCCTATGTCTGTAATATCCTAGGGTATTCAAAGCTGGCCCCTATGTCATTCTGTAGAGCATCAGAGAGGTCAGTGAGACACTTCTTATGTTATCAGCTCACAGAGCCCATCTGGAGCTTTGGGGTCAGCTGCAAGTTTTGGAACTGATGTGCTCAGAAGAATTTGCATATGTTCAAATGTGGTGAACAGTGGGAAACCCAAAATTTTCCATTGAAGGCTTGAAAGCCCTTCTCAGTCAGGAGGTTTTTGACCCTTTTTTAAAACACGGCAATTTTGACAAACCTCAGCAGCAGAAATATTTCTGTTTGGTTGAAAGATGCCTGGGCAGTTCAAATATAACACAATAGGTTTCCAGCATGGCCAGAGAAGAGTGTGAATGTGTCCATGATTACAGGGTGACCAAAAACTGCAAAAACAAAAACTACACTGGAAAAATCCAGGCAGGATTTTATGAACTATAAAAACCACACATATATAAGGAGAGAAAGTGAAGATTCTGCTATATGTGTGTTTTAAACATTGAATAAATCATGTAGTTTATCATGTGAAATCAAGTTCCAAAAACATTTTCAGTAAAAGCTGAGTTACTTAAAGAACCTGCTGTTGATCCATAAAAAGCACATATATTTAGAGTGCACCACAACTTTATCAACACCATAGACAATGAGATTGAGTGCACCCTCAGCAAATTTGCAGATGACACCAAGCTGAGTGCTCCTGTTGACACATCTGAACAATGGGTTGCCATCCAGAGGGATTTGGACAAGCTCAAGAAGTGGGTCCATGGGAATCTCATAAGATTTAACAAGGTCAAGTTTAAGGTGCTTTAACCCCAGTATCAATATAGGCTGGAGGATCAGTGGGTCAAGAGCAGCCCTGGCGAGAAGGACTTGGGGGTGCTGGTGGATGAGAGGCTGAACATGACCTGGCAATGTGCACTTGCAGCCCAGAAAGCCAATTGTATCCTGGGCTGCATCAAAAGCAACAAGACCAGCAGGGCAATGGAGGGGATTCTGTCCCTCTAGTCCCCTCTGGTGAGACCCCACCCGTAGTGCTGTATCCAGCTCTGGGGTTCCCAGCACAGGAAAGACATGGACTTGATGGAGCAGGTCCAGAGGAGGACCACAAAAATGATCAGAGGAATGGAGAACCTCTCTTGCAAAGAAAGGCTGAGAGAGTTGGAGGTACTCAGCCTAGAGGAGAGGTGGCTCTGGAGAGACCTTATTGCAGCCTTCCAGTACTTAAAGGGGGCTTATAAGGAAGATGGGAACAGACTTTTTAATAGGGCCTGTTTCTATAGGACAAGCTTGGGTTTCAATGGTAATGGTGCTGAAAGAGGGTAGATTCAGACTAAGGAAGAACTATTTTAATGAGAGTGGTGAAACAGTAAAACAGGTTTCCCAGAGGGATGGTAAATGCCTCATTCCTGTAAATATTCAAGGTCAGACTGTAGAGGTATCTGAGCAACCTGATTTAAGCTGAATCTGTCCCTACTAATTGAAGGAGGGTTGCACTAGATGACCTTAAAAAGTCTCCTACAAACCAAACTGTTCTATGATTCCATATGCTCCACAGATACATGACTGAAAGAGAAACTATAGATCTTCTCTCAAGTGTGGCTGTCAAGATGACGAATATCCTCAGTTACAGAAAGGAGAAGAATCACATGGACAAGCTGCTGCAGTGTCCTTTTGCCTGCCTGAAGAGGTTTTCCTGCACTATTCTTAGTTTATATTTGATGTTATGCTGGAAATCTGCTGCAGGAAGGGAAATAAGTGTCACCAAATGATAACATTTAGTAGTATAGGGTGCTGAAAATCCTGCTACCAGGCAGGAAAATTAAATAAACAAATATTTATTATTTGCGAAGTAAAATGAGACCTTTATGATCAGGGAAAAGCCAAGAGCATCTAATACAACCAAAGCATTGAATATGGCGAGATTATCAGAGTTATCATTAAAATTGTATGCCATGACCTGTTAATAAGTCTGATAGTTTTCACCTATTTATAACAATTTTAGTTATTTTCTAACTTCCAAGACAGCTGCATGACTATCAACAAACCCTGATATTCAAAGTGCTTTCCAATTTTTTTTGGACAATCATTACTAATGCATAGGATGATAGTCCATAGCAGAATTTCATTCCTGTGCAAAGACCGCCATTTGATCTGTTGACATGTATATCCAGATAATGGAGGTGTTTAAAAATTGGTCTGACACTATGGCTGTGAGACATGGCTGCCTCTTGCCATGTCAGTATTTCTGAGGTTTGGTTCAGCATGAGCCTGTGACCTTTCAGAAATGCTTTAGAAGGTGTTTATAAGAATTTTCTGACACAAGCAAAGCAAGGATGAGTTTGCATTATCATAGAAGCTTCTCCCAGAAGCTTGGATAAAGCAAAGATCAGGAGTAGCTGCTATGAAGAAGCATGCATTGTCTTCATTCTCTCAAGGAATTCCAGAAATGCTACGGTCTAGTGGACACGGCCAAGAAAGAGGGAGATTGTTTCTTCTGAAATGCCTTCAATATTGAGAAACACATCTGGAAAGGAGTGATCCTAGCAGACAATTCAATGATTCCGGTGTCACTTATACTGCAGAGATTTCAGTAGAAAAATCTCTGCCATTTCTATGATCTTGGCTGCTGATTGGAGTATTCATTCAAATGACAACAGCATGTCAGAACTTTGAAATGGCTCAGTGATGCTCAGCAGCTGAGGCAGATAAGCAAACTGTGTGCATGGACCTGGATTCCCTCTATTACTTCTCAATAAATGTTGTGGGAAACAAAAGAGAAAGACTTTAATTGCAGTTTTGTCACCCTTTAGCAGTGCTCTTTACAAACAGCTTAAAACATATCTGCTGATTACAGTGATGCTCATTTTTCCTGGCTTCATTCACAGGGTTATAAGCCTTCTAGAAGACCAGCAGTACCCAACGGGAGTGAACCAGGTATAATGGATGCTTGCATTAAAATAGCACCAGCAGGACTGTGGCCTCTGAGAAGCACAAAGTCAAAATGGTTGAAATGCTACAAGTTATCAGTTACTACAGCTAAGGCTGTTTTCAAATACATTGTTTTATTGGGGTTTTTGGTTTGTTCATTGGTTGTTTTTTTTTTACCAGGGCAGTGGATGCGGAAGGTTTTTTTTAGGATTTTATTTATTATTTTTTTAAGATTTTTAGTATCCAGAAAAAAAACACACACAGAGTTTATACCTATGTGTATGCCCCACTGTTGAGGTAAATTATGTATGCAATATAGAGTCACAATTTGATAATAATTACATAAAATTACATAAACATGGTGCCAGTAAGTTGACAAGACCACACATACTATCTAGAAATAGCATTAAATCCAGATCCACTACTAGATGGGGCAAAGATGATGAACTCTGGAAGGTTTTTTATCTCCAGGTTTAATTCCCAAGTTCCAGGTCAGGAGAAGACATTGGGAGGACACCAGCATGATACAGCTGAAGTCCCAGGGAAGTTTGCTACCGAGGCAGAGAACTGCCTAATGGGAAAATGAAGTGTTGCAAGTCCTAGTTTGTTTTCTTATGCAGTGACCTCAGTGACTGAACTGTGGTAAGCTGACAACTGTGCCTCCCAGAGAACCCTTTGCAGAGATTCCCAATAAGGACATTTTGACAGAGATGTAAATTCAGCAGTGGAAAAGCTGCTTCAATATTTGAACGAGGCCTAATACAACCTTGAAAGTTGCTGGCATAATCAGTCAATTAAAGACTAAAATGCCATGTGTTTGGGCCAGTGTAGTCTCCTATGTCAGTCAAAAAGCTTACATGTTCTTAAACTGCTCTTCAGCTGAGCCTTCTATCTTCAATACACAGCACTCACAACACCAGATAAACACTGTGGCGAGAAAGAAAGGAAAAAACAAAAGGCAATCCTGTCATGTGGATTTGGACCTACAAAGAAAGAAAGCCACAAAAACTTCCAGAGTATAATGAGGATTCAGTGCTTGTTACTTGTTCATTTGGGAGTCTGCAGCATTTTTCAGAACCAACCCTGGGCCAGCAAAAGCAGGTAGATTGCCACAAGTGCATACAAATTTTAAATTGTCTCTCCAGTGAGTAACTGTAGTGCTACAGAAGTAGGACTCGGTGCAGGATTTGGCTCATACAGCGTAGCAGGGGAACAAGGAGAAAGGAGTGGGAAAACACACAAATAGCAGTAAATAAAGTCTCTGGAGGAGGCTGATGAATGTGGATTGCCACTGCTGTTGGCTGAGGACTCAGGATATGAAATGGAGGGACAGAACACAAAATCCAGAGACAGCAACCAGACACAGACTATTTTGCTTTATAAAAAGATGCCACTTGGAGTACAAATACATATCAATGAGAAGTAGCAATGAAAACCTACCTTAAAACAGCTTGTGAGAATGAACAGAATAGGTGGATATTTTATGTCAATCTGTCTTTCTTGCTGATATGTGTAAATATGGGTGTTTAGGTCTTTGAATTCTTATTTGTTCTGTTCTGGCATTATTATCTCTCCATCATTAGCAGCTAATGTGGAGTTAGCCATCTGGGAAGAAAAACATATTCTAAATTATGTTTCTCTCTCTACTGTCATGTGATTAGTAACTCGGATAAATGAATTTAAGCTATTTCTGGCTCCATTATCAATCTGGTAGAGAATGACAGTAAATTGCTTTCTAGCTTTTTTTTTAAACATTTTGAGATGTATGTAGTCAGAGCATCAAACAGTAATTCACCCTTTTGAGGCATAATGCCATTCTTTATAGCACCTGTTCTCACACCTTTATCTGTGAGTCAGAACTGTAGCTTGCCACAGCTTTTCCCAATGGTCTACAGGGAGAGGTGTTTGGGGGGGAAATGCTTTTTAGTCATTATGAAATGGGTCACAGCTCTTCAGAACCAGTATGAATTTCTCTCACTGTCTGCCAAATTTATTTTTCTGCTGACCACACATAGATATTACCTGCAGCTTGCCCAGATGTTTTTGCTCCGATGAAGCATAGCCTTTAATGAGATTCCACAGATACAACTTTGAAAAGTAATACTCCATCATTTAGCTGATAATACTGGTAGAGAAAATGGAAAGGATTGTGTCTCATACAGTTTTAGAATCAGGAACTCTGCACAGCTTGTAAAAATAATGGAATAATACCGCAGTCATCAGATGTCATATGTAAGTGCTGACAGAAAAACCTGTTTTCAGACACTTGGGTGTTAGTTTAGATGAGTATTTGGGATGCCTCTTATTTGAGTTGTGTGCAGAATTTCGGGGGCTTTTTTACAAGTACTTCAGAGAGGTAATTTTTGAGTGACATGTTTAGTGGCATGTGTCTAGATTTCCTTACAAGATAACAGCCGCCCTTTCAAAATTGAACTTGAACATATTCCCCTACAATGAATAGATTTCTTTCCCTATTTATTTTCCTTCTCTTCCAACTTTCGGAATATATCTTTTCTTATTCTCATTTTTGATGTACATATAGAGAGACATATATAGGGGGAGATTATAACTTTTTTAATAACAAGTATGTACATCTTGTGTGTACATTCCCCCAGTGTAATGCCACGGTGACTTGGGAATTGTACTAATTGACCTATGGTTCTAATTTTAGCAAAACTATAAGAATTGAGAAGGAAGTATAAATTGTAAATGTAAGACATCACGTTCCCTTTTTCTTACATCTCCTGACTTTTTCTGCATTTTAAAGGGCCTCCAGAGCTCTGCACAATAAATTTTACATAGGTTCTGACATGAACTGTTCTGTAAGGAGTCACCAACCTTGTAGCAGTTTGCTCATAAGAGATCAAAGCAAAGGAAGATGCTATGAGAGTTTTTCTATGAGCCCTACCTGTCTTGTCTCCATATATCTTACCAAAATGTGTTCATCATTTAAGTTAATGTGGAACTAGGTAAATTGCTATAAACTACTCATTTTCAACAATACAGAAATTGATATCATCTTTTGCAAAATTTGATCCATATCTTGTAACTTTTTTCTTTGTGGGGAGGAGGGAAGAGGGGTATTTTTTTCTAAAAAATTGTGTCTAACTTACACCTTAAATGCTAATCGTCATCTAGCCTAACAAAGCTCTACTCTTTATAAGTGTAAAAAATCAGTTGTGCTTTTCCTTTATATGATACTCAGTCTCTTGCTGGACACAGGACAAACTAGTTTCTGGCCTTAGTTTTGCAGCAACATGATGACAGCAACATTTAGTCCACTCCTTCTGTCAGGACAAGTAAAGATAAGTAAAGAAATCAAAACCCCTCTATAAGTCAAATTGAAAGTCCTAGTAAACTAGTAGAGAATGCTTTGTGAATTAGAAACCACATATGTAATTTGGGTCATGGATGTATCTAGTATAAAAACACAGAGTTAAAAAACAAATGAGAAATTAAATAATTCCTTACAACTAATTTATTAGCTCCTGGATTCCCTGATGTATAAATCAAGAACTAATCTAACAGGGCCTTGAGATGCCCTCTGCACCCTAAGACTCCCCTTCAGGCTGTCCGTTCTGTTGAAAGAGGTTGCAAGGGTACCTGCTTGCAAGGGTGTCTCTCCTACCAGCTCTTTTTCTGGTGTGTGTCTCCAGCTCCTGCAGTTCAGATTTCCTCCAGGAGCCCTGGAGGGGTTGTATCAGCCAACTGACAGCTCACATCCTGACTCTTTCACCCACTCACATGAACAGGCTGAGACTCCAAATCCTAGCCACTGGATATTATTTTGCTGGTGTAATCATGAGATCCAGCTCCAAACTAGTTAGTAAAAGAGTCCTACCACTGTATGGCCTTTGGATAAGCTTGTCATTTAAAGGCAGAAGTTGGCAGCAGTTTTTCAATGGATGGTCTTGCTAGTGAACATGTTTTATAGTGGACTTCTGTTCTCTCCTACATATAAACAGTAGGCTGAACATACCAATTTATTGTGGTTGCTAGCAAAAGGTCAATAGCCATCCTCTTTCATTTTATGGAAAGAAAGCATGAAGAATCACAATGATTTAGCACTTCTATCTCTGCACTAGATTAATTACAGCTAAAATTGTCAACATGGACAACATTCACTTGAAGGAGAAATAATCCTTTTAGTATACAGTTGTGCTAATCAATATTCTTAACAAAGTATTTTGTTTCTTTTTTAGAACAGCAACATGTAATAGTGAGAAAACTAAATGCAGCTGTGCCAAATGAGTACAAGATGAAAACTCAATACTTTCAAAGAGGAATTATTGAAAATGTAACTAGTTGTGTCTAGTTCTTCAGGCGCTAAGCCTCCAAGACTTTTGGCAACTTCTGAAGATGCTGAATAGCACCGATTTATTTTTTTTAATTGGCTGGGAAGAGCAAAACCGACTTTGTAGCCAACTGGCTGGTGCATTCCTGCTGGGGTGGGATGGGAAGGACTTACTGTGCAACTGGATTCCATGTTGATGCGGAGTTGCTAAGAAACATGATTCACTCCTGGCACTGTAACTTGCTGTCACCACATAATTCCTGTGTCCTGTCTAATGCCTGAATAAGTAACGAACATGGTGAGACATCTGATGACTGTGCAATTACCATATAAAAAATGCAAGAGACAAAAACCCCATAAAAACAGCAAGAGAAGTTAAAACAATCCTGCTACAGGGTGAGATAGGGAAATTTGCTGAGTGAAACTGCCTTAAGAAGGGGAAGAAAATTAATTAAGCTTCTGCCACCCTGGACTATTGTCAGTAGCTAAAAGACCAAGGTGTTTCAGTAGGATCATGTTGCCTTCATATAAACCTTTCCTTGTCAGAATACATGCCAGTTTTGACATAAAAGAGAGATGGAAACGAAACATCTGGTTGGTGGATCTGGAGCATCTCACTGCTCAGCTCTTCAGACTCTTTGCCGCATTGGGATATCTTCGGTGAAAACCCTGGTCTGCAGAAACTTTTCATACCTCTAGAAAGCATGTGGTAAACAAGCAGGAAAATAAAGTGTTAACTTTTCAACTTTACACTGGGCTTTTAAGCAGTACTAAAGTTTCTTGATGCTTTTGTAGATATGGTATTTTGTGAAACATTATTAATGTATTATAGTCCTTCATTAAATATTATTAATGTATTATAAATATTTTAATTAATATTTGAATAATAGACATATTATTATAATTTATTTAGAGAAACTACAGCCCTTAATACTAAATGCTGTCTGCCACTGTGTGTAATGTATAGGTCTTCAAATTAGTACCTCACCTCTATCTAGGAATGTGTGGAAAAAAAATTTTAAAATGGTGTTTTTAAATCAAGAAAAATAAATGCATGTATTTTTCTAATTAAATAAGGCAACCTCTACTTAATTAAAAAAAAAAAAATCAAAGGAAAAGCTTACAGTCAATAATTCTACCCTGGGAGAAAAGCAAGGGAGAGATTAATATGAAATTCTGTTAGTACATGCTTGTGTATATGACAGTAATTATCTCCCATAATGAAACTGGACAAAATTATGTATTTCTGCACATAGTAGACAAAAAAAAGTTTCTCTCATCTAACTATGTTTTCTATGGCATTTCTAGTACATTCCTCAAGAATATCTGAGTAATATTTCTCTATAATCTATTTTACCTTTTTCTTCCATAATATTTATTCTTGCATATTTCCCAATATATCACATAAATATGTATATCAGGTCTATGTATATATTTTCTTATGCAGAATCAGAGAGAAGAGTTACATTTCAAAGCCTGTCTAAAACAACTATCCAATCCTGTTGTTAAGGGTACCACTTTTTTGGCTTTGATAAGATGACAAAAATAACTTCTCTGTGTGAATCCTTTTATGCTATTCTTACAGTTTCCTGCTTCTCAAATAGCTCTGAGATGAATCTGAATATATAGATCACAGTATATAGAGATCATAGTGCAGGATACTTTACTACCTGAATATGTGTCCTATGTTTGCTGTGCCAGTAAGGAATAGGAACATCATTTCTGCATCAGGTCTTGCATGACTCCTGCAGGATGCAGACAGACTAGCCAAGTTAATATACATTCATCAAGTTTTTTTAAACAGTGTTGTGGTTTCAGAGCAAAACATCAACTATAGTACCTCTCTATTTCCATGGAACATGTCCATAGAGTTCAAGATCAGGAAGTCACCTTCCTCTTCCAGCATCAGCTGGCCACCAGGAATGGTGTTGATTCATTACCTGATGAGAAAAAAGACAGGGTGTACAGAAACCAAGATACAGATCTGGAGCACATCCCATACTGCAATTATCACCTGTGCCAGGGCAACACGCTTCCTCTTCGCTTCATGTTTGACCCTTGTCATTCTTGTTGGTATTTCCCAGTCTAGTGTGAATTCAGTATCATGTTCATGAAATGTGAGAAGAACAGCTGAGTTAAATCTGTTCCAACTCTTTGCACCAGCCACTGTGCTTTCAGCAGGCTATCCATAATCACTACAGACACAGAAAACAGGCTGACAGCCATTACACACCTTTTGAGTCAAATATGCTTAGATTTTACTGTCTTTCCAATTTATTTCCCTCCTGCCTAAAGACGAACAAAAAATGAAAACCAACCAAAAAAAACCCCAGTGGAAATATTTTCCTATGCTTGAATATGGGCTGCTTGAATAATTTTGTTTTCTGCAGTGCTCATAGAATATTTCAAAATCCTTTCCCCCCAGATAATGGACCTAAAAACTGCTGAGCATCAGCTGCTGAGCAGAAAAGCACATATGCAGGTAAGTTCAAACCTGCGTCTAAGGGTTTTGAAGGGTCAAGGATGGAGTTTATCAGCATTTTGCTATACAGAGGATAAAAAAGTACCCAGTCCAGTAAAGGAATGTTGATAATTCAGGTTTAAGATATTCACTCAAGGACAGTCAAAGCAATCAGATTTTAATCCCATGATCATACAACACACTAAAATGCAGAAGCAGTCCAAGGTGTTTTCCCAGAAAACAGGAGGTTTTTTTTCTGAGACCTAATGGCAAGGAAAACCACTCCCGAGTTTTCCACCTCTTTCTACAGCATTGCATGCGTTTGTGGCAGAGCACAGTATTGAAGTCTCAACCGTCTCAGTTGAAACAGGAGCTGCAACTTACTGACATTTTTAATAGCTACAGGATTTCCAATTGTGTGAGTACCCATTGAGACTACCAGAAAGAGAAGCATGAGCTTTCCATCCTTCTCCTTTAAAAGCTTTAAGTCATCTCAGAGCTCTTAAAAATCCCACCCTCTTCTCTTTGGCCTTTTCCTTTTCCCTTGCTTTCAAACCCATCTGATGCTATAAATAAGTATTTATAATATGGGCACATAAAAACAGCTGCCATCCACAATTTGGGGATTTTACATGTTTCTTTCATGGATTTTTGATTAACTCTTGCTAGAACAGGGGCTGAGATGGAAATAGATAATAATCTCTCTGGCTATAGAAATTTCCTGGCTACCCACTGGACAATTTATAAATTCTTGTTGAACTGTAGGGACCAAAAGTAATTCCAGAATACAAAAGAGGTACTTATACTCCTGGAATTTATTCACTTGTTCCAAAACCCTGGTTAGGCACCAAGGCTGTCATTTCAAGACACTGAAAGGATCAAATATATGGTGAAAATAATTAATTTTGAAGTTTGTGACCTGAAGGGAATTACATAGTATATATACTCACATTTGATAATTAGTTTTACATTCCTTTCTTCAACACGGTAGTGCATACAAATTACAACTGACTTGTAAAGGTGCAAGTAAAAAAAAAAAAAAAAGACAAATAAATTATTTTAATGCATGTCCATCTGGTCTTCTAGGTTCCAACTTAATCAATAATAATACTACCACCACCACCACTACTACCACTAACAATAATAATAAAGCACTGAACTAAAAGGCCATCTCTAAAAACCATTGCCATTCCACAGGTTTATAAGATTATGCTACTTAATAGAAGTTAAATGTAAATGGAAGTCACAAAATGAATTAAAAAAATCTATCCATATGTTTATTAATGCAGGAGTAAAGGGAACAGAAAATTAGATGTCTACAGTATTTGAAGTGGTATGCTTTTTTTACACTTGTAGTAGAAGGTATCCCTGCACAAGAATTTTAATGAAATCAGTGTGCATCTTTCTCATTTTCTCAGAACCTGTCTGTTAGCCTAAAATACTAGCCAATACAAGGCAAAGGTAAAACTCTCCCTAAAGCAACCATTTTCTTTGAAGTGTGGAAAAACAGCAACAACATTTTTCCGTGTTCCCAGTTATAGCAATGCAACCTCTCCTGAAATACCAGGAGAGGTGAGAACTATTGTCCCACATAGATAGATTATTTAAATATTGGCACAATACAATTTGGCTGCACTTAGTCACTTTTCCTGCAGGTTCACAGGCTTGTTCTTTCCAAATCCTGCACACACCCTGTTTTTGTTCTCACACACAGCTGTCAAGGGAAATTATCTCCCTAACACAGTGTCTTGGTATCCTTGTTATACTGAGCACTGTGCAATTCAGAGGCAGAACTCCAGGGGTTTAGATTTAACTGGAGCACAGTCAGAGCTCAGGTTGCAGAAGTTAATATTGGGCTAAATACCTGTGAATAATCACTGCCCAACCTGAGAAGCAGAAAGCGTGAAGAAGTTGATATTCTGGCAAATATCTTTTCTAGTTTTCCTAAATACAAGCATTTAAATGGGTGACATCACTTTCCTAGACAGCTAGGATCTTGCTTATCCTACCTCATATGTCCTAATATACTCTAATATACAAATACTAGCATATTAATATATATCTTAAATATGCTTCCACTATTAAAGCAGTCTTTTATGTCATTTCATGAGGTCACATTTTCTGAAATTCATGCATCATTCTTAAAAGAAGTTTCAAAAACTTTTTTAAATATCTTCCATCAATTGTATATTTACCCAGGTCTACATTTATTCAGGGTGGTCCAGCCATCACAGGCTTAAGAAAACTTCAAAATGCCTCACAGAAACAGTTTCATAGTCCTGGACTGTAACCTTAACTACACTCATTTGTAAAATGTGTTACAAGGGTGCTTTTAAGACCTTAGATTATCTTTTCAGTATCTAAAGGGAGCCTACAAGAAAGCCAGAGAGGTATTTTTTTATAAGGATATGTCAGAACAAGGGGTAGAGGCTTTAACTGAAAGCAAGTAGGTTTAGACTAGATATTAAGAAGAAATTCTTTATTGTGAGAGTGGTGAGGCTGTGAAACAGTTTGCCCAGAGAAGTTGTGGAAGCTCAATCCCTGGAAGTGTTCAAGGCCAGGCTAGATGAGACTCTGAGCAACCTGGCCTAATGAAAGATGTCCCTGCCTGTGGCAGCAGAGTTGGGACCAGGTGATCTTTAAGGTCCCTTTCCACTCGAACTATTCTATTAATTCAGAGGCATGTTCTGTAATTAGTGTTTGCAAAGGTGTTGGCAGCAGCTGTATGGGCTGAGCACTCAGAGGCACTATCAACAAAATGAGTAAGCACCAGAAAGCAAAGCCTAGTCTTTCCAGTCTACTGTTCCAGTATTTTAATTCATCATCAGGAGTCCACCATAACCTCTTCTCTTTCCTCTGAGAGCGGTTGCCAAGAGGATGCTCTTTAATAGGAACTGGAAATGAAGTATCTCTTATCTAAGATTGTTACCGTAGAGATAATATATTGATAAGCAGTAAAACAAATGCAGTTTGAAATGCTGTGAGTATCCTTAGACAGCAGGGAAGCAGCTGATATTAATGACGGTCTTTTTACAGCACCATTCCTCAGATATTCCAATCCCTAACTGACTTCAAGAAAGTGTACATTTACTTGTATTGAGAGAAGAGTAAAAAAAGAAAGACCACCTAATTCTTTTAAATCTTGGCTTAAATGTTAAGTCACTGATGTTCTAACCACATATAGCATTCCTGAGCTGTGACGTGAAATTACCACAGATATGCAGAAGATCTGTTATCTGAGAGGAAATTAAACGCATTAGGAAGATCAAGAGAGATTTCTCTTAGACCTTAATTTCTTAGTCAGCAGCATTAGCTTGGTCTGATAGTTGCTAATTTAACCGTTGTCTAGCTTAGGTGAGAAGATTTTAATGTAGTTACAGTAAAAGAAATATAGAAAAATTAAAAACTCTTGTCCTATTATATGTCCACTATAACTCATGCGTTCCTGTATCAAAAGACTTGCCACTCTAGGCCAGCATTCTGGAAGTGCTAAATGGAGTTCTTCTTTTTGCTTAGGTCTCATAGACCATTTTTTTCTTGAGGATCAACCATATAATTAATAAAGTCATTCCTGTTGGCCATATGTATTAATAAAACTTTCTCTAATGTACAGACAGAGCTACTGTTCCACTCAGTCTCAACTACGCGTTACAGGGAAGAGGCACACTGGAGCTGTGAAGAGATGGCTTGGCCACAGAGCTGGTAGAGTCTGAAGCACTGCAATGAAAATATGGTGTAAACACCAGACAATCTGAAACTTACTTAAAACCTTCTTAGTCAAGCATCCTGAAACCTTTCATTCTCACAAAACTTATTATGTCAACAGAAATGGCAAAACTGATGTCTAATCCTGATAGGTCAGTGATGCAAACCAGTGGCAGCACTCCTCACTGAGAAGGTTGACCAGCTTCTCCACTGCAGAGTGGGAGGGGAACGGAACACTGTGCTTTGGAGACCGTAATACTACACCTGAAGAGTGTGTAAGCATTGCTACCTTTCCTCCATAGGTTGGGAAACTGTGGCAGCAACCAATGAAAAGCCAAAATGGTCAATTGGATTTCAGTGAAGGTTGCAGTGATTGGTGGTACTGTCAAGTGGGTAGGGTTTCCAGTTGCACAGTGCTAGTTTTTTTGTTGATAGTCTAGTCTTTTTGCTGGCAGAGAAACCCCTAGCCTCTATTCTGTACCATTGGGATTGTGAGAGCCTGGGATAAGTATGGTGCACGGTGCACTGGGTTCACCTTTTCATTAAGCAGGATTCTGCTAAGCTCTGTCTTAGGCAGAATCTCTTGTTCTCATCTGTATTTTTTGTAACAGAAATATTTTCTAAAAAAATCAAACTGGAAAGATTTACAAATTGTGTTTAGAGGATCTTATTAGTGGGCCAAAATTAGCCTGACAATTTGGAGCAGCAGCCTGAAAAGATATGATGCTATTCAACAAAAAGAAGTGATTATTCCCACTAGCATATAGCAGGATAGCACTGGGTATAGCTGGAGTATGGAACCACTTTTACATTACAAAACACGTGCAAGACACAGTGAAACTGGTACAGCTGTTCCTGACCTGAGGCTGGAGGTGGGCCAGTTCTTTCAGACCAGATTTTCTTTGCTTCCATATCAACTATTAATAACAAGAGAAAGTGTAAGGTAACACATAGCTAGGAGAGGTCTGTCTTTATTTTACCCCAGGGTGGCTAAATGGGCCTATAATTGTCACAGACACATGGCTTTAGCTCTGGGCTGAATTCCAGCTCATTAGCTCTTCTAAAGACTAAATTTCTGCCCAGGACACAGGCAGAGTATCCCCACAGACATTAGTGAGAGAGGCACAACCATATCCAAAGGCAAAAGATAGACCCACTGCTTTAATACTGCAAGATTGCGAAGAATATGTACATGTTAGAAGAAAAAGAACAAAAGGAATAAAGGCAATTCAATGTCAAAAACATAAGTGGTCCTAATCCTATCTCTCTGTGGCACCTGCTGCCAGCAGCAGTTGTAGAAGCTGGAGCTAGAATTTCAAGTTATATGAATCATTTAAATCATTTATGTACCATAATTTATATTACTAAAATATATCCTTAGGGATGTTTTGAAGGCATAAACACTTGCAATTTATTCAAGGAGGGGGGGGAGAAAAAAGCAGTGTTTTATGTTCTGACTTTTTCATCTTTTTAAAGTCCTTTATAATTGTGGATAAACCGGACAATTTTGCTTGGAATGAGGCAATGCATCAGGCGGACTTTTTTTGGCCTACACTCAGTGGTTTCTCATCAGACAGTGAGAACAGTGAAACAACAAGCAAAAACTGGTATTGCTGAGTGAGAGGTGAATCTCACTTGGCATCTCATCTGACCCTCACAAATAAAATGTCAAAGTGATTCACATTCTTTAATACATTTATCCTCACACTGCACCTTTGAGACAGAAGACAATCCCTCTGTTTTATGGAACTGTGCTACAGCAAAGTTAAGATACCTCTCACATTTACTAGATAGGATCCTGCTATGGATTTACTTGTTATATCGTCCTAATAGCTTGATAGACTGGATATACCCACCCTAATTAAAGTACCTGAGTTTCCATCAGCAAAGAATTACTGAAAGACAAAATTCCATTGACAATCAAATGCCCAAGAAACAAATTGCTTTTTTTACATCACTGAACTCTCATTGCTCTGCTACACTTGTACAAAGCAATGCTTTGGCTTTGCAGACCAAGAATGCTATTCCTTTTCCTCTCAAATGGCAACATCATAGAACAGGGGAAAATCTGCCTTTATAAGAACAAAATTTTGTTCTTCCTATAAGAACCGTAACCACCAAATGCATTTTGAGCAATAGTGTTAGAATAGAGGATAGCATCTATCATCAGAGTACAAATATTTTCACATAAACTCTGATTGCATACAAGCCCCTGCAAAGTCGCTAGAACAGAATCTATTAAAAGTAGATTTTCTGTTTTACAGTGACACCTGCAGTGTTGGGAGGAAAGTGCCACTAGCAAGAGCAGTATTGTTTAGTTGTTTCACGTTAAGATACATGCTGCTTAGCTTTGAAGGCAGCCTGTGAAGCAGCACAGCACCATGTGAGGCTTGCAAGACGTTTTCCAAAGAGCTCAGGTCCACCACAAGCCCATCTATAGGCTCGATTAAGAACAAGGGCTGATTATGTGGTGTTATTAAGAAAGCCAGGATTTTTATTCCCCATTCCCTGTGGCAGGGGGAAATCTTATCTCCTTTTGAAGCAGTGGTGGCCTCCAAGCCTTCTTTGGATTTCAGCCTTCAGATATTTAGTTAGAATCACAGAGTGGGTAAAGTTGGAAGGGAACATCCAGTCCAACCTCTCTGTTCAAGCAGTGTCTCCTAGAGCACATTACTTGGGACTGGCCAGACAGATTTGAATATCTCCAAGAGAGGAGAATCCATAACCTCTCTGGGCACTTTGTTCCAGGGCTCAGTCACCCTCACAGTAAAGACATTCTCACTTATGTTCAGGTGGAACTTCTTTGCATGAGTTTCTACCCATTTCCTCTTGTCCTGTTGTTTGTCACCACCAAGAAGAGCCTGGCTCCATCCTCTTGACACTCTCCCTTCAGACACTTGTACACATTGATAAGATCCCTTCTTGGTTTTGTCCAGGCTCAATAGGCCCAACTCCCTTAGCCTTTCATCATGAGAGAAATGCTCCAGTCCTCTCATCATCTTTGTAGACCTCTGCTGTACCTGTTCCAGGAGCTCCGTGTCTCCAGTACTAAACTGGACACATCACTCAGGTGGGGCTTCATTAAGGCTGAGTAGAGGGGCGAGATCTCCTCCCTAGACCTGCTGGAAATGCTCTTCCTAATGCACCCCAGGATACCATTGGTCTTCTTGGCCATCAGGGCACACAGCTGTTTCACGTACAGCTTGTTGGCCACCAGGACCCCCAGGTCCTTCTTTATAGAGTTGCTTTCCAGCAGGTCAGCCCCCCACCTGTGCTGGTGAAAAAGATTGTTTCTCCCCACATGTAGGACCTTGAATTTCCCTTTGTTGAATTTCAGATGATTCTTCTCTGCCCATCTCTCCAACATGCCAAGGTCTTTCTGAAGGGCTGCGCAGCCACCCTTCCCAGCTTTGTGTCATCACTGAACTTGTTAAGGAGACACTCTGTCCCTTTGCCCAAATTATTCATGAAAAAATGTGGTGGGGTGACCTTGGCTGGATGCTATGTGCCCACTGAGCCACTCTTTCACTCTCCTTCCCAGCCAGATAGAGGAGAGATAATAAGATGGAAATCCACTCATAGGTTGAGATAAGGCTGTTTACTAAAGCAAAAGAGGATGTTTGCACACACACAGGTGAAGAGAAAAATAGTTTTATTCTCTACCTCTCAGTAGCAAGCAGTGTTGGACTACTTCCCAGGAAGCAGGACTTCAGACAGAGCAGTCGCTGCAGAAGGCAAACATTGTAAAAAAAGAATGTCCACCCATTACTTTCCTTAGCTTTTCGGTCTGTCACATGCTATGGAATATCCCTTTTGTTATTTTAAGCCAGCTGATCTACTTGTGTCCCCCCCCCCCAGGATCTTGTCTGTCCGTCCCCCCACCCTCCATGGGACCAGAGGTAAGGGGAGGAATGTTGAGAGACAGCAATGATGCTGTGCCAGCACTGCTCAGCAGTAGCCAAAACTGGTATAAACATCCTTCAGGCAGAGCACTGTGAGGGCTGCTATTGAGAAATGAACTCCATCTCAGCCAGACCCAATACAAACACTTAAACAAGACTCAGTACAACTCTCAAGGGACACCACTAGGGACAGGCCTCCAACTAGACTTTGACTAGACTAATGATTATGTAAGATTCCTGTGTCTTTAAATGAGATGATGTTTGAATGGTAGTTAAGTAAAATAAAAAGCTGTTGAAATTTTATGGTACAGTCCCCCTGTGTGCTGGTAAATTTAAATTCTGATTTGGCTGTCTACATCCTAGGCCTGGATTATGAGGAATTCCACACACTCTATTATTTTTATAACCCTGATAATCTTTCCAAGAGTTTTCAGTTTTTAAAACATGGCAATTCTGTCTTCTTTCTGTTTTGGTTTCTTATTTTCCTAACGAAATTCAGCCTCAACTTCTGATATGTAGGTCCTGGCAACTCTTGTTATAAAGCAAAACCAGGAGTGAGTTTTTTTCTGGGATTTATTGACAAGTCTGCGGCAAACTGTCCCTCTCCATAGACAGGTATGGTTCAAAATATGTTTATATATTTTTGCCCAGATGTAGCTGTTCATATTGAAACTGTGGAGCTGCTGCAGCCAATCTCATAAGATAAATGCAACTGCTGCTTAAAGGAATGGTTTGTGCTATGTTCTCATTAATACTACACTGGGTTATATTTTCCAGTCTTTAACCATCAGTGTGACCATTAACAGACAAACAAATTTTAAAGAGATTTAGGTGTATACGATAATATTCAATAATATTCAATGATATGCATTCAGCTGAATGCATATAGATCATCTGCCCTTTGGTTTTGAAATGACAGTGTTTGGAGTACTCGCCTAATCTAATCCTTCATAACTTAAAACATGCTCCACTTTGTTCTGCAGGTCTCAGATACAACTGGACTAGAATAAAATGTGAAACTTTTGGTGTTTAAGCAGTGTTTCACTTATTGCCTGGAGGTTGAGGTGTGGAATCAGACAGGTTGTAATGACAAGGGATAAAGGACAAAAGAAAACATTCATTCTGAGTACATTGTGGAAATTGCAGAAGGAAAGAAAATGCAGTGAAAGCTTGTTTTGATCCTGTGTGCTGTACGCCCCTGCATGCCCAGGACATGGACAAAAAGTGATGGGAAGCAAATTCTAAGAATTACTCAGCAAGTTAATAACAGTCAGAAAAAGATCTTGGCCCAATGTCTAGAGCACGTGGGCAGGGTGGGGCTATCTGCACCTAGAGCGCAAGCCTATCAGACCCTGACCTTAGCTGCTGGATAACAAGCAGAAAGTAAATTTGTTCTGGATCTGAAAGATCATCTTCTTTTTTGAAAGTGTGACATGGAAGAACTCTCTAGATTTTCTGTGAATTTGGCAATCAAACAGAGAAGCAGACAGAGGAACAGTCGGTGCAGCTGCATCTCATTGGTGCAGTGATATCTAGACTAAAAATTGTGGATATTCAATGAGGAAGCAAAGGTAAAGCTGTTTCTTTGTTCCATAAATATCAAAGAATATATAACCTCTAAAAAGTTTTTCCAATTTGGTCTAATAGAAGGTGTCCTTGCCTATGGCAGGAGGTTTGGAGCTAGATGACCTTTAAGGTCTCTTCCAACCAAAACCATTCTATGGTTCTATGATTCCACAATCTTTCATTTCAGAATTTTTTCCTGTAAAACGTGAAGGTGAATATTGACAAAATTCACCTGAACTATTCCATTCAGGTTCAGTCATGTATTTGTTTCTATAACACAAATGCTTTCCATCAGTCACATAAGGGTGCTATCAGTGATCCTGAGTCACCGCAGACCATCAAAACTCCACTAAAATTTTGGGAGCTCATGTCAGGAAAGAAAGGGCTCTGTTTACTTGGGCTTGTCCCATAGCTACAACAGAGATGAGTTTTCTAAATTATTGCACCACAGGATACCAGACAATTCCATCAAGCTGCTGTTGGTAGTTTTTCTTGTGAAATCTAAACCTTAATAATATTCCCCTTGATATTTAATTTCTCGAGACATCGTGTCTGAAGGTCACTAGCTGAAGAGCCAAGTGTAAGGACAATTTTTCTATGTTACCTTGAGACTTCCATTTTCAGCATTTCAGCCTCAAACAACAGAGCATATATTTTCAACACCAAGAGTCAAGGTTTAAAAGATCATTTCAAGCAACAGATGATGCTTTTAATTCTTTATTTTATTTGCACTAACTGTCCTTAGCTCACCATCAGCTAGAGCTTTCTAAAGCTTGCAGCTCGTACCCTTTGATAACTTCTCAGAAAACAGAATAAAGCCCAAGGGGTCCTGAACACATGCTAATTTAAAAGCAAAGAATGATATGATGTTAATGGATTCTTTCTCATGGCAATTGCGCTCTTCCTTTCACTTGGTTGGTTGGTTTTGAGTTTCTTTGTTTTTGTTTTCAAATGCAAGATGATGACTCTGACAAAAGAAAATCACACTCTGATAGTCATCTAATAGTAGTCACCTCCTGCCAGAAGAGGCTGACCCTTTTTCTGGAGCTACACAGCACCAACTCATAGGTTGGTGGTGTGGAAACCAGGAGGAGAGGATATAAAAACTGGAGACCATTCAAAAAGAAAGCAGGCTGTAGAAGTAACATGATTTTTTCAAACTGGTGAGAATGTGGGAAATTCTTTTCATATGGTAAAAAGGACAGACTTTGTTTTTTCTATTAATGTATGGCTCACTTCTCTGATGGTCAGAATCACAGAGGGATTAGGATGCCTAAAGGAGTTCTGGAGGGCTAAGAGCACAGGGTTACTCTGGTAATGCAAAGGAAAGCTATAGGCAGTCCATTAGCTTTGGATGGCTATCAAACAGAGGAGAAAGATGTGTACCAGGACAGGCATATTGAGCAGGACAGACCTGAGGACATCAGGCTGAGATGACTGGTTCAGGGGGTAAATGAAGCCTGAGATGTTGTTGAGGACAAAAGGAATGAAGGCAATATTTTTCATCAATTTAACATTTTTAAAGATGAAATAACCATTTTCAGCCAATAGAAATATTCACCCACCATATACCCTGTGCCTCTGTTTGTAGACCACATCTTCCATTTCATGGTAATTAGCATTAATGTGCTCTGTAATTGCCTCCCACCAAAAGCCATGAAGTCCCTCTCTGTCTGTAACCAGTGGTAGCTGAATATTGCAGTGGTTTTCTTTGTGATGATGTATATGATAAAGCAAAAAAAAAAAAAGAAGGAGATAAAACCCTCTATTAGCTGGTATCTATGTCAGCAGCAGCCTGATATTTTGGTAGAAATGTGCCTTTGTTTCTGTAAATCACTCCTGGATGTTAACTGAACAAGTAAAGAAAATAATGGTCATCACATTCAAACTGTTAAGGTGACGCATTTAAAAGGCATTTAGTATAACATGTGCCATTGAGTTATGCAAGGGAGTCAATACTCCCTTGGTGTAAGAGGAAGTCCAGAACACAGAGGCTGGCAGGAGTGTTTTTGGTCCAGGAATAGGTCTTGCTGCTTGGCTCCATCAGCAGCAACCCTGAGTAACTTTACCAGCCAGCACCAGAGGAGCCAGGAGCTCTTTGGAGAGGCACAGGAAAATGCCTCTCAAATTCCTCTAGATGGCACATCACCTTGACAAATCAGAGAATGAACATCCTTGGCAGCCAGACAGCTTCCACTTGTCTCCTGAGAATGCTTTTTCCTGGTGAATTGTGGCTAATTGTTCTAATTCCACTGTTAGGATGGAGCTCCTTAAGGCAAGGTAGGCTTTTGAGCCCAAAGTCTTGCCTTCTCCATCAGCCTCCCAAGGCACGTGGGCTACGTGCTGTCAGCTCTGGGCACTCATGCAGAGGTGAAGGACATCCCACTGGAGGTTATACCTTGTGTAAAATCTGGAAATTTTGAGTGGTGTCTCATTCTTCTTACTCTGCAGTATGCTATGCTCAGGATTCAGCAATAAGCTGCTATTCAATCAAATCCCTTGCTCTCTAATATAGGCAATTTTTTTTCATGAGAAAACAGTCTTCATTAAACCACTAAGTGTCATTGCTGTCCTGTAACAGTAGACCTGAGATAGAGACAGAATGGTTCCTACATAGCTACAAGCCAGGTTGCTTCTTTACTAGAGGAAAGCAAATGAACCAAACACATCCAGCTTTCAGTAACATGACCTCTCCAGTGCCAAATTCACTTGTCAGTGGTTTTCTTCTCTGCTGAGTCCCATCTCATTCTTCTGAAGCTTTTGTCTCGTTTTTAGGAGTGGGTCATAAATTGTTTCAACTCTCACCTTTCTTGCGAGGACAGAAAAGCTGTGCATTTTTTAACCTCAGCTGATAATAGACTCTGACTTCAGAATTTCTTGGATTTATTACTAACCCTTGCTGGCACCTCTGCTGCTCAACCCTGGTGAGCAAGCAACTTCTTTTATTTCCTGGAAAATCCTAAGGATTTGTCCTTATTAAACAATTATCGATTACATATTTGCTCTCCACAAACTCCCCACCAGGTTCTCTGCCTTCCCAAGTATTTTGTTTACAGTTATAAAACACAGTAATCTGAGGGAAGGATTTAGTCTATACAGTAAATGGATTAAATTATGCCCACAATGATATGAAACACAGGAGATTTACAGAAGGCTGATCAAACTGAGATATATAACAGAGGGGAAAGTGCATTTCCCTTGACCACACAGCAATATAATTAATATGCAAACGACTTTTGACATGCACAGAAAATTATAGGCCCAGATTGCACTAGCTGTACTCAAGCAGTGCTTTCCCCCCAAGGTCACCTTGGCCACTTTGCTGGGCTAGGAACATGTACAAATACAAATGAGAAAATGTTCTTTACCAAGGCCACTGGTCTTCTTTAACATGCAAAATGGTATAGATCATTTCTAGAACACCTTGCTTGAAGCACATAGGAGATCTTAATGCAGAGTATTTTTAGATGTAATTATTTCTCAAGGCACAATAAATCTGGAATCAAAACCAAGCAGTGGTTTTTAATTCGTGATTCTGCTGGCTTCCTTGTGAGTGACAGCTTGTTAAGGTAGACAGACTCTATATGTGTGAGCTGAAGTGTGAACCAAGATCATCAGGCTGATTGTTTCTAGTTTATACTGTTTGCTTATTTTGCACTAGATTGTGTGCTGCTATACAAGCACAAAGAAAATAAAGAAATGCATGATAGGCAGGAGGAGAGTGACTGACCAAAGAGTCTGTCTACTTTGAGAGGTTGCAGTGTTTGAAGACTCTCAGGTTTTATTGCACATCTTCCTCCCTCTGGGTCAAAATCATATTACTACTTGTTATTACAGCTGGTAAGCTAAAGCAGAGTCATGCATTTTCTTGTATGGTCTATTGCTGTCTGGTTATAGAGAGCCCCATCTGCTACAGCTTTTTTCCTTACACCATATGATGATGGTGTATTAACAACCAGAAATCAGCTATGTACTGTCCTTCCAGGCACCACTTGTTTTCAATCATGTACAGGGAGATTTTGTATAAAATGAGTAATTTAAATGCTCATCTTCTTTGTACTCTGTAGACACCAAAGTCCCTTCTCTTCCACCTTCTTGCTCAATGTGGCTAAAAAAAAAAAAAAAGGAAGATCTTCCCATACTCAAAGGGGGCTCATTACAATGAAGGAGAATGACTTTTTACATGGGTAGATAGTGTTAGGACAAGACCAAACAGTTTTAAACTAAAAGAGGAGAAATTTAGATTAGATGTTAGGAAGAAATTCATTAATCTGAGTGTGGTAAGGCTCTGAAGCAGGTTACCCAGACAAGTTGTGCATGCCCCATCACTGGAAGTGTTCAAGGCCAGCTTGGATGCGGCTTTGAGCAACCTGGTCTAGAGGAAAATGTCCCTGCCCATGCTAGAGGGGTTTGGAACTAGATGATCCTTAAGGTCTCATCCAGACCAAACCATTCTAATGATTCTTTGATTTCTGCATCAGGATTTTCAGCAAAAGTGCATCAGCCTTATTAGCAGAAGAGAGGTTTCCAAGGAAAAACATATGTTTACATAGTTTAGCTATCTCAACTTCCTGTTATATATTCTCCTGCTTTCTGTACAGTATCCCCAGTAATTCTAAGAAGTGAGGAACTTTGTGACTTCAGTTATATGATTTGTTTTGCATCCGTAATTGCCCAGATTGCATGTATGAAGTTGGCTTTGGAGGGTTCAGCCTGCTGACTCTTTTGATAATTAGAGGTACTCAGGGGTTTAAAAACAACACTGTTGTCAGAAAACTTTGCACCTGTTTTTGCCATAAGTAACTGCTCACATCACCCAGGCATGATAGCAAACACTGCAGTAGCCATGTCACGGATTGAATCAGCCCATGTCAGGCTCTGGTGAGCAAACAGATGGTTTTCAAGCCTCATTTACCCATTGTTGCTAGTCTTACACTATGCACAGCTCAGAGAGATATTGTATACCTGTAACTCAGTAGTTTTATTCAGAAAGGAGCTAAGCACAGTGACACCACACTGTGTCTCCCACCTGTCTTCACTCCAAAGGCAGTGGGCATCAAGACAGCTCAGTACCTGTCAGGGTTGAGTCTTTAATGCCATTTACCTGGCAGGGCTAAGCCACTAATGTATGTAAAAACAGCAGAGGAAAGGAAAACAAGATGGACATATGCACGCTGATTTGGCATAACTTCAACTATAAAGTGATGCTAAACTGCTGAAAATGTTACTCACCACCAAAGCAGTTGGGAAAGGGATTGTCTATTTTTCGTACTGCCTTGTTCTTGCCTGGTATTAAGCAGTACCATAATAAAACAGATGAATAATTAAAACTGTGTCCTAATACACATTCAACATTTAAATCCTATGCTAATCCTAGCAGTACAGTGTCTTGTATCTGAGAGGAAGAGGGGAAAAAATACCATCCTTTGCTCCGAGCTAGACAATTGTCTCCTCTGGAAAGGTAATTAACAGCTGGTCTCCATGGAGCCTTTATCACAAAATCAATAGAAGTCAGTTCTGATCTTCTTTATTCTTCTTCACTTTGTGCTGCTTTCACTGTAAATAAAAATGTTTTTAGGTTTGGCAGTTGGACTCTCATTGGAAAAATGAGTCTAAGAGGGTTTTGTCAACTGAGGTGTATGAAATCAGGTGAGTTTCCTTTGTTCAGAAAGGTTTTGAAAAATCTTTATTTCAGGATTTCACCCTCCTCGCACTTTCCTGAGCTTCCTATGGCAAACTGCAATTTTTATCTTCCTTGTGCCATTGCAGAAGTCATATCAGAATTCTGACTTTCAATTGATTTGATACTCAATAACAAAATTTGAGACTTTTTTTCTTGTGAGACTACTGTGATAGAGGCTGTCCTAAACAGAAGAAAGTTTAGGAATAAAACCAGAGTGGAAGATCAAGCTGTTTCTGTAGTTGTGCACACAGACTAGGGTCCATCTAGAATCATCTGGAAAGTCTTTAGAAACCTGGCGTCGATTCAAAGAATCACAAATAATTAAAGTTAAAATTAAAATTAAAATTAATCATGTGGCTAAATGTACACATTTATCAAATGGGAGAAGAGCAAGTGGACATTTATTGAAATGAGGATATTCTTTCAAGAGAAGAATTGCACAAAAATGTCAACAGATTCTCTGTCAAATGGGAATTCAAACCAGATCAGATGGTCTTCTAGAAGTGTTATGGATAGTACAAAAGCTGTTTGGCCTGATGCAGAAATCACTGCATAACATTCTCGCCAGTGTTACGAAGGAGATTAGACAGATACATGCAGTGTTTTCTTCTGACCTTAAATCATATGAGCATTTGATCTTCTAGCTGCCTGGTATGGTCAGCATGGCTTGCAGTTCTCTTTTCATATATCTTCTGAGAAAATAAGACTCTGTCTCAGATTACTTTCACTAAGTCCATAGAGAACTCAGAAATGAAGTCTGATTTTGCATGCCTTTCCAGATCCACTAATGATCTGGATCTTGTTCCCCTTCTCTCTATCCTTTTGGCTTTTTTAATTCTCATTTGCCCTGACCTTCAGAGCTGTAATAAGAAGGGACTTGAAAGTGAAGTATGTTCCCTTATCAGTTGGCTGTATCCCAAGAGAGCAGAACTGCCTGGGAGCACAGCCTTTATGGGGTACCAGGGTGATAAATATTTATTATATAATGTGTAACCTATACACCATAAAGGCCTTCTTTCCTTCCCATCCTTCTTTCTGCCTTTTTTTTTTTCATCTACAAACAGGGAAATTTGAACTTAATTCAAGCCCTGCTGCTCTCAGTGTTACTGGCAAGGAACAAGCTCTTGTCAATAACAAACCAGAAGGATATCGGGAGGAGGTTTTTTGTCATATGCAGTGTACAGTGCACAAGATTTTTTTTCATACAGATTCCGTATCGATTTTTCCCCTTACTATTTGCAACAAAATGGAGAAATGAGATTAAAAATTCAATACTGAATGCAAATGGGCCATTTAGGTTATACCTTGTTTAGTAGTGCTTCATGTTTACTTTACCGATATAAGCTTTCTAGACATTATCCCATTCTGGTATGATAAATAAATATTATCTTTCAAACAGAAACCTTACATCATTGCATACGTAATAGGTCTGAAAACACGGACATTTTGTAATCACCATAAATAACATATAGCCATTTATAGGTATTGAGCTGCCTGTCAAGTCATGAGTTTTCATATGTACAGAGAGATGAAGAGTGACAACTTGTTGACCCAAACCCCATCTGTAAAATCACCATCTCCATGAACTGTGAGGAAATGGAAGTTCTCTAAAAGAAATTACAGATTTTCCTTTGAAGTTCACATATTTCTTGATCTTTCTCTTTTCTCAAAAAAACAAACAAAAAAAATCATTCCAGAAGTATTAGAGAAAGCAAATGCACTTATTTCTACACATATTTTTAGCTTATGGTGATAAAAAAGGCAGCTAAACCAGTCAGGGTTTTTAATTTTGAGAGATAGGAAATATCAACCAATTAAACCACTAGTCCCTTATAAAGTCAATAAAACAACAGCCTAATTAAGGCATAATTTTACTCATTTAGTTAAACAGTTGTGTCTGGCTTTGAGACTCATATGTTTAAAACTAGATTGGCTGAAATGAATTAAGACTAATTTTGAAGGAACTCTCTATCATAAATCAGATTGTAAAATGCCACAACCACATGTAAACTCTCAACCCACTTGAAGTCCATTTACCTGGTTCCTATTTCTACAGTTGTGTTGTCAAGGATCATGCAACCACAGCATGGGAATCAGTTTAGGTAAAAAAATTAAAAAAGGCCTTTTTCTCAAGATTGTCTTGGAAGGTATTCATGTAAAAGGCAAATTACCAATCAAGAGGCCAGCGCTGAGAGCAGGCAGGCAAACCCCAGCAGGGATGTGGTGCTAACTGCATAGGTAAAGCAGTTATGTTATAATTTTGTTCTCTGAGTCCAAGTGCATGGGCTCTTTGCTCAAGATTTTCTACAGCAAGTAATAGAGAGAGTCAGAGAAGGCATGTCGCTTTCAATTATCTTTTCATCTTGCTTCGAGCACTGAAATCCTAATCATCTCTGTACTCAACTGAAGAGTTTTTAGAAAAAAATTTTTGCACAGGTCTTTTGGCCACCAAAAATCACAACGTCCAGAACAAATTTTATTAACATGCAAAAGTTTAAAATTTTGACTATCAGAAGATTCTTGTTCTCAAGAATGAATAAGACTGCTTAAAAG